>CM014272.1:85214314-85420236 GCA_004135705.1 Alloteropsis semialata | reverse complement strand
GGTCTTGAGCATCTTCGACTACTCCCTCCATATTCTGTAAAGCATAGTGGAGGTCAATTCTAGGCAGAAAGGCACTCATACTATCTAAAAGTGGAGTCAAGTACAGGCATGTAAATACCAACTATTATATAAGGCTACACTCAAGGGTAAGAACAATAAGAACCAAGAAACTGCGATAAGAAGCGCTCACTCAAGCATGCAAACATTATATAAAGTGCTATCTTAAGGCTGACTCCTATTGCCTTAAAGATCTCGCACACTTAGCGATATAACTAATTCGCGGCGTGTCAGATAGGGTGGACTTCTATACTTGATGGTTTACTATCTTCTCAGCAACTTCTCCATTAATATCC
This sequence comes from Alloteropsis semialata, assembly GCA_004135705.1. Classification (NCBI taxonomy): domain Eukaryota; kingdom Viridiplantae; phylum Streptophyta; class Magnoliopsida; order Poales; family Poaceae; genus Alloteropsis; species Alloteropsis semialata. The sequence goes on along the minus strand of CM014272.1, from coordinate 85,419,883 downwards.
AACTTCTTCTGTCAAGGCTTCGTAAGAATTTGCTTCAACGTAGGTAAGATAGAAGAATTTCAAGGTATGAGGGGCAGAATCAATATAGTTCAAGGAGGTATATATCAAATAGAGCGTTTAGAGTATTCTTAAGCTAACGACCAACTTAAGGTTGCGTGCTACGGTCAAGTACGGCTCTGATACCAACTGAAACGACCCGGATTTCCAAATCGGAGAATCCGACTCCCTGTACCATTGTGATAGTCCCAGAATCAACTGCTATCACGTACAGAACTCATTCCAGCATAATATCATATCCATACTTCGAATCAGAGTACAATTATTACAAGAATAATATGGAAAGCGTAGCTGTTGCAAGCCCTTTGGGCTAAACGACAAGAAGAAAGCCTACGAAGCGGTAGCTAGGTCTTCAAGTCTTCATCCCCAGTCTTCGCCACAGGCAACCTTGAGCGAAGCAACACAACCCTTCAAGTAGCATCCGTCGGCTGAATTCGGAATCCAAGTCCAAACCTGCAAGCTCACGAACTGTCCCCAAGGAATGGGACAGGTCCACGTCACCATCCGTATGCAAGCTTTAAGGTGGCCTAAATTTAGTATAACAAATATATCAAGGAATTAAGCTGGGGTCTCCTATGCAGCAGCAGCAGCAAAAGAAATAAAGATCTCCAACATCAGCTTCCCAAGCTATCATCTCCACGGGTCAACCCTAGCACACCAGGGTCCCGTCGCATTCTCACCTCCTGCTCCTCACGAGTCGATGGGAAGACTCCCACTCTTCCCATCTCAGCGGCTACAAGCCGGAATACGTACTAACAGCTCTCAACCAGCCCAAGGCTATGAAAAAGGGGAGAGATAGAATAACCCAAAACACTAATCAGAAGAAGCCGGATCGAGGGGTGTCCATGACCGAGGACGCGGCTATACGTATAGTTTTAACTCTGCAGAGTGTGTACACCTGGTCCCACCCGGGCTGCGAGTTGGTGGCCGCCAACTCGAGACGCAACCCACAACCATGACTTCCTAGCCAGAACGGTACCATCCTGCTTTCCCGGGCTTGGGACCCAGAACTGTGAGTCTCTAGCCTGGCCACCGTGGTGTCGAGAGTCTCGGAAACAAAGGGCTGTGAGACAGCCGGGCTTCGGTGGCGCCACCGGTGAGCCCAATCCTAACACACTGCTCCACAGAAATGGTACCGCCCAACTAGAAATGGCTGGAATCCTCCCCTTCTGAGGATAAGTGGTGTGCACGTTTGACAAAGTCCCGTCACCAGGTCCAACCGACTCAGCCTAAGCCAGAGCAAGCAATCCTCCAAACTGGGCCGTCCGACTCCGCGGTACGCCAGTCTACCCATTACAGGTAACATCCTCCAACTCCTCCAAAGTAACCACAACAATGTACCTGCCACAGGTACTCCGTAGGAAGTGCCCAACACACTTCCCGAGCCCCGACCAAAAGGTCGGTTAATGTCTGCTCACTCCAGCCGGGGGTTCGAAACTCTTCGGTTTTATCCCACCCAAAACTCACGCCAAGATGATCAAGATCACAGCTAATCCCACACATGCAAGCATAGCGCGAATATAACAGTGTATATAGGTATACAAGGATATTAGGTATTAATCAAAGGCTATGCACGGGTTTAACATCATCATCATGAATTAAAGCGCTAGCAATTCTAATAGCAATGCCTAATAGGATTCAAAGTCAGAATGGGCGTGAACCTGGAGCAAGGTCCTTCACTTTCACTTTGTTGATGAAGTTACGATTGTCGTGGTCGTAGTCGACGTAGTCGTCCAAGTCTTCCGAGAATCCTAATAATCGGATAAATAAACGATAAGCTAATTGCAAATAAACTCCAAATAAGAACCAAAGAAGAGCCAAAAGCATTCAACTCCTACACTAACGCGTAGGTCATGATTTTAGAAGAATTATGAAACTAATTTCATAATTTTCTGAGCTAGGATGAATTTATTATGAATTTTCTTAGACAAAACCTATTTCTGAAATTCCGAAAAAGAGAAAAGCTCAGAGGCCGACACGTGGCAGCATCAGGACACGCCACGTGGCAGTGATGACGTCACCATGACGTCAGCAGCGGGGTCCACCTCTGATGACGTCATCATGACGTCATCGTTGACCAAGTCAACGGTCAACGGTCAGTGGGTCCCACGTGTCAGTGACACGCGGTGTATGACAGGTGGGCCCCTTCGGTCAGATGGTCACGGGCCGGATTAGAAGGAAAACTGGGCTGTTCTGGGGCCGTTTTCGTTGTTGGGCCTTAGTTTGGAGAGAGATAAGAGCGCGTGGGCCTTAAAGATTCGGCCCACGGCCCGATTGCGGCGCGGACGGGAGATCAGGGAGCTCTGACGAGTCGGGCCCGCATGGCGGTGACTCAGGTGCCTTGGGCCCATTGGTCAGCGAGATGGCGAAGGGTAAGCTGGATCGGCTGTGGCTCGTGTGGCGACGTCTTCGTGTGGTCTTCTCCGTGGCGTCGCGCGTCGAACACAGAGCGCGACGGCGTCGGCGGCGATCCTCCTGGCGCGGACGCGCGGCTTGCTGGCGCGGCCTCCTGTGCCGTGGCCGAGCAGTATGTAGACCGGGCGACGACGGGGCACAGAGAAGGGAGGTAAGAAGGGAGCGGCGATGACAGCGGCGAGATCGGGCGGCGAGCAGAGCAGCGATGCAGAGCGGCGACGGCAAGTGCGGCGGGCGCGTGCAGTCGCGAGAGAGGGAGAGGGGATGGTCATGTGCGTGTGTGGAGTGAACAGGAAGGGCGAGCAGATGTTCGCAAGAGAGGGAGAGGGGCTGCAGCGGTGATTACGGCGACGGCACGGTGATGCAGGGCGGCGAGAGCGGAGCGGCTGCCGGCGAACGAGAGTGAGACGCAAGAGAGAAAGAGACACGGAGATAGACGAGGCGGCGACGATCCCTGCAGGGAGATGAACGCGGCTCGAAGGCCGGACAGGCATGCGATACAAACGAAGCAGAGCTCACACCTTCATCCATGACAGCGCGACGATTTGATTACAGAGCAGAGCAAGCACGACATGGCGGCGGCGAGCGAGACAGAGAAGAGAGATTGAGGGGAAGAGGACTCGGTGGTGCTCACGAAGGGGAGGAGACGAAGAGCGTGGCCAAACTCGGGGTGGGCTCGTGGTGCAGGCGTAGGGCGGCGCTTCCTCGTCGTCCCGCGGCGGCGATGTCGTGGTCGATGGCGAGCTCGGCGGCACGGCGATTCTCGGTGCGGTGAGGCTTCCTCCTTCAATTCCTCCGACGTGCGGTTCCTCCAACACCTCTTCCACCTCTCCCCTCCTTCAATTGGACGGCGGTGAGCTGGAGCAGGGCTTCCGCCCGAGAGGATTCGGAGATGGGAAAGCAGAGAGGAAAGGGGATGGGAATTATATAGGAGGGGGTTGCGTGGGCGAGGGGAAAGGGATGGGCATGGCCAAGCTGGAGCGGGCGCGGGCGCGTTGGCTTCCTTGGGGGCGAAGGGAGAGGCGGCTCACGTGGGGGCGTCGGTGCTTGGGCGATGCGGTGCGGAGGGAGGCGTCGCGGCGCGCGTGAGGCAGAGAGGCGTGCGAGAGAAGAGAGGTGGGAGACGGCACTGTTGGTGGGGCCGGCGCGTCGGTGAGAGAAGAGGGGAACGGGGTGAGGGAGAAACGGGCCGGCGGAGCTGGGCCTGCTGGGCCGGGTGCGGGGGAAAAAGAAAGAAGGGGTTGGGCCGGTGGAAGATGGGCTTGAACTGGACCGAGGGAATGGAGAGATCAGAGGATTAGGCCCAAGGAGGATTTGTTAGTTAAGTTAGCCTTTGAATTTGTATTTGAAATAGAATTTCAAATACAAATTCACACACAACAATTAGAAACCAAACAAAAGCCAAATCACACAATCAATTATTTTCCTAATTACAACTAAAAGCACTTTTTATTTTACTAAGAGTTTAATAGAGGAGAGAGAGATCACACTTCTAGGTTGTTAAGCAACCAATCCAAACAAAAATTTTTAAATTCACAATTTTCAACACGGAATGTTACAGCTGCGCTGCGCGTCTAGTGGTAACGATCTGTGACCTTTATACTCGCAAGCTTTCCTAGGTGATACGGTAGTTATTTGCTAGTGTAGCAGATCAGTTTTCCTTCAGAAAATTTGTGTACAATATGTGTGTGACCATAGCATAGGGGGACCTAGCCCCCCTCAGCCCCCCTGGCCTCGCCCCTGGCTGCTTGCATGTCGTCCTAAGGTTGCTGCTGGCATGTTTGCGGCGGTGCAGATTGGTGATGGAGGTCCGTGTCGTCACGATGAGGCTGGGCAATTCGCTGCTCTGCCTTGTGGCACAGGGCACGCTGGTCGTATAGGTGAACCACCTCACCAACTCCATTTGCGGGAGAGGAGTGATGGACATGACCCCTTTCCCCTTCTCTTTCGATTGTCTGGTTGTGAGGGGTCTTTCAGGCCGGATGCATAGTCGGAGGTTCGGACACCATGGGTAAAAACCCCTGCCCGGGTTCTATCGGCACGGACAATGGCTACACTCTCGTGTAGTTTTCCCTGTTGGGGGCATTGTCACGGTCTCAATTTTCTTCCTATGATTCTGTCGGGTGAAAACATGGTTCGTCTTTCGACGAATGGTTGATGGCGTCGCTTCTGCGTCGTACCCTTCCTGGAGGCATCGTCCTACAGTTCCTTCTATGCCTTCTAGTTTTTGGACCCTTGGTCACCTTGGTCACCTCTCCCGAGGCTACTGAGGTCATTTTCACTATGATGTGCCTATCGTTCGGCCGCTTGGTCGTTTTGGTAGTCATAACCTTCACGTGGCTAGCGAGGTCGTTTTCGCTATGATGTGTGCCTATCGTTAGGTTGCTTGGTCGTTTTGGTAGTCGCAAGTTCTTTGGTCGCTTGAAGATACTAGAAGGAGCATTCATAGAAGTTTCCTTCCTATGTGTCCCGGATTGCTGATTTCGGCGCTCTCCGCTCTCCTCCAATATTTGGCATCCTAGCGCTGTGGAGACGTCGTTCTTTTTGCGTGTTGTAGTTGTTGTTTTCAGATGTCTCTAGCATTTGGTCGTTTTCTTGTTTTGCGCCTTGTCGAGTCTAGGATTGGATGATTTCCTTCTTCTCTAATGGAAAAGCTAAGTGCCTTCTCTAAAAAAACTAGTTGTTGCATCTCAGCCAACGATGAATCGACTAGAGAGAGACATTAGCACCGAGACTAATGTCATCTTTGTCGCCACCCCTAGCGGCGTAGGGTAACAACGGTGGTATGTCTTGGAGCCTTGGAGGCGAGGGCGAAGAGGCAGACGTCTTCGTCGTTGGGGCCCCTAGCGGCATAGTCGCTGATGACCGTGGCATGCCACGGAGGAGGAGCGGCTCTGCACCTCGTAGATGTCCATCAAGTCCATGAGCTTGATCAGCTGTTGCAGCTTGGATGGAGTCCGAAATATCGCTTCGCTACTCCAAACGCTGAAATCAGCGTCTATATGGAAAGACCATCAGTATCATTTTAATGAAAACAGACGTTTCTTTCATAAAACCTAGCTTGTCTCTCATATACTTCCTCCATTTTTATTTATAAGACATGATATGATTTGGCACGATCTTTCAAATTACACTTTGAGCATTCATTTATATTATACTATACTCCCTCCGTTCCAAAATAGAATTCGTTTGACTTTTTTGACTCAAAGTTTGACCACTCGTCTTATTCAAAAATTTGTGTAAAATATCACATTTTTTGTTGTGGCTTGCTTTACTAATAAAAGTTCTTCAAAAATGACTTAAATTTGACTATATTTGCACAAATTTTTTGAATAAGACGAGCGGTCAAACTTAGGGTCAAAAAAGTCGAACGAATTCTATTTTGGAACGGAGGTAGTACTATTTATGATTATAAACTTATTTACACCAACACATGATAGTAATTACCTATTTTTGTTATTAACTATTAATATTTTTAAATAACCTTAAGTAACCCCTAAAATTCATCTAAACTACCAGCATATGCCCTTACAAAAATAACTTAAATTAACTCATAAATTTACGTATAAACTAACTCACATATGCCATTATAAAAAAATAACCTACATATATTATTATAAAAAAACCTCACGAGGCGGAGACGCGCTAAAAAAAAGATAACTCCTATAAACTCACAAAATATCAGAAACATATGACTATTGATTCATTGACTCTAATAATAATAGCCAGTGGATTTATTATATTTTCTAAAAAATTATCCATTTTTTAAATTATAAAATAGTCTAAATTAACCCTAAATCTATAACTAAATTACCCACCTCTCCCACTATGAAAAATAACCTAAAGTAACCCTATAATATTCGTCAAAGTTACCAACCTATGCCATTATAAAAGAACTTAAATTAACTCCTAAAATTATATCTAAATTAATTACATCTGCCATTGTAAAAATAACCTTTATATCTTATTATAAAAAATATCGTGAAGTACATCAACACATGATCCTAAATTGCCTATTTATATAAAAATAGACTAAGTAACCCCTAATATCATATAAATTACCAACTTATGCCACTAAAAATAACTTAAATTAACTCCTAAATTTCTATCTAAATTACTTACATGGTTACATCTGGCATTATAAAAAATAACCACATATGTTATTATAAAAATATCCTAAAGTGATCGTAAATTACCTATTTCTACCATTAACTATCAATGTAGAAAATATTAACTTAAGGTGTATATCAGATGCAGGTTGTGTGTCATCATGTACACCATGTATACATGTACTAAGTAATCAGAACACATATTTTCATGTTGAACACATAGCCCAAACTCTAAACTTTCATCTAAATTATCCACATATATCATTACTAAAAATAAGATACATAATTTATTATAAAAATATCATGGTGCACCAATATATAATTCTAAAGAGTAAATTGCACCCACCATACAACAACTTGTTAGGTGAGTGCAAATTAGTCCAACAACTTGTAAAATGTTCAATTTAGTGCAACTACTTGAAAGGTGGGTGCCCATTGGTCCAATAGCTTGTAAACTGCTCAGCTTAGTGCAAAAACTTGGCAATTTGGTGTATTTACAGTCAAAACATTACGACGGCAACATATTTGGCTACACAGGATCAGATGGAGAGGATATATGGCTTGTATTATGCCATTTTAGAATTATGTTCCTTAATAGCATGACCAAATGAATTCTGGTTTCTATCATCTCTTTCAAAATGATGTTCTAATTTTTTATTGTTATTTTCCGCACTTCCCTTTTATTTTTTATTTTTTCATCTTACCATTATGGAATTAATTTCTATTTAAATATTAAAAAATAAATAGCTTGAAGTAAATAATAATTATTCCGAGGGAACATTCTACTCATAATTTATCATTGAGATATGGTAAAAACATAGTCTTAATAATTCAACTCACATATTTTACTTGTTAAATTAAAAAAAGACATGTTAGCATTCTTAACTTAAAGTTATTGTTTAAATTAAAATATTCATGTACACTTAAAGCATATAAATTTGGTAAATCATGCTTTAGATGTTTTCATACGTAAGAAACAAATTTTATATGGAAAAAATATCTCTCATTTCTAGCGTGAAAATATTCCTTTTTTCAATTTTGAAGCAAAGTTTATTGTCTTGGGCAAATATATCACAATTGCAATCGTGAATATTAATGGCTACATGATGCTAATTATTTATTTGGACCCGAATATTGTCTCCACTATCTGGCGTCGCAAAATACATCGTCATTGGAGCATTTTAGACGGTAGGTGTGCCAATTTGACAAGTTATTGTACTAAGTTGAGCATTTTATAAGTCGTTGGGCTAATCTACACCCACCTACCAAGTTGTTGCGCTAAATTGAGCATTTTAGAAGTTGTTGGACCAATCTGCACCCACTTGCCAAGTTGTTGTATGGTAGACACAATTTACTCAATTCTAAATTACATATTTCTACCATTGTCAATATGGAAGATATTAACTTATTAAGGTATGTAGTATGATGTGTATCTCTATGTATAGACTATGTATATATGTAAGGGAACAACAAAAAGACCATTTTTCATGTTATTAATCGTGTAGCTCAAATTAAGAGCTCAACTAAGCTAATATCGTACACATAAAGATGTGTGATGCAAAGTGAAAAAAAGATATATTTAGCAAATGGAAGAGAGTATGCACATGGTAAATAATTTTGATTAATTGAGGTATGTGCTCTATTTTTTCATGAATTTTTAACACTCTTGTCTCTCAAAAATTATAAAGGATAAAAAGAAAGGAAAGAGCAGAGATATAGCAAGGTGCTTCGGACGACCGACGACGATCTTGTCGACGGCCTGCAGCGCCTCGATATCGCTAAGTATTGGCGTACTCCTCCAACAGGTCCTCATCGGCCGACGGCACCGGCGCGGTGGTGTCCTTCTCGAAATTCATGGCTTGCTCGCGGTACGCGTCCATGCGCGGCGTGGAGAAGAGGCGGACGTCTTCCTCGCCGGGGCCCCTGGCGGCGTAGCGCTGGCGGCCGTGGGATGCCTCGGAGGCGAGCGCGTAGGCGCGGCCCTGCGCCTCGTAGATGTCCATCGAGTCCATGAGCTTCATCAGCTGCCGCAGCTCCGTGCGCAGCGCGTTCACGAGCTTCCCGCCGTCCTCCAGCTTGACGCCGTCCAGCGCGCCCTGCGCGTCCTCCAGCTTGTTCCGCGCCTTCTCGAGCTCCTCGTCCTCCGCGAGCAGCCTCGCCTGCTTGATGGCGTCCGCGTGCTCCCGCCGGGCAATCTCGGCCTGCACCTCCCGCGACTTGCTGCTCGCGCCGGGGACCTGGGACGGGGTCCGGGTGCGCCTTATCTCGATGTACTGAGGGACCTGCCGGTCTCGCGGTCTCGCCTGGGCGGTGTAGCTGTGCTGGGCCTCGCCCAAGAGCGCGTCGTACGTCTCGCTGACGGTGGCGCTCACGTCCTTGAGCGTGACGGTGATGAGGACCTTGCGCCCTTCTCCGGCGAAGAGGGTGCCGAACTTGATGGTGACCACGCCGGTGGCGGCGTCGGTGTAGTGCTTGTAGTCGGTGCCGGGGGCCACCGCTATGGTGTCCACGTCGCCCTCCTCCTTCTTGGGCGTCAGGGCCAGCTGCACGTCCTGCGCCACCACGGTGAGGAGGCCAGCAAGCAGCTGCGAGAAGGGCAGGCTCACCATGGACCCGTCGGGCACGGAGCTGAAGGTCCCGCCCGGTGATCTCATGGCGATGTCGCTCATCAGCAGGTGGTCCGTATCCTTGCCGAAACCGAACGTGTAGATGGCCACCTGGCCGGGGTCGACCTTCCTGGCGTCGCCGGGATTCTGCTCCCCGTCGGACATGAGGAAGATGTTGGTGGTGCGGGCGTTGGTGTTCACGCGGTCGGCGATCACGGCCAGCCCGGTCTCAAGACCGGCCTGGATGTTGGTGTAGCCGCCGGCCTTGAGGCCGTGGACGAGAGCCTTGAGGTCATCCTGGGCGGCAGGGGTCATGGAGCGCAGCGGGCTGATCCTGGCCGCGCCGCTGGAGAAGGTGACGATGGAGAGACGGTCCACGGGGGTGAGCTTCATGATCACGAACGCCATGGCCTTCTTCAGGCTCTCGATCTTGTCGCCGCGCATGCTGCCGCTCACGTCGAGCACCGCCACCAGGTCCAGCCCCTCCCTGACGGCGGTGGAGGATGTGGCGTTGATCTCCACCTCCGCCGTCACTGTGTCCGCCGTCAGCGCCGCATCGTCCTTGAAGTACTTGGCCGGCTTGATCTTCACCAGACCCTTGGTGCTTCCTGCAATCATGCCCATGAAATGCAATTCATTCGAGACCTGCCCTTTCATTCTCATTCACGCATAGATAAGATTAGAGGTGACACGGAGACTGTAGTACCTGCATTGGTAGTTGGAGGGATCTCATCGTCGTTGAACGCCGTTTCTCTGAGCCGGGCTCTGCTACTCACTGCCCCACCACCCATACCCATGAAAAGCAAATCATTCGACCAATAATCATAACAGCATCATCATGTATTCGTTTAATTGTGCATATGGATAGAGAGTTCTTTTACAGTACTCCATACTACTCTATACTAGTGTCTAAAAAGGACTAGTATAAGAAGATCATATGGTTCAGATTAATTGTATACTACTGGAAACTTTAATTATAGTATAGTAGTATACCATGGGTAGTATAGTAGTATATGGGTATTTTGGAAAAAATTAATAGCATAATTGATTTTAAAAAAATCACTTTGATCCTTGATATATATTTTTTGCATTTTCAATCTCTAATTTCATTTTCATCTAAGAGAAATTACTAAACTATCTCTTATTTATGGGGGTCTATACTATATACAACTCATTGATGGTTTGGATAGAGAGTTCTTTTACAGTACTCCATACTACTCTATATCCATACTACTCTATACTAATATGGATATGGGATAGGGATGACACGGACTCTGTACCTGAACTGGTAACTGGAGGCTTCTCATCATCGTTGAATCTCATTTCTGAGCCTGGCTGCTACAAATAGCATGGAGGGTGCACTACTGAGAGAGAGACAGAGAGCAAACGGTAGCAGAGAAAATGCCACTGGACTTTGTTTAGTTTCCCATTACTCACTTCACCATTCTGTCTTTCTCCCTCTCTTAACAAACAAGATGACTTGACAAACAATTGCATGTCCTATGCTTGGACTCAATGAGAAAAACTAAGCATGTTTTAGAGACTTAAACTTAGTCGTCCTACACTAAACAACCCCACCGTAGCCCGTTAATATTAAGTCATCAGTTCATAGATTTTAGGTACAATGTTCAGTACTTGAGGGAAGATCGCATCACCAACCGATTTTTATAGCATGCGACAAAAATTTAATATCATGAAACAACTAACTTACTAAGATGTACTTTGAATAACTACTAGGCACATGATGCCTATCTAATCATGTGGACAAAGTCCAGTAGGAATAGTTTGAATCGCACAAGGGCTGACAACATTTCCTAAATATTTATGTTTTTATCTAAGTTTAAATTTTGGGTAAAGATATATGAATATGACATATACCCTATCTTACAAAATATTTAAGCATTGCTCATGATTATTTGTTGCCCTGGAGCAACTAAGATGTAAGATGAAAACCATCAAGAAAGATTACAAATTTGTTTTATAAACCGGTTATGTAATTATCTACCTTGACAACAAATTTCAACTTGAAAGGTGACTCATATATACGTTATGAAATTGACACATGTCATCACATGGAGAGAAGTGTCCTAGATTATAAATGAAAATTGTTGGTTTGCTTCTTTCAATCTGTGAGCAATATTGGACACTACCACATAACAAACAATATTGCAAAACTATTATTCATATGGCCTAAAAATCTAAAGCCTGTTGACCCAACCCTATAGATCGAAAATGAAAAGTGATGCATGTGTATGTTACGGTGAGTGCGTGAGTAGACGTACCTGCACGTCAGCAACCACACATTCTGTTTGCTTAAGCGATTTCATTATATGCTGTGTAGTTGGTCTTTTTTCTGGGTTAAACTCCATGCACTCTATGCTTAGCTTAGAGCAAACTCTTATCTGTTCCAAAGCTGTTTCGTCTATCACAGATGATGTCTTCAGCCTATTGCGCCAGCTTTCTATTACCTATGAAATTTTAGTGCATTATACAAATATAAGAACAACAACACCAGCAACATAGTTTCAACTTTCAAATAGGAGATTGATATAGAGTCCGTACTAATCACATATTCACATGTACATGTGCGCGGAAACAATCATAAGTCAGATAAGATGTCACCATGTTACTAAACCACATGCAGCAGTTCAGAAAACAATTTACAGCAAACCATGTTCACAGTTCTTGTGAGATCATATTATTATGCAAGGTAAATCGAATGTTCCCAACGAGAGTGCGTGTAATTCCTACAAATCATGACATTTAATTAAGAACTGAAGAGGTAATTTATATTTAGATTTAAAAAGCCCAAGCAGTTTTGTCACTCTTAGGATACAACATTACTTTTGCTCATATTCTTTGTACAACCATATTTTACACGTATGATTTATTGAAAAAAAATACATACACTTCCCATCATGCACCTACAAAAATGAAAGCAAACAGATCCACTTCTGAAACTGCAGAACTTATGCCTTGATGGTATTCCGACGCTTCGGTTTGTAACTCCTTCATATGCTACCTTACATTATTTAGTTAGTCAACATAAGCCCATCAAAATAGGTTTGACCCTTTTTGAAAACAGAAGTGTGTGTGTGTTGGGGGGAGGGGCGGTAAAAGACCTATATGTATAGGGAACACTTCAACCCAAGTTTTTGAGTTTATATTGGACTCTGACTCTACAGAACAACAAAAGCACACAATAGCGATTGGGCTCACGGCGCAGTGGCAAAGGCCACTGGTCGGAGTGCTCCCCCGCCCAGGGTTACCCTGGGTGTCGCACCTACACACTTCAGGGGTCTCCCTTGGGGTATTCCTTAAAAAACAAAAGCACACAATACATGCATGAAATTGTGGAGACAAACAATGCGTATCGGACCACATGCCATCGCCACTATGGTTCTAGGGTGAATGTTGTTTATTTTGACAATGTTGAGAATTTAATTGTAACACCCGAAAATTCATCATGAGTTTTTGGTGGTGTTTGCAAATTCAAAATCCAAACCAAATCCCAAAATAATCCCGAAAGAAAATCCCAAAAGGTTTTTTTTCTTTTTCCTCCCTCAATTTCAGCCCGGGCCCGCTCGTCATCCCCTCTTGTCTTCCTGCTTTCTTCCCCACCGAGCCCGAGTCGGCCATGGTGCCGAACCACCCGCTACCGAAATCCTATCTTTCGGCCAGTTGACCCTAACATATCAGATCGATCATCCATCTCTCTCTAATCGTAAATCGAAGTCTATATCAAAATTCTCGGCACCCAAATCAATCCGGAGTTCCAGAAGACCCTATCCGAATTATGACGCTATTTTCCAATTGATCGGATTAATTATTTAATTAATTAATCTAGTTCGGAGAATAGTCTAATTAATTCATCCAAAATATCTATGGAATTTGTTTTGAATTATGACAACGTTATCCAGATTTTGAATTAATTATTACTTAATTAATTCATTCTAGATAATTAGTCTGATTCATTTGTATCACGGTTTATGAAATAAATTGTTATCGATTTATTTTGTGAACTGATTATATCTGGCCCAATATCTAGAGCCCATAATCTAACCCTAATCCTTTCCTATAAATAATTCTAATTCTTAAAATCGATTCCTTATCTTGTGCCGGCCCTTCCTTCAATTCTGATCTGAAATCAACTTTTATTCTCTTCTTTTATAATCCTAAATATTTCTGCACCAGCCGAGAGGTCACTTTGATATCCCTTTATTTCTCATAATCTATTTCTTTGGGCCTCTTAACTTTGCCATGCACGTACACCATTAAATCTTCATCACCACCCACTCGTTGGCAAAACTGATTGCCATTTCATCTCCCTTTAATATTCCAACCATCGGAGGAATTAAGGTGACGCTCCAGTGCTCCACCAAGGCAACGGCAGGTCCTGCAGCCAAACCATGCCCATTCATCTGCTGCTCCTCCGCGAGCTCCCTCTCTCAACTTCGAGCTCTTGCCCCACGCGCCGCCGCCGTTCGAGACTCCAGCCAATGGCCAGCCATTGCCCAGCATCTGAGACGAAAGAAACCCCGACACCTCTCCTCGACGTCGAACCGGCACCGGAGCTCTCCGTCCACGATGAAGCTCGAGCGCCACAGTCTTCTCCAAGTCCGGCGGGCGATTCTGGCCGCCTGGGTGGACGCCAGAGCGAGCTGTCGTCTCCACGAGCTTCCTCAAGTCCCAGAACATCTTCCCCAAGCCATGCCGCACCTACGGCGCCGATCCTCGTCGTCACCCTGTCACCGGAGCTTGTCGCCTTCGGGAGCAGTCTGAGCCGCGCGCCATCGCTGCTCGTCCGCGCCGCCGCCCCGTGCTCCGATTCGATGCGACCGCCGGCGCGCCTGCCGACGACCTGAGCTCACTGTCATCCCCGCTGGTGAGGACACATCCACTGATACTTGCTCCTCTGGTTTTTCCGAGTCTCTCTAATCCGTGCCACTTCCAACCCATGGTGCTTAGCTGCGTGCTGCTTGCAGTGCGTTCCCTGTTGTGAGCTGCCGTCGTCCTCGTCGAGTCTAGTCGGTGAGCCGTCCATCGTCATCATCTTCTTTCCGTGTTTCCGTTTTGCCGCACAGGTGTGTGCATGACGATGCAGTGCCGTCGGTCTGCCCCTTCATCTTCTTCTTGTGCAGCCTGTGTACATGCTTGTGGTGATCGCCGGCTCCCTAGAGAACTTCCTCGCCGTCCTGATGTCCACCCAGCCGTTCAGGCTGCAACTGAAACAGCCACCGTTGATTCCTGCCAAAATCTGACCATCGCCGCCGGCCATCTCCTATCGTATGTAAGCATCTCCTCCTCATCGTGTTTGCCTTCCATTCCAGTTTGCATCCCATCCATCAATCCGTGATTAGCTATGCATAGTCATTAGTTTAATCTTTTTGCATTCCTTTCATTCAGTTAACATGCTGCCTATCCTTTCTGATCCAAACCAGTAAAGCTTTGACACTATATCTTCGCAAATTAGCATCTATTTAGTAATTAAATTTATGTTGATGCAATGAAACCCAGGATCTTAATTACTGGTTCATTTCAATTTCATTGCAATACAACTTAAGTTTAAATTATTAAATAATGTATAAGCTTGTAAAGATTATATGTTACCGCTTCCATCTTTTCCTTTAGCCTTTGATCATCTGCTACTTCTTAGTGGCATATACTAGGAATAATATGTTGACCACTACAGATTAGTTGTATTACTTAATAATTGACCTTATGCTATTTTAATGGTATAATAATTATTAATTCTATGCCATTAGATTTCAGCATAGGTTCAAGCTATTAAAGTAATAATATATTAATCTGCAAGTTTTACGATAGTTGTGTCCTTTCAACCGTTCATCTGTTTTTAGCGTTTCTTGAACCACGTAACCATATCACCGAATCCTGTTCTCTGAGCCCGTCCTTTAGTGTGTTCTTTTAAATTGGTGTATTGTTCTTAGTTGTACTTGTTTGTTTCCTTGTATGCTTGTACCCCTTGATTGCTTCGAGTAGAAGGATCGCTGTTCGTTCAAGATCAAGAATTCCAAGTGAGCAAGAGCAGTCAAGCAGTAAGAGTAACTTTACGTTGGAGAAAGGCAAGTGTCCCTAACCATCCTTCTATCTATGCTTTTAATATATCATTGTGATGTTGTTAATTGGAACATGGAGAACCACCCAGGAAAACAGTACAACCACGAGTACTATATGGCTCTGGTCTTGGCTAATTAATTAGATGTATAGGTGACTAGTGGTCTTACCGTAAGGGCAAGGAGGGGGCCGGTGAAGGGGTCATAGCTCGGTCCTCTTGGAGGAGTAGCCTTTGCTAAGGTACGTCCTCATTAGGGAGGGTTATGGACCTCACCGCTGCTGAAACTCTAGCGGGCTGCTAGTTATCTGTGTGTCTTTGTAAAGGCCTTGTAGCGTCCCTATGCAGTCACACCAAAGGTAGTGTGACGAGTGTGCCTGATCAGCACCGCGTGGTTGGGTTTACGCTTCTTGTGGGTAAAGTGTACAACCTCTGCAGAGTGTTAAAAACTGTTATAACAGCCGTGCTCACGGTTAAGAGCGGCCTGGACCCTCACATGATTAATAAACTTGAAGATGGAATTGAATCGATATTCTGGTTATTTCTTGTGGCCTTGCTGAGTACCAACCATAAGTGTACTCATCCTTGCTTACTGCTGTTCAGAAGCTGTTGTGAAGTCGTTGAAGATGGTGCTAGGCGTACGCAACCCCCAGTCGATTGCCTGTGAAGTGTTGGAGCCTTCGTTTCCAGGATCAGCTGTGACTCTGATAGTTTGTAAGTCTTTTATGTTGTTTTACGTGATACTGCTATTGTTTATCACTGATGAAGTCTCATATGTGTGAAAACTTGATCCTGGCACACATATGATTATCATTCGGTTTTGTCCTTAAAACCGGGTGTGACATTAATGATGTGAAATGTCTCAAAGTCAAGGTTGAAAAAAAAATGAAGGCAAAGGCCAAGGGTTAGAACTTAAAATGGGCTTCTTCAAATCCAAAAACTAATTTGGGCTAGAGAGAACAAGATACACTCTTTGTTTGTTAGACAAAATCAGAATTTTTAGTAGTACATAAAACATTAGTAGGACGTTGTCGGATACCAATATTAGGGGTATCCAATGGCAGCGATTAAAAGTAACCTGCAGCTTGATGTACACCTCCTATGTGCGATTAGCGAAGAGCTAATAACCTCCTGGTAGCTTTCTTTGGGTGCATGTAACAGGTTCGCGGCATTTCTGTCTTTATTTTTGTGAAGGAAAACGGCCAGAATGCAAATGGCATGCTACCCAGCATGCAAGCCCGAGTGCTTTTGCATGCAAGCCCGAGTGCTTGTGCATGCATGCAAGCCCGAGTGCTTTTGCATGCACCACTCGACTGGTTTCAGTTATCACCCGACTACTTTCTTGCTTCGCCCGACAGGCTCGCAGTTCGCCCGAGTGGTCTCCGTGCCCGACGAGTTGCATGCCCAAGCTACGTACCTGCCCGAGGAGTTGCATGCTCAAGCTGCACGCTCGCCCGACAAGCTTCACGACCCTCTCGGCAAGACTCCGATTCGCCCGACCAGTCTCCGTCTCCGACTGGTTCGACTCTTCACGACCAAGCAATCACCGGGAAGACCGAAGCACCCGGAGTCAAGCTGCTACACTGTGCCAACCACTCCCTGACGCAACTGACACCAGCAGGACATGGCTACAGTGCTCGGAAGGACGACGGGCCCCACAGCAAGGGCAGGCACTCCTCCTTTTTTCCCGTCTTGCCCTTTGACTGTACTCTTTTTCTTATTCTTTACTGGCTCCCCCTTGAGCTATAAAAGGGAAGGCCAGGCCTCCTGCGTGAGGCAAGATCGACTCTTTTCCTCTTCTCTCCTGGGCCTCCTACGGGAGGCAGGGAGCCTCTTTCTCTCCCGAGGAGTTCTCTCCCTCGACTTTCTTCTTCCTCCAGCCGGTCGCTGGACTGAGCTCGATTCGCACTCCAGAGACTTGGGAGCTAGTCCCTCTCTCGCCCTCTTTGTACCCCCTACTACAAACCAGTGCAAATAACACGAGCAGCACGAACTGGACGTAGGGTCTTACACCCCAGGGGTGGCCCGAACCAGTATAAACCCCCGTGTCCTTTTGCACTACCACCCGAGGCCCGACGCGCTCTCCACGATCTTATTATTTGTTGGCGGTAAAGAACCCCGACAGTTGGCGCCCACCGTGGGGCCTTTGCGCGTCACGTCTTTTTACTTGCAGGTCTCGGGTGGCCAACCACGACGACGGTGGCGTCCCCGATGGACGCAACCGCGGCGACGACGACGGCGGCGGTACCGACGGCCGCGACGACGACCACAACGCCGTCAACCGCGGCGACGACGGCGGCGGCGGCACCGACGGCCGCAACGACGACCGTAGCGCCATCAACCACGGCGACGACGGCGGCGGCGACCCCAATGACCACAACAACACTGATGGCGGCAACAATGCTCCTGGCCTTCTGGATGAACCGAACAAGGCTCGGGGGCTCTGCCTACCAGGCACACCCAGTACTGTTCTGTATGCAGATGCATGCATGCGTTTGCATGTGCATGCAAGGATATCTTTTTTAACCAATGCATGCACGTCTTTTCCAAATATGTCGTGTCTCTTTGTTTTCTCTCTCGATTCAGCACAGCACAACAGAGGAGCAGGCAGTAGCATTTATCCTGAAGGCCTGCGTGTATGTCCGACCAACCGGAGTGGGGCGGAGCAGCAGCAGCAGCAACCCAGTCACCCCCGAGAAGTTTTCCGACTCGCCCGACAAGGTCTTCGCTCGACAACTTCGACGGCGGCTGCGACTCCGCCCAACGGGCTGATGGCTCCGGAAGCACAAACGGCGGCCGCCACTCCGCCAACGACGGTCCCGAGCAGACGCATCGACCGAGCTGCAGCAGCCCCAACCAACTCCGCCAACGACGGCCACGGCATCACCAACAGCGACCGCGACCCCGACAACGGCAGCATCGACACCACGCGGCCACGCGCCCGCGGCGCAGCAGCAGTGGGCGACCCCCGCAAGGAACACCGCGGCGGGACGACCGTGCCCAAAGTCCGCAAAGGACCTCAACTAACCTGTAACAGCTTTTTGTTTTCATGATCTCGCGCAGGGCCGCCACGGCGAGGCACGCCCCCGAACGAGCGTACGACACAACGACAGAGAGAGCTGCAGCGCCGACCGACGTAATCACGTTGTCTACCAGCTCCGCCCCGACCAGCGCCCGCTCCACCGACCGCCGCCCGACCTCGACTCCGAACGACTCGGCCGCGCCTCCAAAGGAGTGCGCGCGCCCCGACCTCGACTCCGAACGACTCGGCCGCGCCTCCGAAGGACTGCGCCGCCCCGACCTCGACTCCGACCGACTCGGCCGCGCCTCCAAAGGAGTGCGCGCCCCGACCTCGACTCCGACCGACTCGGCCGCGCCTCCAAAGGAGTGCGCGCCCCGACCTCGACTCCGACCGACCCGACCTCGACTCCAAAGGAGTGCGCGCGCCCCGACCTCGACTCCACGCGCGCCCCGACCTCGACTCCGACCGACCCGACCTCGACTCCAAAGGAGTGCGCGCGCCCCGACCTCGACTCCGAACCGACTCGGCCGCGCCTCCAAAGGAGTGCGCGCCCCGACCTCGACTCCGACCGACTCGGCCGCGCCTCCAAAGGAGTGCGCGCCCCGACCTCGACTCCGACCGACTCGGCCGCGCCTCCAAAGGAGTGCGCGCCCCGACCTCGACTCCGACCGACTCGGCCGCGCCTCCAAAGGAGTGCGCGCCCCGACCTCGACTCCGACCGACCCGACCTCGACTCCAAAGGAGTGCGCGCCCCGACCTCGACTCCGACCGACTCGGCCGCGCCTCCAAAGGAGTGCGCGCCCCGACCTCGACTCCGACCGACTCGGCCGCGCCTCCAAAGGAGTGCGCGCCCCGACCTCGACTCCGACCGACTCGGCCGCGCCTCCAAAGGAGTGCGCGCCCCGACCTCGACTCTGAACGACTCGGCCGCGCCACCCGTAGAGTGGGCTGCCCCGACTCGGGTTGCTCGCTCGACTCAGCTTCAACGACGGAACGCTCGAACAGCTAAGCTTTACTACGATCCTTCGTATTTCCATGCATTTCCTTTTACAGTCCCGCATGCCTATTTTGGGTGCCGCTAAAGTACTCGGGTAGCGACGGCCTCATCCGTGAAACCTCGTCATGCGCGCCGCCTACACCTAAGCCTCCCCGCTGAGCAGTGTAGTCCGCGGTAAGCCGCCCTCTCTGCGAGCAGAGGTCAGTGGGGTTAGGAGCTTAAACGTGATAAGCCAACTACCCGAGGAAATACGTAGCCCAATAAAGGCAGGGCGTACGCGACTTTTCGTTGATAACGAGTAAATCCCGACTTCTCGCTTTACGCAACGTTTTTGCATTACGCTGTCTTTTGCAGCTCGGCATGGCAAGTTCAGGTAAGCTTGCAGCAACTCCTACATACAGGGAACGACACCTTTTGTCTCGCCCGACCTCGGCGCACGGGGTCAAGCATACGCACACGATCGATTTCCGAAACGCGCTCTTCGAACTCTCTAAACTAAGCGGCTCCCGCCGGCCCTAACGGCCCCTCGCAGCCCTGCGCTCGGGGGCTGGGCATCGGGACGGACGACTCCGACAGTCGACCGGACAGGTGATTCCAACGGGGGTTCAAAGGCTGGCCCGTCGAAGGGTTCGACAGCCGCCCCCGGTCGCCTTGTCGAGCGAGGGGCAGTGAAGGATGGGTCCCAGCGGCCAGTACCCGGGCGCACGAGCGTCATGGGCATCCCAAACTGCGTTCGAGTCTTGATGGCTAGAAAGATCATGGTTTTTCCCCCGAACGGAAAGGCAACGGGCCGCCAAGTCCCAACGAACGGGCTTGGTAACTAGATGATCTCGCCACCAGGAATCTGAAGCTGGCCACCAGCTGGTCCGATCGGAACCCCTCGACCGGGATGCCGTGGCTTCACTCGAACTGGCCCGTTATTAGCTCACACGGACACCGCATTTTCGGCCAACGAGGCAAAAATACGGCTCGGTCCGGCCCCTCCACCTCTTACGAAAAAAAAAGAGATGCATGAGGGGTTACGACGTAAGGAAAAACGCAAAAAGACGAAATGAATCCCCGTCCGGACCCCGGTCTCGGGATACACACGGGGTCGAAATCGCTAACGGAGACCAGCAGCGCGGTCGCATAATTTGCAACGAATCACTACACAAATGCCATAAACCTGCGAGCAAGTGTACCACTCGCCCACAGGCTCGGGGGCTACACCCGGCGGGTGCGCTCGCGCGCCCCCACCCGAAATTTCACCGCTTTCTCGACATCTCAATAAATCCAGCCCGCGACCGAGTCTGCGACTCGCTCCCAGGCTCGGGGGCTACTGTCGGATACCAATATTAGGGGTATCCAATGGCAGCGATTAAAAGTAACCTGCAGCTTGATGTACACCTCCTATGTGCGATTAGCGAAGAGCTAATAACCTCCTGGTAGCTTTCTTTGGGTGCATGTAACAGGTTCGCGGCATTTCTGTCTTTATTTTTGTGAAGGAAAACGGCCAGAATGCAAATGGCATGCTACCCAGCATGCAAGCCCGAGTGCTTTTGCATGCAAGCCCGAGTGCTTGTGCATGCATGCAAGCCCGAGTGCTTTTGCATGCACCACTCGACTGGTTTCAGTTATCACCCGACTACTTTCTTGCTTCGCCCGACAGGCTCGCAGTTCGCCCGAGTGGTCTCCGTGCCCGACGAGTTGCATGCCCAAGCTACGTACCTGCCCGAGGAGTTGCATGCTCAAGCTGCACGCTCGCCCGACAAGCTTCACGACCCTCTCGGCAAGACTCCGATTCGCCCGACCAGTCTCCGTCTCCGACTGGTTCGACTCTTCACGACCAAGCAATCACCGGGAAGACCGAAGCACCCGGAGTCAAGCTGCTACACTGTGCCAACCACTCCCTGACGCAACTGACACCAGCAGGACATGGCTACAGTGCTCGGAAGGACGACGGGCCCCACAGCAAGGGCAGGCACTCCTCCTTTTTTCCCGTCTTGCCCTTTGACTGTACTCTTTTTCTTATTCTTTACTGGCTCCCCCTTGAGCTATAAAAGGGAAGGCCAGGCCTCCTGCGTGAGGCAAGATCGACTCTTTTCCTCTTCTCTCCTGGGCCTCCTACGGGAGGCAGGGAGCCTCTTTCTCTCCCGAGGAGTTCTCTCCCTCGACTTTCTTCTTCCTCCAGCCGGTCGCTGGACTGAGCTCGATTCGCACTCCAGAGACTTGGGAGCTAGTCCCTCTCTCGCCCTCTTTGTACCCCCTACTACAAACCAGTGCAAATAACACGAGCAGCACGAACTGGACGTAGGGTCTTACACCCCAGGGGTGGCCCGAACCAGTATAAACCCCGTGTCCTTTTGCACTACCACCCGAGGCCCGACGCGCTCTCCACGATTTTATTATTTGTTGGCGGTAAAGAACCCCGACAGACGTGAAGATTAAAGAAGAATGCCAGTGTCAAAATCATGATCTTTGATTCAAGTTAAGAAAGGTCGAGAAGACAAATTCAAGCTAAGGGAGATAATGGTTCAGATCAATGATGATCTTCGAGCTTAAAGGACTCTTCACTTGATGTCACTTGTCTATTCATTCCCATATGCACGGAATGAGCGAATAAGGTTATGGGCTTACAGAGAGGCAAAAGTAATAATTATGAGAGCAAACGTTACCCTCGATCATCACTAAAAGCATTCAAGACTCAAGAGGCATGTTTGAGCAGAGACTGGCCGCTTGAGGACCTTCGACAGGGTCAGTGCGAAGGTTAGCTGTTGTCTTCATTCGAAGTTCTAATCCATGATTGGTGTGTGAAGCACAACCCAAGCGATATTTGCCGCGCAATTCCGCTATGGGAAGACAATTCTGATTTCCTATCTATGTAATTTTACTTGTATGCACCTTTGGACAACTTTGTACAAAATATTCAGAGAATATAGTTGGTGACCAAGGATATTTGTGTCTTGATGAAGCCTCTTGGTCTCCCTATAAATAGAGGTCTCCACCTCCCAAGTAAAGAATTCAAATTTGGAATACAATCAAGCCATATTCATCATACATCCTGTCACACTTTTTCTCGGGTTTAATCTACTTGATCTATTTGGCCCGTAGGTCAGGCTTAAGGACCAACATTCATATTTTGGTTTTATCTTCAAACAGAACTTTTGCATTTTCTTGATATTTGCAGGATCCTAAAACATGACGCCAAAAAGAATGTATGTAGTAATTTCATAATAAAGTTCTATCATGATATAAGTCCCATGTCAGACTCAAATCTTGACCATTATTCTTATCAATGCATTATGGTAACTATAAAATTTATTATTTGCAAGCATAGTAGAAAATATCTTATATTTACGCTTCTTGGTTTGTTCCAACATTTGTTTTTTACTCAGGTTCTCTGAACTTTAGGCTAACACAAGAAAAAATTGTTTATGGTATGTGCCATTTTTGTTGCTTTTGTACAACTTAGATGTGCATTTAGAGTAGTATTTTAGGGATGAAACATAATCTTTTTAACTCAGTTTCAAGAAATTATGATACGGTCAAAATGAATCATTGTTACCTCTTCGACCGAGGAATATCCCCTTTTGCCTGTCAATATCTCTCTCATTATGACACCAAGACTATACACGTCAAATTTGGATGTGATCTTTAGATCATCGGCTTCTGGAGCCAAATATCCTCTGCGTGAGAATGAATATATAAATTGCTAAAAATTAAATTCAACATAACTCTTAACCCATCTAGATAATTTGTATGCAAGAGGCAGCTAGCTTACAGTGTTCCAGCTACTTTTGTTGCAGTAACCCAGCTTTTCTCTTGATCAAAGCACCTTGAAATACCAAAATCAGCAATTTTTGGTACCATGTTATCATCCAATAATATATTGGCGGGCTTGAGATCTCGGTGGACTATGCTCTTTTCATGAAGGTAATTCAAGCCTTCACAAATTCCCTGTATAATCTGATAGCGCTTTCCCCAATCTAGTCCACTGGATGCATCTGCAATGCAAAGGTGACATAAGAAAAAGGGAGCGAGGTCGTATCCTTGACACTTATTAAAGTCCTTAATGTTTAACTGTAGCTATGTAGGACACGCAAGTGTATTTATGCTACATATGTGGAAATGCTTGGACCAAATAATATTCAACATAAATAATAAATATGGAAAGAGACATTTGGCAAAACCATATGATCATACCTGAGATATAGTCATTCAGTGTCCCGTTAGGTACATATTCAAAGCAGAGCAACCTCTCTCGTACATCTGCCATGACAAACTTTCCCCCATGGTCGACCATTTTCCCTTGTGTATCAGCACAGTATCCTAGAAATCGTACTATATTCCTGTGCTTTATCCTCAATAGAAAACTAACTTCTTGGTTGTATTTATCCTCATCCATACAGATCGATTTGGACAGCTTCTTCACAGCAACCACCGCCCCATTTTCAAGTCGTCCCTGCAGTCAAAACCGTGACATGATCTGTCATTCTCAAGGCCCTGAACAGTGGATTTCGAACTCAATTGCAGCTAACTAAGAAGGGAGAGAGAGAGAGGGGGGGGGTGGAGGGGGCTCAGAACAACTAAATGGTACCTTGTAAACGATTGCAAACCCACCACGACCAATTTCCTGATCATCGTCAAAATTATTTGTGATGGATTTTAGAAGTGATATTGGCAGGTCTGCTGGCTTTGCATTTTCATCACGTAGAATGCACTCCAGGAGACTGTGACCACCGTCCATTTGTAAGTATATATAAAAAGTTGCCTTCAAAAGAAGTAAAAAGTTAATACAACGACAATGGTTTTGATAATAATCATGAAAGATAAAACAGCAGAACTACGATGCAAATCTGGAAAAAGATCTAGATAGCGGATGTAGTCTAGACCGTGGCGTATTTGTTGTTTGTTGGGCCCTTTGATTTTGCAGAAATGATGTTGTTTTTCAAAAAATGAACAAACAAACTTGTCTGCAGATTTCTTGTTTTCAGGGCTCTACTTCAGAGGAAGACTAGGACAGTTTTAGGGCCTTCTCTAGCTTTTGGACTCTAGAGATATGAAAATCTTTGTGAAGAATGTGTAGCAGTGTAGTAATAGACTTTTTTTTAATCTGTCCACCTTGTTAGGTTTTATGTAGGACAAGTGTGATACTTTTTTTTTAAAAAAAAGGCCAGATGTACTGCTAGAATATTTACTATTTCTGTATCAAAAATAGTCCAGACCGTGGACCAACCAGCATAACAAAACACAGAACAAATGAAGTTATTGACGGAATTGATTATCTGGGAAATACCAATCTGTCCGATCCAATCAGGCACAAATGATTGCAGAGAGATTAAGAAATGTAGAAGCAACAAAGAGGCTGTCCATGCGTGCAAGTGCAATGTACATGGAGATAACCTAATCCTAACTCTAGGCAACAAGCCTCGACGGGCTTGACGGCGTTGACGCCTTCTCGTTTGGGCACAGAATTTGACCATAGAAATTGCCTAATTTTATTTATTTTAACCCTCTAATTGGCCGCTCTATGTAATTGTGGCCCTTCAACCTCATCTTCCGGCTTTGCCCCTGCCTGAATGAGCTGCTAGCCGCAGCTCGCCAGGGACAAGCTCGGTGTGGGAAGCAGCAAGCTAGCTCTTCCAGTCCTTCTTGTGAACAATGCGCTGTCCAGATCGAGCCCAGCCCAGCAACGCCAACATCGAGCTCGGCCATACCTAAAATCTAGTTTCGCTACTAGAGATCGAGCTCAGCGCCAACCAAATTGATCTCCTCTCCGGAAAACTGTTGGAGATGCTCACCGCCGCTGGTGACGCCGGCGATTCCGACGCGGCGGCACTTGCTCAGTCCGCCGTGGACCCCTCCAATGCGCAAGACGGCGCCGCTGCCCCGGGGGGGAAATACCAATATTCTAAATCGTGATCCAGTTTGTAGTAAATATAGATCTCTAAATAATGAAATTTATAATTGTATTGATCAAATGAACCAAAAACATGTAAATATAGCAGGTCCCTAAAGGAAGTGTATTAGTCTGCATCGACAGTTCGGCGAAACGGGAAGCAGAGTAATATCAAGCTGCACTAGACAACCATGATCCAGTTTGCGGGATGAGATTTCGATAAAAACAGGATTAGAAATGCAGAAACGACTTACCCTGGAAGTTAAATGATGATCCGTAGAAGCTCAGAAGACATCTAGCATCTCTTCAACAAATCTAGCGCACAATCCAGACCTGCTCAAGGTCAGTAGAGACATCATCAGTGGACTGGAGCAGGCCAACCAGCACAAAGAAAATAGCAGGCTTGTAATCCAAATCAACACAATGCGCGCACCTTGTCGGCCATGGTCGGAGCTGGGGCGGAAGAACACGGATTGGGAGGGGACTACAGCAAGGAGGCGAGACCAGATCTGAAGTCTGTGCTTCACTTTAAGCCTCAACAGAGTCAACGCGTGTGCCGTGTGGCCCGCGCGTATTGTTTAGCATCTGCAATTGTATAAGGCTCAGGCGTTCAGCAAGGGTGTCATTTTACAAATTTGCTTATGTCCAACTCCAACCTTATCTAATGAGAAATAAAAATTGAGACAGCCGCCTAACAGTTTATTTATATCTAGCTCACACAAGACAATCATTGGCCTATAATATATACACTTGCATTTTCGTCCGTCACACATGCATGCATGTGAACTACCATGCGATCCTGGTTCACACATCGATGTAGCATCACAGTAATATGGACTATTTTATTTTCCAAGACTAAACAAAGACAAGGACCTGGGAGAGGAACACGTCATGCATGACATAGGTAGGATGTCGTCATGTGATTCCAAATAATAAATTAGCAACATATCTCTTAAAAAAAGCGGTCGTGCACCAAGTGGGGCCATCTTATGTTTGATAATAAAACTTATACATGAAAGTTAAATATTTATTACGCCGAACAAGTATCATTAGATTTTTGGGAAAATATGTTTTCACAATATACCTATTTAGTTTTGTAAATGTTGATTATAACCTTAGTCAAAATTGAGATATTTTGACTTGCTACATAATTAGAATGACATAATTAATTTTTAGGGAGGATGATAGTAATATAAAAGTAAGAGTAAAACATGCCAGAGAATCATCTACTTGCAAAAGGTGTCACTTAGATATGCAAATTCTGCAAGTATATTTATGTGACTATGGGCCTGTTTAGTTGGTGAAAAAACTTTGTGAAATTTACTGTAGCAATTATAAACCAAAGATTAGTAGGACTAAACATGATCTAATTATAAAACTAATTACATGGATGGACGTAAAATCACGAGACGAATCTATCAAACCTAATTAATCCGTCATTAGAGATTGTTTACTGTAGCACGACATTATCTAATTATGACCTAATTAGGCTTAATAGATTCGTCTTACAATTTGACCCGGGGTTATGGAATGGGTTTTGTCAGTTATCCACATTTAATACTCCTAATTCATATTCAAATATTTGAATTTACTGTAGCGATGAAAAAAGTTCACGAACTAAACAGGGCCTATAAACCTTTTAGGTTAGGTGTTGAGGTGTGCCCATGGGCTACCAAGGCCCAAGGCACCCATTTGTATGAGAAAGAAGCCCTATAATGGTGGCCTATCAATGCATTTTAGGATTTGTTTGTGAGACGGTGAGACCCAACGATTTTATCAATAATATAAACAACCACACCTCCTCCTCCTTATATGTCTAGTTGTCTACTCTTAGACACCCAGCCACGAGCCCACGACGGCCTATTCGTTGCTCTGGCCTACGGTTGCACGACGCGTGTCCGGTTTTGGTTTTACGTGGCTGAGCCCACGCTGGCCGTCGTCGCTCTACCCTATTCGTTGGGCTTTTCTCTGTTGTTGGGCCTTAATTTCCATCGATGTCGTCAATGTCCGAACAAGGCCCCGGCCCTTTTGCCAGCAGCCTAGGCCCATTCGGTGCCTACAACTACACAATGGCTCGCGTCCTCGCGAGGCGCCGCCACCGCCGCTTCCCGTCAGTTCTGCCGTTCCTCGGGTGTCGGGGTCCGTCGCTTCTCTTCGTTCTGCGGCAAGCTGCTCCTTCTCCAACCTGCTCCTTCCCCTTTGCGCCCACTGCTCTCATCGTCTCCCACCTCCCGCGGTGCCCCCGCCGGCCTTCAGCTCGCCCACTACTCCCATTGGCGGCCTGCTGGCCACGCCGTAATGCTGCTGCTTCATTTAGGGTTCCGGTGTTCTTTGCCTCTTTCGGTGTGCCTGTGGATTGACGCTCTTCAGAGGTCCTGCCTTGCATACCCGGCATCCGATTCTTTTATGTATTGCGATGTGATTTTGCCTCAGCTGCTTCGTCTTGGTTGTTTATTAGGGGGTTCGGTGAGAAAGTTTGCGAAATTTACTGCCGAAGATTAGGAGAACTAAACATGATCTAATTATAAAACTAATTACATAGATGGACTGGAAATCGCGAGACAAATCTATTGAGTCTAATTAATCCGTCATTAAAGATTGTTTATTGTAGCACGACGTTGTCTAATCATAGCCGAATTAGACTTATTAGATTCGTCTCGCGAAGTTACCCGAGGGTTATGGAATAGGTTTTATCATTAATCCACGTTTAATATTTTTAATTAGTGTCTTAACATTTGATTTGAGAGATAAATAGTAAAAAATTATGAAACTTTC
This sequence comes from Alloteropsis semialata, assembly GCA_004135705.1. NCBI lineage: Eukaryota > Viridiplantae > Streptophyta > Magnoliopsida > Poales > Poaceae > Alloteropsis > Alloteropsis semialata. The sequence continues at coordinate 85,391,951 of CM014272.1, read as the reverse complement.
TAACTAAACAGCGCCTAGATTTTACGTTCTCTCCATAGTCTGAGCAAGATCATTGAGGGACGCCGTTTCTGCGTTTGTAGGAGCCGGTTCCCTGCCGTCGGCGTTCCTGCCAGTTTAGCCATCGATGCTTCCTTCTCTGTGTGTGCTCTGTTGACATATACTCCATATTATACTCCTACTGTTTGTTGCTATCATTATGCCCCTACTGTTTGTTGCTTCTTATTAGGAACGGTACATGTTGTATTACAAGGGACCATTTTTGCCCTTTCGTACCGCGGTGAGAGTCCAAAGCTAATCGTGCCATACGTATGTCCCGAAATAGGATTAAAACAACAGCCATCCAAGGTGTGTGCCTTCCTGGGACGAGGGGATGAGCACTTTTAGGTTACTCTATACTACCAACAAGTGGTATATAGTATAGACCCCCATAAGTAAAAGGTAGTTTAGTAACTGAAAGTGCATCTATGATCCTTTTAGGTTTTGGTAAATTAATGACAACACGCTTTAGTATCTAATGTTTGCAATGAGGCTATGCACAGGTAACAGGTGAAATCAATAGAAAACATTTGGTGAAATATGGCACTCAAAAAGGGAAATGAAGGCATGGTTGAAGCTTACACGAAGATTAATTTTTATTCTCTTAAATAGGAAAACCGTACTATCAAGAGGGATGCCGAAAAACTAGCTTGGTGGTGACAAGGTGCTCAAAATATCATCTAACTTAACCATGAGAGACACCTTGCACTTGCACTTCACTGGGAAATTAATTTAGAGTGCTTTACCTGTGGAGTTTCGGAGGTTCCGGACATTTGTTCGGAGTGTCCGGACTTTGGTGTCTGGAGGAGGTGTTCTCCAGAAAGTTCGGATACTCCGGAAAATTCTTCGGAGACTCCGGAACTTAAAAGGTCCAACGGCTATTTCGGCTGAACGGGTATTTATACCCCTCCGGTCCCCTCCTTTCTGCTCTCTCTGACTCCTTTTCGAACTGAAGCTTCCAAAGGCGATTTCCATCCCCTTTTCACTCCCTCTTGCTTTCCAAGGTTGATTTGGTGAGGGATTGAGTGAGGGATTGAGTGGAGTTCAAGAGAAAGTGCTTGTGAGCTGATTCCCCAACATTTGAGCACCTTGGTCGCCTTCAAGCCGGTGATTCGCGTTCTTTACTCTTGGAGCTTCAAGCTCCTAGACGGCTAGGCGTCACTCAAGAGCAATCAATCCGCTGTGATTGTCTTGAGAAGTTTGTATTACCCCTACAGCTGAGTAAGTTCTTCATTTGACCTTTGGGTTGAGTGAAGAAGAGGAAAGTGGTTTGGTGGATAAACCCGCCCTTCGTGGGCTCCTCAACGGAGACGTAGGTTCCTTGTGTGGGACTGAACTCCGGGAATCAAATCCCTGTGTCACCTTGTGATTGTGTGTATTCTTGTGCTACTTGTTGCTATTGTGTTGGATTCTAGGGTTTGGTCCCGATCTATCATTTGTGAAGGTTCTGGCTGAAAGTGGCACTTGAATTGAGTTGTATACTTCCCAAGGGTGCATGGTAATTAGGCGATTTGATTTCCAGTGAGGTTTGATCTGTCATATCCATTTCGGCATTTTTCTCCGGACTCTCCGGAGAAATCTTCGGAGTATCCGGACTTGTTCGGAACCTCCGGACTTTTCTTCGGAGCCTCCGGACTTTCTGTGAACTGACAGCTATTTGAGCGAAAATTTTCAGGTTCAACTATTCACCCCCCCCCTCTAGTTGACATTTTAGATCCTTTCAATTGGTATCAGAGCAAGGCTCTCCATATTAGAGCTTAACCGCTCGGAGATTCAAGATGTCAACTCCGGAAATTCCACCAACACTTCCAACAAGTGGAGAGGGTGACCCTCAAGGTAGCAAGGAGGCATAACCCTCTACCAGGGGTACCCACTCCCAAAGACAAGCAGGTGATGATCATGAAGAATCATCCGAAGATGAGGACTCCGACGATGACGACAAGTCCTTCAAGTCCGTAAGAAATGATCATGCTAACCAAGTTCCTTTCAATTATTCTCGTTTGAGCAATTCTATTCCGTCTCAATCGGTGAACCTTGGTAAGCCACCTCGCTTTGACGGGAACGGTTATAACCAATGGTCTCGCTTGATGGAGGCGTATTTGATAGGGGTCAATCCGGCCCTTTGGAAGATTGTGTGTGTAGGTGTCACAATGCCCAAAGGAAGAGGACCGTTGAGTCAAGATCAAGAGTTTGAAATCCAACGCAATGCACAAGCCATGACCTTACTCTTTAGTGCCTTGAACCCCGAAGAATACAACAAGGTTGAGTGTTTGCGCACCGCCAAAGATGTTTGGGACACACTTCAAGTCAACCATCAAGGGACAAGGAAAGTAAGGGAAAGTAGAATAAGAGTGTTGGAAGCCGAACTCAATCGGTTCTCTATCAAGGATGATGAAGGCCCACAAGAGATGTATGATAGGTTGAACAAGATTATCAACAAGATAAGATCTCTTGGAAGCAACAAATGGGATGATAGAGAGGTTGTTGACAAGATTCTTACGGCTTACATGGCTAGAGATGTGAACCTACCCATCTTGATTAGAGAGAAGAGATGATTCAAGAAGTTCTCTCCCGCAAATGTGATTGGGAGAATGGAAGAACATCTCATGACCGTCAAGAAGCAAAGCTTTCTCATGAACTCTCCAAACTTCATGAGCAACTTGAGGAGGGAAGTGGGGTTGCTCTCAAGGCAAGCAACAAGGGCAAAGAAAAGGAAGTCCAAAAGACTTCAAATAATGATGATGAAGATTCGGATGACTCCGAAGAGGCAGCCTTGTTCATGAGAAGATTGAGAAAAGCCATGAAGAAAGAAGGATATGTCAAAGGGAAGTACAAGAAGAGCACAACCAAGAGAAACTCAAAGAGAGCTTGCTTTAGGTGTGGCAAAGAAGGTCATTTCATTGTTGATTGTCCACGTGAGAAGGAAGATCACAAGGAAGACAAGGACAACAAGGAACACAAGAACAAGAGTCACTACAAGAAGAAGCACACCGGAGAAGCTCACCTTGGCATTGAGTGGGATTCTAATGAAGAAAGCTCCGACTCCGATGATGAGGAAGTTGCAACCATTGCCATACAAGCATCCTCATATTCATCAACACTATTTGGCTACATCACCGATGATGAAGATGGTGCTCCACCAACTTGCCACATGGCTAAAGGACCCAAGGTGATATCCGATTCTCCTTCTAGTGATAGTGACCATGATAGTGAAGATGATGGTAGCACAATGAACTTAGACAAAAGGGCCACATCTAAAATAATAAAACTTTTGGAGGAAATAGATAACCGGGATGATGCTCTTGAGGAGCAAGAAGAATTAATTAGACTTGAGCGAGAGAAAACCGTCTCTCTTGAGGAATCTCTTGCCGAACAAAGGAAGAGTTTCAAGAGGCAAGAGGACTTGCTCAAAGTCAAAATTGATAACCTTCTTGCTCTTGAAAAGTCTTATGCTAAAGAGAAAGAAAAGGTTGATGAGTTGCGCAAGAAACTAGACTTAGCCAATGATGAATCAAATAGCCTAAAGAGTACGAATGAGAAACTTCAAGAAAACTTCTCATGTTTAAATGCCAAACACACGGCTCTTGAAGTTCAATTTAATACTCTTTGGGAAAGCACCTCGTCTAACTCTAAGGATGCAACCCAACCATCTATTCCCTCCACTAGTAATGGTTGTGATAAATGCTTCAATATTGATGTTAAAGCCTATGCTACTAACCTTGCCGAGATGCATGCTATGAAGAAAGAAATTGCAAGGCTTACATCTTTTGTTCAACAAGATTATTCTCCAAAGGAGGACAACATTGGTAAGTTTGAGAACCATACCAAGGGGTTTGGTACTCAATACATGCAGAAATTTGGCTTCGTGAAAGGAAAGGGCATTGGTAAGAGTGAGCAAGGAAATGTTGAACCCATTCCTTTCATCAAGAACCAAAGCAAGTCCGGCATAGGTAAGAATGGTGGTCTATTGGATGGCATGACACATCAAAGGAAGAGACCACAAGCAAAGCCAACTAAGGTAGTGGTCACTCAACCAATTAGACCACAAGAGGTAAGAGCAGCTCCTCCAACAAAGACAAAGAAGACAGCTGCTCAAGGTTCTTATTATGCCGATTATGTACTGACTTGGGACCACAATGGTAAGGTGGTTGCCAAGTATGTTGGGTATCGCACTAGGGACACATTGATTAAAAGAAATGTGTGGGTGCCCAAAGTTCTTGTGACTAACACTCTAGGACCCAAGCAACATTGGGTACCTAAAACTAGAGCTTAAATTGTTTTGTAGGCCTACTCCTCCGGCGGGTCAAAATGGGTGCTTGATAGTGGGTGCACCAATCATATGACCGGAGAGAAGAAGATGTTCACTTCCTTTGAGGCAAATGAAAATGCAAGTGACAATATTGTATTTGGTGATGGGAGTCAAGGAAAGGTAATGGGGTTAGGTAAAATTGCTATTTCTACCGATCACTCAATTTCAAATGTCTTTCTTGTTGAATCCTTGGATTACAATTTACTATCCGTATCTCAACTTTGTGAGATGGGTTACAATTGTTTGTTCACTAATGAGGGTGTGACCGTCTCAAGAAGAAATGACAGCTCCATTGCTTTCAAGGGTGTACTCAAAGGAAAGCTTTACCTTGTGGATTTCACTTCGGAGAAAACTCAACTTGACGCTTGCTTGATGGCAAAGTCTAGCATGGGCTGGTTATGGCATCGCCGGCTAGCTCATGTGGGAATGAGAAACTTGAACAAGCTTCTCAAAGGTGATCATATTCTTGGACTAACCAATGTGACTTTTGAGAAAAATAGACTTTGCAGTGCATGTCAAGCCGGGAAACAAGTTGGAAATCCACATCCGTCAACAAGCATCATGAAGACTACAAGGCCACTTGAACTACTACACATGGATCTTTTTGGACCCGTGGCCTACATAAGCATTGGCGGTAACAAATATGGTTTTGTAATTGTTGATGATTATTCTCGTTTCACTTGGGTGTTCTTTTTGCATGACAAAAGTGAGGTACAAGAAGTGTTCAAGAAATTTACAAAGAGAGCCCAAAATGAGTTTGAGAAGACCATCAAGAGGGTGAGAAGTGACAATGGAACCGAGTTCAAGAACTCCAACATTGAAGTCTACCTTGATGGGGAAGGCATTGGTCATGAGTTCTCGGTCCCATACACACCTCAACAAAATGGAATTGTTGAAAGGAAGAATCGTACACTCATTGAGATGGCAAGGACAATGCTAGATGAGTACAAGGTTTCGGACCAATTTTGGGCCGAAGCTATTAACACTGCTTGTCATGCCATCAACCGACTCTACCTCCACAAGATTCTTCAAAAGACCTCATATGAGCTTCTCACCGGTAACAAGCCAAATGTGTCTTACTTTAAAGTTTTTGGATGCAAATGCTTTATTCTTGATAAGAAACCTAGAAGTTCCAAGTTTGCTCCTAAATCAAATGAAGGTTTTCTTCTTGGTTATGCCTCAAACTCTCATGCCTATCGTGTTTTCAACAAAGCCACCGGCTGTGCTGAAATTGCGAGTGACGTGAAGTTTGATGAGACTAATGGCTCTCAAGTAGAGCAAGTTGATCCATATGTTTTAGGCCAAGAGGAACCATCTCATAGGGCAATTCAGAGGATGGCAATTGGTGAGATCAGACCTCAGGAGAACGAAGATGAAGAAGAACAAGTGGCAGGGACAAATGAACCTGCTGCAGGCAGAAATGCTGACATCTCCGGAGACTCCGGACAAATCTTCGGAGGCTCCGCAGGTTCCGGAGACTCCGGACAATTTTCCGGAACCTCCGGAAATTCTGAAGAAAATGCTCCTGACCTGATTCAAGACTCTGAAGCTGAAGTGGAAGAAAATGAAGATGGAGATATTCAGCACCACACTCAAGTCCCACATCCAAGAGTGCATCAAAGTGTTCAACGGGACCATCCCGTTGATAATATACTTGGGAGTATTCAAAGAGGGGTAACTACTCGATCTAGATTGGCAAATTTTTGTGAACATTACTCGTTTGTTTCCTCTTTGGAACCCCTAAAGGTAGAAGAAGCCTTGGATGATCCGGATTGGGTGGTGGCCATGCAAGAGGAGTTGAACAACTTCACTAGGAATGAAGTCTGGTCCTTGGTGGAAAGACCAAAACATAATGTCATTGGCACCAAATGGGTCTTCCGCAATAAACAAGATGAACATGGTGTGGTAACAAGGAACAAAGCTCGATTGGTGGCTCAAGGCTTCACACAAATAGAAGGTTTGGACTTTGGTGAGACTTATGCTCCCGTAGCTAGGCTTGAGTCAATTCGTATATTACTTGCCTATGCTACTCACCATGACTTCAAGCTATATCAAATGGACGTGAAGAGTGCGTTTCTAAATGGACCAATCTCCAAATTGGTATATGTTGAGCAACCACCCGGCTTTGAAGACCCAAAGTTTCCTAATCATGTCTTCAAGCTCCATAAGGCGCTCTATGGGCTCAAGCAAGCCCCTAGAGCATGGTATGAATGCCTTAAGGATTTTCTCATTAAGAAGAACTTTGAAATAGGCAAAGCTGACCCTACTTTATTTACTCGCAAAGTTGATAAAGATATATTTGTATGCCAAATATATGTCGATGACATTATATTTGGTTCTACTAACAAAGCTTGGTGCGAGGAATTTAGTAGGATAATGACAAAGAGGTTTGAGATGTCCATGATGGGTGAGTTGAAGTTCTTCCTTGGATTTCAAATCAAGCAACTCAAAGATGGCACCTTCATAAGTCAAACCAAGTACACCAAAGATATGCTCAAGAAGTTTGACATGGAGAATGCCAAGCCTATCAAGACTCCAATGCCAACTAATGGACATCTTGACCTCAACGAAGAAGGTAAGGCCGTGGACCAAAAGGTATATCGCTCCATGATTGGATCTCTTCTTTACCTTTGTGCATCTAGGCCCGATATCATGCTTAGTGTGTGCATGTGTGCTAGATTTCAAGCCAATCCTAAGGAATGCCATCTTGTGGCTGTTAAGAGAATCTTAAGATATTTGGTATACACTCCTAACCTTGGCTTGTGGTATCCCAAAGGCTCCACTTTTGGTTTGCTTGGCTATTCGGATTCCGATTATGCTGGTTGCAAAGTGGATCGAAAGAGTACAACGGGAACGTGTCAATTTCTTGGCCGGTCCCTAGTATCTTGGAGTTCTAAGAAACAAAATTCCGTTGCCCTATCCACCGCCGAGGCTGAATATGTCGCGGCGGGAGCGTGTTGTGCTCAACTTTTATGGATGAGGCAAACCTTGAGTGACTTTGGTTGTGAGTTTAGTAAGATTCCGCTCTTATGTGATAATGAGAGTGCTATCAAGCTAGCTAACAACCCCGTGAAACACTCCTGAACAAAGCACATAGATATAAGACATCATTTCTTACGGGATCATGAGATTAGAGGAGATATTGCCTTACAACATGTGAGCACCAAGAGGCAACTTGCCGATATCTTCACTAAGCCTCTAGATGAGCAAAGGTTTTGTGCTTTGAGAAGTGAACTAAACATCTTGGATTCTCGTAACTTGGCTTGAAACCTTGGACACAAAATTGAAAGTGCATTAGATAGGTTTTCAAAAGTTAATCCTGTTTTTAGAATTGTGTGGTTAGGTTTTGCAAAATTTGGTTCTTCACTCAACTATTCACTTGGATTTATTGTTCTCATTGCTTGTTTGCTGGCTAAATCCAAGTGAATAGGTTTCTCAGGCCCTTAGGACTATATAACAAGTATTTCCTCTCAATCTTCTGTCCAAATCTATCTTTATGGAAGCAAAGACTCAGGGGGAGCGGACTCTCCGGAGATTTCTTCGGAACCTCCGGAGGTTTCAGACTCTCCGAAACTTTTTCCGGAGACTCCGGAACTCGGCGGGTATTTAACCCTGGAGGCGTCGGTCAACCGTCCAGTTTTTCCCCATTCGTATTTTTACCGCCGCCGCCGCTCCTGCTCTCGCCCTCTCCTCCCAAATCGGCGGTTTTCGTTTCCAACCAAGGGAAAGATGAGAAAAGTGTTGGATCCTCCACTCCTTGGTGTGGAAACTCCGAAGGTTCTTTGGATTCAAGTTTGAAATCGTTCTTCATCCATCTCCAAGGTACTTTCTCAAGTTTTTGCCCGATCTACAAATGTAGCCCATGGATTTGGATTTCCCTTGAGGAATAGACTCTCTAGGACCTCTACTATGTTCCCCAATGATCTTGTTGGATTTCCATGGCTCAATCTTCGGATCCCTAAAACCTAGGGTTTGTACAGTGAGTTCCGGACTCTCCGGATTCTTTTCCGGAGTCTCCGAAACTTCCTGTCCAAATCCCTTGATTCACTGTCAAAATCTGTCACAATCTTTTGCTTATCTTTATGGGATTATCTCTGTGATCAGGCTATGGGGAGGAAGAGACTGACCCTGGGTCCGGATGCCAATCGCCGTATCAAAACAAGACATGATCCAAGTCGCCAGGGAGAGATTGAAGAGGAAGTGCCACCTGTTGTTCCTCCTCCTCGTCCTAGAAGACTCGTGCTGCTGCTGCTGCTGAAGCAGGGGGCTCGTCCAGTGCGCCCCGTTATGCCCCACATCCAGCCGCTCCACCGTTGATGGCACCTTCTGTTATGCGTTCAAGGGCTGCTCCAACTCCTCCACCACCTAAGAATTTCAGAAGAAGGGGAGGTGCCAATCAGGTCTGTCCTAACACTCCTGTGCACATCAATGTTGAGTTTGGACCTGATCAAGAAAAGGCAGAATACTTTCCTAGAATGCGTAGTCCCCAACCTAAGCCTGGCTTTGCTATCTCTATGCCAAGGGACTATAAAGGTCAGAAACTTGTAGTGCAACAAGAAAGGAAGAAAAATCCCTATGAATTTCAGCAGCTTGAGAGCATGGACTATAGGTTTTGGAATGAGTTTCATAGAGATTTCTATATGACTGTGATTAGAAGGAAGCACAAGGCACCAATTAATGCTATGCAATGGGTAGATTGGCAGTATTATGAGTCAACCAATGATCCACACTTTGCTCAAGTTGTGGCCAAGTGCACAGAATTTGGGCTATATGAGCTAATGGGGTTCAAATACAATTGGAATGAGGAAATCATTGCTCAATTTCATGCTAGTTACTATCATGAGCCTGAAGACAACTCTATTCATTGGACTACAGAGGGCATTCACTATTCCATTGACTATGTGAACTTCTCTAGGCTTTTGGGACTTGGGTCAAAGGATAACATGAGGCCTTGCATTCATGAGGAGAAGAAGCTCAAGCCCATTGATGTGCCCTACATGTTCTACAATCCAATCTTGGCCCATGAAGGGAAGAGCAACAATCTTTTGCCCTATTTCCATCATCTCAACAATATGTTCAGGGTGACGATTGATCCTAAGAGTGGTGACTCCACAGGGCTGCATGCCAATGCTCCAAATTTGCTTCATCACATGGGTGAGCTCGATGTTCCCTTTTGCATATTTGACTACATGTGGAATGAGTTGAAGAGGGCTACATATGATGCTAGAATTGGATTTCCATATGCTGCCTATGTCATGTATATGATTGAGAAGGTCACCAAGATCACCTTTCCTAAGGATGTGATGCATGAGCCTTTACACCTAAGGCCTAGGCAAGGTGATGCCCCCCCACCTACCCGTGGTGATCCTTCTCCTATGCCTGTGCCATCCCGTGATTCATATGTTGCACCATCAGCTGCCCCTACTCCTGCAAGTGCTGCTCCTAGCTCATCTAGGCCGAAGAAAGGTTCTATGGTCAAGAAAGTACTCAAGTCCATCTTTTGTTTGTGCAAGCAAATTGCCAAGGATACAAATGAGAACCGTAAGGACATCATTGAGATCAAAGGCCACTTGGGACTGCCTACAGATCCTTATCATGAGATGTCTGAGATTGTTGATCCTTTTGAGGAATGGGATGCTGAGGACAATGCTCCTGGAGCGACTGCTGCACCAACCACTCCTCCTTTCATCTCGGGCCCCGCCTATACAGATCAGTTCTTCACTGCTCCTTCCTTTGCTGATCCTTATTCTGCTGGTCTAAGCACCTCTGCGCTGGCCCCTCCAAGATTGTTGATTATGATGCTGAAACTTCAGAGGAGGAGCCCCCAAACTACCATGAGCATGATGATGATGAGGAGGACGAGGACACGAGCGAGGAAGAGCCTGAAGATGATGATGAGTAGCTGCTGCTGCTGCCTGCCATTTCATTCCCTTTTTGGTGCTTGATGCCAAAGGGGGAGTGAAATATCTATCTATTTATGTAATGGACAAAGTTGTGTAATAACTTAAGTACTTGTGTGTGTGTAGTACTTGGGGCCTGAACTCTTGCTTGAATGCTTTGTGGTGAACTTGAACTGCTACTGCTTTCTTAGAATTAATCCTGTGATAATTTGTGGAAAAATTGTGAATGCTTGATGTGCTGTTTGATGCCTGGCAGCAGATTCTTCGGAGAATCCGGAGATTTCTTCGGAGTATCCGGACTTGTTCGGACATTCCGGATTTTTCTCCGGACACTCCGGATTTTCTGGCTGTTGTCTCATTTCTGCTTTAGAATGTTGTGCATAACTGTCATATGCATTGATCTAATATATCTGGTATATATTCTTGAGTATTTATTGATATTGAAGTATTATGAATGAACTCTCACTCGTGTTATGTGCATGTTGATATTGTTATGGTCAAATTCTTGAATTCAAATCAATGCACATATTAAGGGGGAGTTCATTTATTGAAATTCATTTATGCTTAATGATTGTCTTGTAAAGGGTGTTGTCATCAATCACCAAAAAGGGGGAGATTGAAAGTGCATCTATGATCCTTTTAGGTTTTGGTAGATTAATGACAACACGCTTTAGTATCTAATGTTTGCAATGAGGCTATGCACAGGTAACAGGTGAAATCAATAGAAAACATTTGGTGAAATATGGCACTCAAAAAGGGAAATGAAGGCATGATTGAAGCTTACACGAAGATTAATTTTTATTCTCTTGAATATTGAGTTTAGGAAAACCGTACTATCAAGAGGGATGCCGAAAAACTAGCTTGGTGGTGACAAGGTGCTCAAAATATCATCTAACTTAACCATGAGAGACACCTTGCACTTGCACTTCACTGGGAAATTAATTTAGAGTGCTTTACCTGTGGAGTTTCGGAGGTTCCGGACATTTGTTCGGAGTGTCCGGACTTTGGTGTCTGGAGGAGGTGTTCTCCAGAAAGTTCGGATACTCCGGAAAATTCTTCGGAGACTCCGGAACTTAACAGGTCCAACGGCTATTTCGGCTGAACGGGTATTTATACCCCTCCGGTCCCCTCCTTTCTGCTCTCTCTGACTCCTTTTCGAACTGAAGCTTCCAAAGGCGATTTCCATCCCCTTTTCACTCCCTCTTGCTTTCCAAGGTTGATTTGGTGAGGGATTGAGTGAGGGATTGAGTGGAGTTCAAGAGAAAGTGCTTGTGAGCTGATTCCCCAATATTTGAGCACCTTGGTCGCCTTCTGTCACACCCGATTTTAAGGACAAAACCGAATGATATTCATATGTGTGCCAGGATCAAGTTTTCACACATATGAGACTTCATCAGTGATAAACAATAGCAGTATCACGTAAAACAATACAAAAACTTAAAACTTATCAGAGTTACAGCTTATCCTGGAAACGAAGGCTCCAACACTTCACAGGCAATCGACTGGGGGTTGCGTACGCCTAGCACCATCTTCAACGGCTTCACAACAGCTTCTGAGCAGCAGTAAGCAAGGATGAGTACACTTATGGTTGGTACTCAGCAAGGCCACAAGAAATAACCAGAACATCGATTCATTTCCATCTTTAAGTTTATTAATCATGTGAGGGTCCAGGCCGCTCTTGACCGTGAGCACGGCTGTTATAACAGTTTTTAACACTCTGCAGAGGTTGTACACTTTCACCACAAGTCGCGTAAAAGTTCAGAAGAGCTTTAGACCCAACCATGCAGTGCTGATCAGGCACATTCATCACACTACCTTTGGTGTGACTGCATAGGGACGCTACGAGGCCTTTACAAAGACACACAGATAACTAGCAGCCCGCTAGAGTTTCAGCAGCGGTGAGGTCCATAACCCTCCCTAATGAGGACGTACCTTAGCAAAGGCTACTCCTCCAAGAGGACCGAGCTATGACCCCTTCACCGGCCCCCTCCTTGCCCTTACGGTAAGACCACTAGTCACCTATACATCTAATTAATTAGCCAAGACCAGAGCCATATAGTACTCGTGGTTGTACTGTTTTCCTGGGTGGTTCTCCATGTTCCAATTAACAACATCACAATGATATATTAAAAGCATAGATAGAAGGATGGTTAGGGACACTTGCCTTTCTCCAACGTAAAGTTACTCTTACTGCTTGACTGCTCTTGCTCACTTGGAATTCTTGATCTTGAACGAACAGCGATCCTTCTACTCGAAGCAATCAACGGGTACAAGCATACAAGGAAACAAACAAGTACAACTAAGAACAATACACCAATCATTTTATAAAACGCCTAGCAAAAGAATTACACGTCTTAGGGACAAAATTATCTATATCACAAGAGCTGGCAGAGAATTATGACAAGGCACAAAGAATTGAAAGATTAATTTAAAGGAAGGACGGGAGGAAACAGATTGCAAGATAGTTATTTCTAGATATATTGGGAATCTGGGATATATATATTTGAGGACACCTGTGGCCGATCGAGTATATGAGATGAGCATGATGTCACGCTGACATCAAACAAAACAGAAGTAGGCACGTACTAATGTGTAGGCGTAGTGGCGCATGCATGCAAGCATAGATTATATCGGTACTAGTACAAAAAGTGGTTGTGAGATATTGCTTTGGTCTAAGTATACGATGTCTGAATATACAGGAAAGGAATACTGCAAGTAAACTAGTACGTGCAGCTGTACAGAGAGTTGGTAGGTATAGTCGAACGTTAGCGAACGAAAGGAGAAGATAGGTGCTCACCTTCAGTGGACGAGGACGGTTCTGGCCGGAAATCGACGGCCGTACATGGAGATTAGGAGGCAGTCTGGAGCTTCATGCGACGACGGCGCTCCTGGGGCGATTTGAGAGCGATGAAAGGCGACGGGACTTCGGCTCGGCTTCGCGAAGCTTCTGGTGTCATCCCCCTCTATGGCAAGGTTGACTGGGACGGCCGGGATTTGGGGCGCGGTGGTGGCTAGGAGCTTCCTGAGGCGGCGCGGTCAAGTAGAAGGAAGGTGATGGCCGGCGGTTCTTGAGACGACGAGCCCGGCTGCAAAACAGCGACGACGAAGAGAGACGATGCAGTTCGGCATGCAGGGCATCTTGACGTCGCGTAACTCCTAGTCATGGCACGGCGGCGGGGTTGAGCATTGTACTTGAATGAGAACCGGTATGCATGCTCACACTCACCACGGTGGAGGGGATGGCGACGATGAACAGCTCGGCCGCAGGTGAAAGGAACGAGTGGCGGCGATCGGCTACCTCGGCTCCGGCGAGGTTGGACAGCGGCGTAGGGGCGGCTTGACCACCCGATCGTCGTGCAGGTGCTCGCCTGCTCCATCGTTGGAAGAGGCCGTGGAGCTCGGCAGCACGGGTTCTGTGGCGCATCATCGTAGACGGCACCTGGTGACTTGCCCTGGCGGCGATGGTCAAGCAGGTCAGCGACGGCGGCGCTGCCGTGTCCCATGGGGACTCGGTGGCGCTGGGAAGGGAGCAGAAAGGTCTCGCGGAGGAGCAGCAGATGAATGGGCATGGTTTGGCTGCCGGACCTGCTGTTGCCTTGGTGGAGCACTGGAGCGTCACGTTAATTCCTCCGATGGCTGGAATTAAAGGGAGATGAAATGGCAATCAGTTTTGCCAACGAATGGGTGTTGATGAAGATTAATGGTGTGCATGCGCTAACTTGCGGGCAAATTCCAAGCCCTTGGGCCGACATCTTTTTTCCGAGAAGCAATAAAGGAACCGCCTCGACTAGTTGTTGCTTTCAGCATTTTCGATCTGCTGCTTGTCATCGTTCGAATCTTCCGAAACCACTCGGGGGCTGCGAATCCGAGTGCCCAACCTCCCGAGTTCCTACGCCCCAGCGGCTACGGAATAGAGTCTGACGGGCAGGGCTCCACGCCTTTCCATCTCGACCCACGACCCCCAAAGGCATTTGGAAGAAAACGAAAATGACAAACAACAGATAAAACACGAGCTTTTCTGAGTAGCAATGATTGGAGTTTTGTTCATTACATAACAAAATTTTTCATGTCTACTCTAGCCCAAGATCCTTCAGGGCGGCGGTCAGCACTTGATCGGCAAACGAGGAGGATTCGGCTTCAATCTCGTCGTATTCAGCATCCTCGTAGCCAGGGGCCCACCCGCCTTGCAGAGCCTCCCGATCCATGGTCGGGTAGTGCGACAAGAACATAGCAATGATCTTGCGCGCTACGCTCCGAGCAAGATCCGAGGCCTGCGCCCGAGTCCTCCCCGCGACAAGTGCCAGGCGATCCACCAAGGACGGGCCGCCGCCGACGTTGAGCTCCTCGAACAGGTGCTCGATCGCCTGGACCAAAGCCTGATGGACCTCGGACTTCTTCTCGAGGGCCCTCTGGCTCTGCTCGCCCGCCTCCCTGGACCTCTGAAGGTCCTCGGCGACCCCTGCAGGCAACTCCTCGTCACTATCATGCTGCAAGAAGAAGGGCAAGTCGGCATACGATACTTACTGGTCAGCTCCGCCTTAAGCTCGTGACCAAGCTGCACCAGCTCTTGGTTGGCAGCAAAGGCCTGGGCCATCTCGCGCTTCCCGGCCTCGAGTTGGGCCTCCTGGTCAGCCCTCACCCTCCGCAGGGCTGCATTGACAGTCAAACCTAAGCAAACGCGCCGCCACGCGAGGAGAACGGAAAGAAACCGCCCGACAAGAAATAAGGAGGGATAACTTACCAAGGATCTCCTCCTCCCGTTTCCCGGCGATCTCCTTGAGGCGGGCCCCCTCCTCCTCCGCGGCCGTCAGCTTGCCGGCCAGCTCGACCAGCTGGTTGCCGACCGTCTTGAGGTCGAGGTCGCGGTGCTGGACGTCTATCTGAAGGTCCACCACCTTCGTCCTCAGCTCCTCGACCTCCCGCACGGCGGCAGCTTTTTCCCGATTGGAGGCGTCGGCGGCCACCAACGCCTCCCTCACGGTCCTCTCGGCCTCGTCCACCTTTGCCTCGAGGGCGGCCTCCCTCTCCGCGGCGTCCACGATCGCCTCGTCCCTCGCCTCCCGGGCCTCGGCCAGCTGGGCCTTGAGCTGCTCCTTCTCGGCCTTCAGCTGCTCCACGGCGTGCCAAAGCCCGGACTCCCGGCGCAGGAACGCCGACTTCTCGGCGCTGCGCTCCAAGATTTTCTGAACGAAAACAAAAAGAAGAACGGTAAGACGCAACCCAAAACGGCGCCAAGGCTGGAAGAACGAAGTCAAGAAACTCACCTTGGAAGGCCCGATGATCAACTTGTTGAAGACCTCCTTCATGTTGTCGAGGCCTTCGGTGAGAAGCTGGCACTGCTCCCTCTCCGCCGCGTCGTTCAGCTCGAAGACGGGACCCGCCGCCGGGTTCTGACGGTCGTACCACAACAACCGACCCTCGCACGGAAGGTTCGGGTTGTCTTCGATAGGTACGATGGCGCCAAATCGACGATCCACCGTCATCATTCCCGGCGTCTCCCGGAGATAGCACAGGCCCTCGCTTGAAGGGCACGAAGGTCTCGGGGACTCCACGGTCAGCCTCCTGCTGCACTCCCCGGCGACCCTCCGCGAGCTACCCTCCGGCGAGTCTTCGAGCACGATGACCTCCGGGGGGATCACCCCGGAGGGCTCGGGGGCTGCAACGGCTGCCGGGGTGGCGGCGTCCTGACGAGCGCCGGAGATCCCCGCCTCTGCTTCTTGGGGGCCAACAGCGGCCCCTGGAGAGGCAGCGATCCCGCGGCCATCTTCTCCGGCCGCGCCCCCGGACATGGCGATTCCCTCCACTTCGGGGCGGGCCGGCTCCTCCTGAGGAGTAGGCAGGGCCGCCTCCACCAGCTCCCCGGCCAGCTCCGCTTGGAGCGCCGCCACGGCCGCCTCTGAGGGGACGGCCTGCGCGAAGGCTAGGCCCGTGGGGAGTGCGTCTCCCGGGCTGTTGCCGTCCTCCTCCGGCACTTGTTCCTCCACGGAGGGCGCCACCCTCCGTGTCCCCTCCTCGGCCCGCTCCGCCGAGGGCTCCAACGTCACCTCCTCGGCCCGCTCCACCGCGGGCTCCACCACCGCCTTCTCGGTCGGCCCTGCCGCGGGCTTCGGCGTCGCCTGCTCAGCCTGCTCCGTCGCAGGCCTCGGCAACGGCGCCGCCGAGCGCAGCGTCTTCTTCGGCGCCACCTCGAGCGGAGTATCGGCCCGACTGGTTCACCACAAGTCAGGAAATCCGGCTGAGAAAAATGGTAACTACGAGAAAAAACCAAAACCATTCGAGAGACACAGAACATCACTCACCTCGACGAGATGGGCCGTGTCCGTTTGGATCCCGTCGGCGCCAGGGCCTTCGGGGATGCGGGCCTCTTGGATCCCGCGTGCGCCGTCGGGACGGGGGCCACGGGCGCGGCTGCGGCGTCCCTGCCCGAGCGGGACACCGCCCGATCAGACGAGCCTCCTCCCTCGACCGGTGACGGCTCCGGCCGCCTCGTCTTAACCTTCACCGGGGCGGGAGGGGCCTGCGCATCCACCACGGGCGTCCGGGGCACCGTTTGGGGGGCCGACGGCGGCCGCCTATCGTCCCGTGGCGCGGGCCTCTTGGGGGAGCGCGACGCCCCCGAGGACGAACCCCCCTTATGGGTGCGCTCCGACAGGTCCCGGCTCCGGCTCCTCTCCCGAGGAGGGACTGGCTCCCATCGGGAACTCCTCCCCTTCTCGGGCTCGTGATGGGAGGGCGGAGGCGTGCGGCTGCGCCTCTCGCGCCGGCTTTCGGAGGACCGCCGATGCCGGTCCGACCGAGAGCCTTCGCTCCTCCCCGAGTCCGGCGGCGGCGGCCCTCCTCTCCCGCTCCGCCCCGAATGCTGCGCCGAGGACGAGGCGCCGGCGGTCATCGCCGCGACCGCCTTGAGCTTCTGAGGAGGCGCGTCATCATCGCTCTCCTCGTCATCACCACTCCCCGAGTCGTCCTCCACGAACTCCTCGGGGTCCTCGTCCTCGGAGACGTCATCTTCTCCCTTCCTCCTCCTCCTGGATCGCTCAGCGTTCCGTTCACGCTTGGCGACCTCCTTCTTCTTCCACTCCTCCCGGCGATCCTTCCTCGCCTTGGCCCATTCGGCCTCGGCCCGGTTCCTCGCCCTGTCCTCAGGAAGCGGCGGCCGGGAGTAGGAGCAGCTAAGGCCCTTCATCTGAAAGAACTCGGGATCAGCCAACTAAAAACCACTCGGGGAATCAAGGCGGATGAAGGACACCTTACCAGAGCCCGGGTGCGGGTGTTCGGGAGCATGGGGAGAAGCCCCGGGGGAGGATACGCGTCGTGGCCCTTCCCCATCGCCGCCGTCACTCGGCGCTCCACCTCGTCCCCCGATGGCAGGGGGTTCATCGTCACGGTCCCCACGAAGGGGGCATTCTCCGGAGTCATCCGCCAAAGGGGGAGAGCGCGCCGCCTCAGCGGCACGATGCCTCTCGAGAGGTACCCCC
Organism: Alloteropsis semialata; assembly: GCA_004135705.1. Taxonomy (NCBI): domain Eukaryota; kingdom Viridiplantae; phylum Streptophyta; class Magnoliopsida; order Poales; family Poaceae; genus Alloteropsis; species Alloteropsis semialata. The sequence goes on along the minus strand of CM014272.1, from coordinate 85,374,231 downwards.
CGAGGACTTCCGCCGTCGACACCCCCGCGTCGCGCAGTCGCGCGAGGGCCTTCCAGAGGTCCCCGAGAAGCTTCTCCTGCTTGTTCTTCTCGGGCCCGTACGCCCACTCGTCGGGCGCCTTCTCAAAGGTCTTCCCGGTGTACGCCGGCAAGGGATTCTTGCTGTCGTTCTTCAGATAGAACCACATCGGGTGCCAGCCCTTGTTCGAGCTGATCAGGGCCGACGAGATGTAGTCCTTTGAACGCCCCTGCTTCGCCTTCAGTACGGCGCAACCAATCGTCGCCGGGGCTCCGCCCTCTGCGGAATGCAGCGAGAACTTAAAGAAATACCTGAAGAGGTCCCAGTGGGCCTCCATCTCCAAGTACCCCTCGCAGAGGGCCACGAACAGCGCCATCTGCTGAACCCCGTTGGGGTTGAGGTGGTGAAGCTCCAGCCCGTACTCGTTGAGCACGGCGCGGATGAATCTTCCGGCGGGGACGGAGAACCCGCGCTCGTGGAAGGCGACGAACGAGACGACATATCCCTGCGGCGGTCGGGGATAGTCTTCCACGCCCGGAACCTTCCACTCCACGGCCTCCGTCAATGGCGGAAGCAGCCCTTCCGCCACGAGGCCCTCCAGCTGCCGGAGCGAGACACGGGAGCGCTCCCAGGTCGACATCTTGAAGCAATCCGAAGGAAAAACGCCGGCGGGATGTGGGGCTCGGTCACTTGCTCTCCGGAACGGCGAAGCGGCGGCGGCGGCGGACGCAAGGAAACAAGCGGCAGCAACAAGGGAGACGAGGCGCGCAATGAAAGTTGGAAAGCTCGGGCTCGGGTAAAACCCGAGGCCGCCGCAGCACGCGGCTATAAATAGGGGCGAGACGAAACGGCCGCTGCCTTAATTGCGCGGGCCCACCACTGGCGCCGCGGCGACGTGCGCACGTCGCTTCGCCTGACCTCCTCAAAAGGCGCGCCCACCTCCCCACGCGGCGGGGGACCGGGCCGACGCTTCCGTTCCCGGCCCGTCAACGGTCGGGCAGCTGTCCGGCCCACCAAAGAAGCGTCCCCGACAAGCTTCCCCTCCCCGACAAGTTCTTCGATCCCGACAACATCCAAGGCAAACCACCCGGGCACAAAACCTTAACAAGAGCACCAGCTCTTCTCAAGGCTCGGGGGCTACACCCGGCGGGTGCGCTCGCGCGCCCCCACCGGACAGATCATAACTTACCATATCCACGCCGCCATCCAGCCTGGGCGCGAGCCTCCATCTCCCCCCCAGGCTCGGGGGCTACTGACGAAGGTCCGAATTAGGGGTACCCAATCAAACCCTTAATCCGGGAGCTTGCGATAATCCACCCCTCAAAAAGCAAAATTGAAGGCTCAAACCAAAGCAGATTTTCCATGTCCTGGCGTCTCGGAGGCAGCCCGACGAGTCTCCGATTCGCCCGAGGAGTTCTCCGCCTCCGAGGAGTCTCCGCGATTCGCCCGAGGAGTTCTCCGCCTCCGAGTAGCTTCGCTGCTCGCCCGAGGAGTTCTCCGCCTCCGAGTGGCTCCGCTGCTCGCCCGAGGAGTTCCCCGCCCTCGGAGGACACTCCCATTCGCCCGGGGAGTTCTCCGCCTCCGAGGAGTCTCCAGCTCTCCGGGAGAAACTACCCGGCCACGTCTTGGCCCATCCAGCGCCGTACCCACTTGGTACCCGCCGCGTCAGAGCATGATGGGAGCCACAGTGGCACTCGTCCCATCCGAACAGGAACGCTACAGTCTTGGGAGGAGTGCATGCGCAACACCGGGCGCCCAAGTACGATCCCAGGCGCCCATGGATGACACCTGGAACCCGAGCAGGACACCTGGAGCACCCGAGGACCTCGAGCAAGTCAACCACGACCTGGGAACTACCCGGGAGCTTACCCGAGAAGACGTCTACACCAACCACCCGGGATGTACGATCCCGGGTCCGGCGGGGTGCCCACTCCGTCAACACCTGCTCCCTGTACGGCTCGGCGCACGACGCAAGCTAAAGGCCTCGGGGCAGTAACTCCTTGTAATTTTCTATCTTTCTTACCCCCCGCTCCCTTCTCTCCTTGAGACTATAAAAGGGGACAAGGGGACATCAGTGGGGGGACAAGGCCGACACCAGCCGAACATTCGGACACAGCACGAACAGCACACTCGTTCGCACCACACCGGGACCTGGGACCCTCTCCCTCTCCCGACCAGTTTGTACCCCCTACTACAGACTTTGGGCTTGAGAACATCGGCACATACTGGACGTAGGGTATTACTCTCCGGAGGCCCGAACCAGTCTAAAACCCCCTGTCTCTCGAGTCACCATCCGGGCTCCGACGCGCGATCGTAGGAAATTTACTTGTCGGCGGTAGAGAACCCCGACAGAACTGACAGCTATTTGAGCGAAAATTTTCAGGTTCAACTATTCACCCCCCTCTAGTTGACATTTTAGATCCTTTCAGTAACTTCACTTACATGAAAATGAAATTAGAGATTAAAAATGCAAAAATATATATCAAAGATGGGTGGTTTTTTAAAATCAATTACGCCGTTAATTTTTTCTCAAAATACTCATATACTACTGTACTACCCACTGTATACTACTATACTACAGTTAAAGTTTCCAGTAGTATACAATTAATCTGAACTGTATGATTTTTCTATACTAGTCCTTCTTAGACACTTATATAGAGTAGTATAGAGTACCGTAAAAAAACTCTCCTGGAACTGCCTATGCCTGTGTGTTCCGGTTTTGTTTTACCATTCATTTCCTGATTGGCTCTATGTAGATTGAATTTGTTGCCGTCCTTATATCAAACCTTCCCATACCTTTACTAAGGGATATATTGACATGCTTATATTTAACCCAGATACATATTCCGTCCATACCATCAACTAGCGGAGCAGGGGATACACACACGCAGCAAGCTCCCTGTTCTGCCTGGCGAAAAGCACTGTACATGCACTATCCAAGGCCCAAAAACAAGTCCAATGAAGCCCAACAAAAAAAAAACACACGATGCATTGCAATGCAAACACACGATGTTTTATCTCCAACTCAATTGAAGCAATTTTTTTTGACAACTTAGAAGAAGGTATACAATCCATGGGAAATCACGTACGACTCAGTATATAGCAAGGTAGACAAACAGGTGAAAACACGTATGGCAAATCATGAAGAAAGCAAAAGAGCGGCATGCGTGCGCGCTGATCCAAGAGGAAATTAAAGAGCGGAGCTATTAGCTAGGTGCTCGGGTCGAGGATCTTCTGGATGGACTTCAGCGCCTGGATCGCGCTACTGATCGGGTTCGCGATGATCTCCTGCTTCACATCCCTCATCGGCGGAGGCCACCGGCGGGGTGGGGTCCTCCTCGAAATTTTTGGCTTGCTCGCGGTAGGCGTCCATGCGCGGCGTCGCGAAGAGGCGGACGACTTCCTCGTCGTCGCCCCTGGCAGCGTAGCGCTGGCGACCGTGGGATGTCTCGGAGGCGAGGGCGAAGAGGCGGACATCGTCTTCATCGCCGGCGCCCCTGGCAGCGTAGCGCTGGCGACCGTGGGATGTCTCAGAGGCGAGGGCGTAGGCGCGACCCTGCGCCTCGTAGGTCTTCTTCGTGTCCATGAGCTTGATCAGCTCCTGCAGCTCGGTGCGGAGCGAGTTCACCAGCTTCTCGCCGCCGTCCAGCTTGATGTCATATATCCAGCGCGTTCTGCGCTTCCACCAGCTTGTCCCGCGCCTTCTCAACCTTGTCTTCCTCCTCGAGCAACCTCACCTCCCCACTTATGGCTTCGGCATGCTGCCGCCGGGCAATCTCGGCCTGCACCAGCCGCGATTTGCTGCTCACGCCATGGACCTGAGATGGGGTTGGGGTGCGCTTTATCTGGATTCCTGCGGGCATTGGCGGTCTCGCGGCCTATCCTGGGCAGTGAAGCTGTGCTGGACGTCGGCCAAGGCCGCGTAGTACTCCAGCGGTTGGTGGCGCTCATGTCCTTAAGCGTGATGGTCATGACGACCCTACGCCCTTCTCCGGCGAAGAGGGTGCCGAACTTGACGGTGACCACGCCGGTGGCGGCGTCGGTGTCCTGCGTGTAGTCGGTGCCGGGGCCCACCGCAATGGTGTCCACGTCGCCATCCTCCGTGTTAGAAGGCGTGATGGTGAGCTGCACGTCCTGCGCCACCACGGTGAGGAGGCCAGCAAGCAGCTGCGAGAAGGGCAGGCTCACCATGGACCCGTCGGGCACGGAGCTGAAGGTCCCGCCCGGTGATCTCATGGCGATGTCGCTCATCAGCAGGTGGTCCGTATCCTTGCCGAAACCGAACGTGTAGATGGCCACCTGGCCGGGGTCGACCTTCCTGGCGTCGCCGGAGGTCTGGTGACCCCCAGACATGAGGAAGATGCTGGCCGTGCGGGCCTTCGTGTTCACGCGGTCGGCGATCACGGCCAGCCCGGTCACGAGGCCTGCCTTGATGTTTGCCCCACCGTTAGCCTGCAGGCCGGCGACGAGAGCCTTGAGGTCGTCCTGCGCGGCCGCGGTTATGGAGCGCAGCGGGCTGAGCCTGGTCGCGCCGCCGTCGGAGAAGGTGACGATGGAGAGGCGGTCCACGGGGGTGAGCTTCGTGATGACAAACAGCATGGCCTTCTTCAGGCTCTCGATCTTGCCCCCGTCGTTCATGCTGCCGCTCACGTCGAGCACCGCCACCAGGTCCAGGCCCTCCCTGACGGCGGTGGAGGATGTGGCGTTGATCTCCACCTCCGCCGTCACTGTGTCCGCCGTCACCGACGCATCGTCCTTGAAGTACTTGGCCGGCTTGATCGTCACCAGACCCTTGGTGCTTCCTGCAACCATGCCCATGAAAAATGCAAATTAAATCAGGCGAGGCGACCAATATCATCATCACATTGTCACCATGCCTGCATTCGCATTTGGGCATATATGGAGTGGAATAGGAGGAGGACTGTACCTGCATTGGTAGCAGGGGGCATCTCGTCGTCGTTGAATGCCATTTCTGAGCCTGGCTGCTACGACTAGCAAAGGAGGATCAGGAGTTGTGTGTGGGAGAGCTCAGAGCTGTCTGAGTCCTCTGTGGACGTAAACCCGGGGCCCTATATATATGCAAGTTATAGCAAAGGGATAAGTCAGTTTACACATTCCAACCATCACAAGAGTCTGATTTTAAACCCTTTACTGCATCCTAAAAAACCCTTTGCTACAAAACCAGACATCACAAACCATCTAACTATTGAAACCATACAAATTTGGCTCTTTGGGTGGTTTCAAAGGTGGTTTTCTATTTTCTGAAAATTTTAAAAAATATCATTTAATGTAAAGAATTCATAACTAATACATTTTAAATAAAAAAATTATGAAACCAGTACCAATAAATTTCTAAAAATGTAACCTATATGTTACTGCTCTATGGAGAGTAATTTGGATCTTATAAATAACAAGCATGACTGTAAGCATTAAAATAGTAGGAATAAGAGCATATAAGATTAAATAGACTCTCAATAGAGCACCAACATATAGGTTACATTTTTAGATTTTTTTGTACTAGTTTTATATTTTTCTAATTTAAAATGAACAAGTTACAATTTTTGATTAAAATAATTGTTTAAAATATTTTAAAAAATAGAAAACCTTCTTTGAAACCATCCAAAGGGCTAAATTTGAACGGTTTCAATAGTTCGATGGTCTATAGTGTCCGATTTTCTAGTGGAAGGTTGAAAGTTGGACGCTCGTAACAGTTAAAGGGTGTAAACTGTATTTTGCCATATAGCAAATGACACTGATGACTTGTTGGCAAGTTCTCTCTCTCTCTCTCTCTGAGACGATATATACTTTTTTTTATTACATCATAACAATAATATTTGGTTTTCCATACCCTTTCCTTAAAAAGGACCTGAGCTAAGACTCGGTTATAGTCCATGAACAAAAGTTTCAATGACCTAAAACTTAGTCTTCATAAAACATTTATTATGGGTGTGGCGAGGACTTCTTTGCCTATTCCTTTAGTTTGTTGGCAGTTTAAAGGTCGTCCCTTTGTCGTTGCTGATGCTGGATTTGTACCGTCCAGTTTGGACATAATTTCTTTTCATATCAAGTAGTCAGTTCTCTAGTTTGTTTGTTCAAAAAATCACAAAACAATCCAAAACCCGTAATAACATTAAGCCGAGTACATGTCATTCAGCTAAAATCTTATTATTATGAATTGAAGACTCTATTTGATTAGCCTCCATGTTAATCCTCATGAAACATGCTAGGAAAAATTCTAGAAATTCTCAATAAAATTAGAAATATATAGCTATCAATCCGTACACTCTAATCATCATAGCAATTACATCTATTATTTTTTCACAATAATTTACACACTTATTTCATTTTGAAAATAGCCTAAAGTAACCCTAAGGCTATAGAGTAATTACCCATTTTTGTCATTATAAAAATAACACAAAGTAACCTCCTAATATTCATATAAATTATCCGACTACACCGTTACAAAAATAAATTAAAGTAATCTTTATATTCGCATGTAAATACATACACCCCCAATTATTGAAAATAACCTACATGTCTTTAGAAAAATATCCTAAATCATACCCATATATGATTATTAATAACCTAACTCTACCATTAGTTGTTAATATATATAAAAAGTAACACCCTAAAGCTCTAAACAAAAATTACTCGTGTTGCCATTGTGTAGATAACATAAAGTAACCCTCTAATATTTATCTAAATTACTCACCTATTCTATTATAAAAATAACCACCCCTATATTTGCTAAGTTAATACCATCCCGACCAATTTCAATACCAATTTCAATACTAGTAACCCCAGTGGGCATGGTACTCAAATACCATGCGACCAATCTTAATTGAGTGCAGATCCCATCCCGACCAATTTCATTACCATGCGACACATAAGTTAATATCACGAAACAGCTAAGTTACTAAGAGCAACTCCAAGAGCCTCTATATCCGTCTTGTACTGGCTAAAAAAAGAAAAGACAGAGAAAAAAGAGATCCAACAGACTAGCCAGCAGCCATGTCTTCTATCCTGGCTCGGTATCCGCCCGGCCTCCCTCGGCATCTTTGCTGAGCGAGCATCGCTCACCATCCCTTCCCTCCTACGTCCATGCCCTGGTTCCCGCGCCTGCGAATTGCCCTGGTTCCCGCGCCTACGAATTGCCCTGGTTCCCACGTGTCCGGGAGAAGAGGGAAAGGGAGAGGCAGCGGCGGCACGGGCGCCGACAGGAAGAAGCCGCGCGGGGAGGAACTGACGTGGAGGACGGGCGTGACGAGGAGGACAGGCACGGCTGCGCGGTGAGGACGAGCGAGAAGGGCGGGCTCGGCGGGGATGGCCGCGCGGGAGCAGAGGCTGGAGCTCCGGCTGCAGGAGGCCGTCGTGCAGGAGATCGAGGGCCGCGTCGCCGCCGCCGCCACAGAGAAGCTGCGCGCAATCAAGGCGCGGGTGCAGGTCGAGCAGGAGGAGGTGCGGCGAGAGGTGGCGGTGCTCCGGGTAAAGGTGGCCGAGCTGGAGAGGGGCGGCAGAAGGGGGGTGCAGCGAGAGGCAGCGGCGCTCTGGGCGAAGGTGGCCGAGATGGAGAGGGACGGTGGGAGGGGGCGCGGGGAGATGGGTGCGGCGAGGAGGGCGGGTGCGGCGGGGAGGATGGCCACGGGGAGGATAGCCGCAGGGAGCTGGGGAGGAGCCGGTGGAGAGGGGCCGGCCGACGGGGAGAGGGATGGGAGACCGGGAGAGGGATGGAAAGAAGGGAAAGGAAGGGGATGACGTGTGGGACCCTTGCACCCACGCGCCATTGTGTGGAGAAGAAGAGCTGAAGGTAGCTGTGGGATTTAGAGAGTGAAAAATGAAGAGTCTATTGGGGGTGAGCAACTAAATATAGAGAAAAAAATTTTACCAACTCAAATAGAGAGTCAAATAAATTTTCATCTAAACTATTCAGATCTGCCATTATAAAAAATAACCTGCATATGTTATTATAGAAAACCTCACGAGATGCACTAGAAAAATATAAATGCTGTAAACTCACAAAAACAGTACCATGTGACCATTGATTTAACTCTAATAATAATAGCCATTGGATTTATTATATTTTCTAAAAAATTACCCGCTTTTGCCATTATAAAGTAGTCTAGATTAACCGCCAAATTTATAACTAAATTACCCACATCTCCCACTATGAAAAATAATCTAAATTACCCTCTAATATTTATCTAAATTACCAACATATGCTATTATAAAAAACATAAATTAACTTACATCTGCTATTATAAAAAATAATCCACATATGTTATTATAAAAAATCCTAAAGTACACCAACACATGATTGTAAATTACCTATTTCTTTCATTAACTATCAATGTAGAACAACTTAAGGTGTATATGCAGGATGTGTGTCACCATGTACACCATATATAAATTTACTTGGTAAGTTGGTAATGAGAACACATATTTTCGTGTTAAGCACGTAGCTAAAACTCTAAACTTGTATCTAAATTATCCACATATACCATTACTAAAAATAAGATACATAATTTATTATAAAAAATATCCTGAAGTGCAGCAATATATAATTCTAAATCACATATTTCTACCATTATTTTCAATATGGAAAATACTAAATTATTAAGGTATATAGGATGATGTGTATTTCTACATAGACCATGTATATATGTATGAAAGGAACAACGAAAAGACCAATTTTCATGTTAATCGTGTTGATCAAATTAAGGGCTCAACTAAGCTAATATCGCACACATAAAGATGTGCGATGCAAAGTGAAAAGAAGATATATTTAGCAAATGGAAGAGAGCCTGCATATGGTAAATAATTTTGATTAATAGAGACATGTGCTCTAATCTTTTATGAATTTTTAATACTTATGTCTCTCAGAATTATTAGCCCATGTGTGTGCACGGTTTGACATACTCTTATATAGAGTAGGACAGTGCCACTGTACAACGGATAAAAAGAAAGGAAAGAGCAGAGATATATAGCAAGGAGCATGGGACGACCGACGACGATCTTGTCGATGGCTTGCTGTGCCTCGAGTCGATATCGCTAAGAATTGACGTACTCCTCCAACAGATCCTCATCGACGGATGGCACCGGCGCGGCGGGGTCGTTCTCGAAATTCTTGGCTTGCTCGCGGTAGGCGTCCATGCGCAGCGTGGCGAAGAGGCGGACGTCGTCCTCGTCGGTGCCCCTGGCGGCGTAGCGCTGGCGGCCGTGGCATGCCTCGGAGGCGAGGGCGTAGGGACGGCCTTGCGCCTCGTACACCTCCATGGAGTCCATGAGCTTCATCAGCTGCCGCAGCTCCGTGCGCAGCGCGTTCACAAACTTCGTCCCGCCGTCGTCCAGCAAGACGTCATCGTCATCGTCCAGCGCGTTCTGCGCGTCCACCAGCTTGTCCCGCGCCGTATCGAGGCGCATGTCATCCGCGAGCAACCTCGCCTCCCTTATGGCATCGGCGTGCTGCCGCCGGGCAATCTCGGACTGCACCTTCCGCGATTTGCGGCTGGCGCCAGGGACCTGAGATGGGGTCTGGGTGCGCTTCGTCTGGATGTACTGCGGGACTTGGCGGTGTTGCAGTCTCGCCTGGGCTGTGAAGCTGTGCTGAGCCACGCCTAGGAGCGCCGGGTACGTCCTCTTCATGATGGCGCTCACATCCTTGAGCGTGAGGGTGATGAGGACCCTGCGCCTTTCTCCGGCGAAGAGGGTGCCGAACTTGATGGTCACCACGCCGGTGGCGGCATTGGCGACCTGCGTGTAGTCGGTGCCGGGAGCCACCGCTATGGTGTCCACGTTACCCTCCTCTTTCTTGGGCGTCAGGGTGAGCTGCACGTCCTGCGCCACCACGGTGAGGAGGCCAGCAAGCAGCTGCGAGAAGGGTAGGCTCACCATGGACCCGTCGGGCACGGAGCTGAAGGTCCCGCCCGGTGATTTCATGGCGATGTCGCTCATCAGCCGGTGGTCAGCATGCTTGCCGAAACCGAACGTGTAGATGGCCACCTGGCTGGGGTCTACCTTCCTGGTGTCGCCGAAGTTCTGCTCCCCGTCGGACATGAGGAAGATGTTGGGGGTGCGGCCGTTGGTGTGGAGGCGGTCGGCAATTATGGCCAGCCCGGTCTGAAGGCCGGCCTCGACGTTGGTGCCGCCGTGGGCCCTCAGGCCATCGAAGAGAGCCTCGACTTCATTCTGGGCGGCAGGGGTCATGCAGCGCAGCGGGGTGAGCCTTTTCGCGCTGCTGGAGAAGGTGACGATGCAGAGGCGGTCCACGGGGGTGAGCTTCTTGATCACGAACGTCATGGCCTTCTTCAAGCTCTCGATCCTCTCGCCGCGCATACTGCCGCTCATGTCGAGCACTGCTACCAGGTCCAGCCCCTCCCTCACGGTGGAGGAGGATGTGGCATTGATGTCCACTATCGCCGTCACTGTGTCCGCCGTCAGCGCCGCATTGTGCTTGAAGTACTTGACCGGCTTCATTGTGACCAGATCCTTGGTGCTTCCTGCACCCATACCCATGAATTGCAAATCATTCGAACAATCATCACACCATAATCATGTATTCGCTTGTGCATATGTACATGGGAATGGGATAGGGGTGACACGGATTCTGTACCTGCACCGCTGATAGCTGGAGGCTTCTCATCGTCGTTGAATGTCGTTTCTGTGCCTGCTGGCTGCTACAAGTAGCATGGAGAGAGAGGGAGAGAGTGATTACTAGCAGCTACTCGCAAAAAACTTATTGAGATATATATTTTTTAATAACTAATAGGCACTATCTAATCATGTGGACAAACTCAAGTAGGAATAGTTTGAATCGCATTAGGGCTGACTACATTTCCTAAATAGTTTTTGTTTTTTTATCTAGTTTAAATTTTGCGGTAAAGATATATGACATATACCCTATCTTACAAAATATTTAAGCATTGCCCATGACTATTTGTTGGCCTGGACCTCCTAAGATATAAGATGAATACCATCAAGAAGATTACAAATTTATTTTATAAACCAGTTTTGTAATTGTCTACCATGACAACAAATATCAACTTGAAAGGTGACTCATATATACGTTGCAAAATTGACAAATATAATCATTGAGAGAAGTGTTCTAGATTATAAATGAAAATTGGTTTGTTTCTTTTAATTTATTGGCAATATTGGCCACTACCACAAAACAAACGATAGCATGCAAATTAAAATAATATTCATATGACCTGAAATCTTAAGCCTATTGAACGAAACCTAGAGATCAAAAATGAATAGCGATGCGCAGAAGTCATCAGAAGAGTTAGTGAGCATGTGTGTGTTATGGTGAGTGCATGAGTAAAACATACCTGCACGTCAGTTTTATTAAACTCGTCCACACATTCCATTTGCTCAAGCAATTCCATTATACTCTGCGCAGTTGGTCTCTTGTCTGGGTTAATGTCCATGCACTCTATGCTTATCTCAGAGCAAACTCTTATCTGTTCCAAAGCTGTTTCTATCGCAGATGATGTCTTCAACCTATTATCCCAGCTTTCCATTACCTACGAAATTTTAGTGCATTATACAAATATAAGAAGACAACATAGTTTCAAATAGGAGATTGATAGTCTGTACTAATCACATGTGGTAGGATTTATTGAACAAATACACATACAGTTCCCATGATGCTCCTACAAAAATGAGGCAAACAAGGCCACTTTTGAAACTGCAGAACTCATGCCTTGATGGTATTTCGATGCTTCACTTTGTAATCTTTATTAATATGCTACCTTCCATTATTGAATTAGTCAACTTAAACCCATAAAAATAGGTTTTATCCTTTCCGAAAACGGAAGTGTGTGTGTTGGGGAGGGGGGCGCTAAAAGACCTAGATGTATAGGGAACACTTCAGGCCATGTTTTAGTGTGTATACCGTACCCTGCAGAAGAGCAAAAGTACACAAGAGATGCATGAAATTGTGGAGAGAAACAATGTGTATCGGACCACACGCCATCGCCATTGTGGTCTGGGGTGAATGTTGTGTATTTTGACAATGCTGAGAATTTAATGCTGTGAAATGTCTCGTGGTCATGGTTTAAAACAAAACTGAAGGCAAAGGCCAAGGGTTAGAACTTAAAATGGGCTTCTTCCAAATCCAAGAACTATTTTGTGCAAGAGAGGACAAGATACACTCTTTGTTTGTTAGACAAAATCAGAATTTTAGTAGCAGATAGAACATTAGTAGGACCACAGTCATTATTGGGATCGGAGAAAAGCCAGCATCCGCTAATTTAATTTACAAGAAAGTTCTTAGAGGACGTGCTGATTAGAGAAGAATGCCAACGTCAAAATCATGACCTTAAATTGAAGTTAATAGGGTCGAGAGGACAAAATCAAGCTAAGGGAGATAAGGGTCAAGATCAAAGATGACCTTCAAGCTTAAAGGACTTGATGTCACTTGTCTGTTCGTTTCCATAAGCAAGGAATGAGCGAACGAGGTTCTGGGCTTAGATAGTGGCAAGAGTAATAATCATGAGGGTAATGGGTAAACGTTACCCTCGATCATCACTAAAAACGTTCGAGAGGCATATTGGAGCAGAGGCTGGCCGCTTGAGGAGCTTCGACGGTCAGCGCGAAGGTGAGCTGTTGTCTTCTTTCGAAGGTCAACTCCAGGACTGGTGTATGAAGCACGGCCAAGCATATTTGCGCCGCGATTCTACTATGAGAAGACAATTCAGATTTGCTATCCATGTAATTTTACTTGTGTGCCCCTTTGGACAATTTTGTACAGAATATTCAGAGAATATAGTGGTTGACCATTTTTGTCTCCCTATAAATAGAGGTTTCCACCCCCCATGTAAAGAATTGAAATTTTGAATACAATCAAGCCATTTTATTCAACATCCATCGTGTCGCACTTTTTCTCGGGGTTCAATATGCTTGGTCCGAAGGTCAAGCTGAAGGACCAACAATCATATTTTGGTTTATTTTCAAACACTTATGCATTTTCTTGATAATTGTAGGATCCTAAAACATGATATCGAAAAAATATATGTTGTAATTTCATAATAAGGTTCTATCATGATCTAAATCCTATGTCAGACTCACATCTTGATCATTGTTCTCACAATTTAGTTGTTATCACTGCATTATGGTAACTATAAAATTTATTATTTGCAAGCATAGCAGAAAATATCTTATATTTACGCCTTTTGGTTTGTTCCTACATTTGTTTTTTAGTCAGGTTCTCTGAACTTTAGGCTAATGTATTCTTCCTATGCACATTTCACTCTTATGTTATATAACTCACAAGAAAATTTTGTTTAATGGTATGTGCCATTTTGTTGCTTTTGTACAGCTTAGATGTGCATTTAGAGTAGTACTTTAGGGATGAAACATAACCTTCTTAATTCAGTTTCAAGTAATTATGATACAATCAAAGTGAATCATTCTTACATTGTCAACTGATGAATATCCCTTCTTTCCTGTCAGTATCTCTATCATTATGACACCAAGACTATAAATGTCAAATTTGGATGTGATTTTTAGATCATCGCATTCTGGAGCCAAATATCCTCTGCATGAGAAGGAATATATAAATTGCTGTTAATTAATGAGAAAATTTAATTCAACGTAACTCTTAACCCATCTAGATAAATAGCATGCAAGAGGCAGCTAGCTTACAGTGTTCCAACTACTTTTGTTGCAGTAACCCAGCTTTTCTCTTGATCAAAGCACCTTGAAATACCAAAATCAGCAATTTTTGGTACCATGTTATCATCCAATAATATATTGGCAGGTTTGAGATCTAGGTGGACTATGCCCTTGTCATGAAGGTAATTCAAGCCTTCACAAATTCCCTTGATTATCTGATAGCGCTTTCCCCAATCTAGTCCATTGGATGCATCTGCAAAGGTGACATAACAGAAAAGGGAGCGAGGTTGTACACTTGACACTATTTAAGTCCTTAATCTTTAATTGAAGCTATGTAGGACACGCAAGTGTATTTCTGCTACATATGTGGAAATGCTTGGACCAAATAATATTCAACATAAATAAGAAATATGGAAAGAGACATTTCACAAGACCACATGATCATACCTGTGATATAGTCATTCAGTGTCCCGTTAGGTACATATTCAAAGCAGAGCAACCTCTCTCGTACATCTGCCATGACAAACTTTCCCCCATGGTCGACCATTTTCCCTTGTGTATCAGCACAGTATCCTAGAAATCGTACTATATTCCTGTGCTTCATCCTCAATAGAAAACTAACTTCTTGATTGTATTTATTCTCATCCATTAAAATCGACTTGGACAGCTTCTTCACAGCAACGACCGCCCCATTTTCAAGTCGCCCCTGCAATCAAAACCGTGACATGATATACATTCTCAAGACCCTGAACAATGGATTTCAAAGTCAACTGCAGCTAACTAAGAGAGGGAGGGGCTCAGAACAACTAATGGTACCTTGTAGACGATTGCAAACCCACCACGACCAATTTCCTGATCATCGTCAAAATTATTTGTGATGGATTTTAGAAGTGATATTGGCATGTCTGCTGGCTCTGCATTTTCATCACGGAGAATGCGCTCCAGGAGACTGTGACCACCGTCCATTTGTAAGTATATATAAAAAGTTGCCTTCAAAAGAAGTAAAAAGTTAATACAACGACAATGGTTTTGATAATAATCATGAAGATAAAAGAGCAGAACTACGATGCAAATCTGGAAAAAGATCTAGATAGCAGATATAGTCTAGACTCGTGTCGTAAGTGTTGTTTGTTGGACCATTTGGTTTAGCAGAAATGATGTTGTTTTTCAAAAAAATGAACAAACAAACTTGTCTGCAGATTTCTTCTTTTCAAGGCTCTACTTCAGAGGGGAAGACTAGGACAGTTTCAGGGCCTTCTCTAGCTTTGGACTCTAGAGATATGAAAATCTTTGTGAAGAATGTGTAGCAGTGTAGTAATAGACTTTTTTTTAATCTGTCCACCTTGTTAGGTTTTATGTAGGACAAGTGTGATACCTTTTTAAGAAAAAATGGCCAGATGTACTGCTGGAATATTTACTATTTCTATATTAAAAGTAGTCCAGACCGTGGACCAAACAGCACAACAAACACAAACAAATGAAATTATGCTGGACGGAATTGATCATCTGGAAAGACCAATCTGCTCCGATCCAATCAGGAACAAATGATTGCAGAGGGATTAAGAAATGTAGAAGCAACAAAGAGGCTGTCCATGCGTGCAAGTGCAATGTACATGGAGATAACCTAATCCTAACTCTGGGCAATAAGCCTCGACAGGCTTGACGGCGTTGACGCCTTCTCGTTTGTGCACAGAATTTGACCATAGAAATTGCTTATTTTCTTATTTTAAGCCTCTAATTGGTCGTTCTATGTAATTGTGCCACTTCAACCTCTTCTTCGGGCTTTGCCCCTGCCTGAATGAGCTGCTAGCCGCAGCTCGCCAGGGAGAAGCTCGGTGTGGGAAGCAGCAAGCTAGCTCTTCCAGTCCTCCTTGTCAACAATGCGCTGTCCAGATCGAGCCCAGCCCAGCAACGCGGCCATACCTAAAATCTAGTTTCGCTACTAGAGATCGAGCTCAGCGCCAACCAAATTGATCTCCTCGCCGGAAAACTGTTGGAGATGCTCACCGCCGCTGGTGACGCCGGCGATTCCGACGCGGCGGCACTAGCTCAGTCCGCCGTGGACCCCTCCATTGCGCACGACGGCGCCGCTGCCCCGGGGAAAAATACCAATAGTCTAAATCGTGATCCAGTTCGTAGTAAATAGCAGATATCTAAATCGTGAAATTTATAACGCATAACGGTACAGATAAAATTAACAAGAAACATGTTAATATAGCAGGTCCCTAGAGGAAGTGTATTAGTCTGCATCTCAGTATAGGTTCCGCTGGAAAGACAGTTCGGGGAAATGGGGAGCAGAGTAATACTATCAAGATGCACTAGACAACCATGATCCATCCAGTTTGCGGGATGAGATTTCGATAAAAACAGGATGAAATGCAGAAACGACTTACCCTGGAAATTAAATGATGATCCGTAGAAGCTCAGAAGGCATCTAGCATCATCTAGCAAAGAAATCTAGCGCACAATCCAGACCTGCTCAAGGTCAGTAGAGACATCAGTAGACTCACTGGAGCATGCCAGCCAAAATGACTTGCACAAAGAAATTAGCAGGCTTGTAATCCAAATCGACACATGCGCGCACCTTGTCGGCCATGGTCGGAGCTGGGGCGGAAGAACACGGATTGGGAGGGGACTACTGCAAGGAGCAGAGACCAGATCTGAAGTCTGCTTCACTTTTATCACCAAGCCTCAACAGAGGCAACGCGTGTGCCTGTGGCCCACGCGTATTCTTTAACATCTGCAAATTGTACAAGGTTCAGGCGTCCAGCAATGGGTGTCATTTTACAAGTTAGCTTAAATCCAACCTTATTTAATGGGAAATAAAAATTGAGATTGGCGCCTAGCAGCTTATTTATATCTAACACAAGACAATCATTGGCCTATAATATAGATTTGCGTGTTCGTCCGAAACACATATGCATGATGCATGTGAACTTCCCAAAAGAATGCAACTACGTGTTGCGTGCCACCTAAAGTGGTTCATATTTGACCAAGTTTCTAGCAAGTTATATTCATATTTATGGCGCTAAATAAATTTATTATAAAAATACATTTTATAACTAATCTAATGATATTTATTTTATATTATAAATATTGATAAATTTTAATCTATAATTAGGCAAATTTGAGATACTAAAACATGATACTGC
Source organism: Alloteropsis semialata (assembly GCA_004135705.1). Lineage (NCBI taxonomy): Eukaryota > Viridiplantae > Streptophyta > Magnoliopsida > Poales > Poaceae > Alloteropsis > Alloteropsis semialata. The sequence continues at coordinate 85,357,447 of CM014272.1, read as the reverse complement.
GCTAAAATTGCATTCTTTTTGAGACGGAGGGAGTACCATGCGATCCTGGATCACACATCGATGTGATTCCAAGACTAAACAAAGACAAGGACCTGGGAGAGGAACACGTCATGCATGACATAGATAGGCTGTCGTCATGTGCTTCCAAGTAAATTAGCAACTGCTAACAAATCTATATACTAGTACATTCGTCTGCAAAAAAGCCGGCCATAAATTTTTTGTCCTAGTCATACCATGTTAAGTTTGATAAAACTTATACATCAAAGTATAATATTTATTATACCATATAAGTATCATTAGTTTCATGCCAAATATATATTCACAATATACCTATTAAGTGTCATAAATGTTGATTACAACCTTAGGACCTGTTTAGTTGGGAGTTGGAAGTTTGCGAAATTTACTGTAGCAATTTTAAACCAAAGATTAGGAGGACCAAACATGATCTAATTATAAAACTAATTACACGGATGGACGGAAAATCGCGAGACGAATCTATTAAGCCTAATTAATCCGTCATTAGAGATTGTTTACTCACCGTGTTCGGCTGGCTGGTTCAGAACCAGCCAGCAGTACTTCAGTCTCACATAAAATCAGCATCAGCCACCAGCCACCAGCCAACCAGCAGTACTTTTCTCTCACAGAAAATCAGCACCAGCCACCGGCCAGAATCAGCACCAGCCAGCCACCGGCCAGAATCAGCACCAGCCAGCCGAACGGGCTGACTGTAGCACGACGTTGTCTAATCATGGCCTAATTAGGCTCATTAGATTCGTCTCGCGAAGTGTCGGGGTTCTTTACCGCCGGCAAATAATATCGGGGATTGCGCGTCGGGCCTCGGGTGGTAGTGCAAAAGGACACGGGGGTTTATACTGGTTCGGGCCACCCATGGGGTGTAAGACCCTACGTCCAGTTCGTGCTGCTCGTGTTATTTGCACTGGTTTGTAGTAGGGGGTACAAAGAGGGCGAGAGAGGGACTAGCTCCCAAGTCTCTGGAGTGCGAATCGAGCTCAGTCCAGTGACCGGCTGGAGGAAGAAGAAAGTCGAGGGAGAGAACTCCTCGGGAGAGAAGAGAGGCTCCCTGCCTCCGTAGGAGGCCCAGGAGAGAAGAGGAAAAGAGTCCGTTCTTCCCCCACGCAGGAGGCCTGGCCTTCCCTTTTATAGCTCAAGGGAAGGCCGGGGAAGAAGTACAGTCAAAGGGTAAGACGGGAAAAAAGGAGGAGCGCCTGCCCATGCTGGGGGGCCCGTCGTCCTTCCAAGCACTGTAGCCATGTCCTGCTGGTGTCAGTTGCGTCAGGGAGTGGTTGGCACAGTGTAGCAGCTTGACTCCGGGTGCTTCGGTCTTCCCGGTGGTTGCTTGGTCGCGAAGAGTCGAACCAGTCGGAGGCGGAGACTGGTCGGGCGAATCGGAGTCTTGCCGAGAGGGTCGTGAAGCTTGTCGGGCGAGCGTGCAGCTTGAGCATGCAACTCCTCGGGCAGGTACGTAGCTTGGGCATGCAACTCGTCGGGCACGGAGACCACTCGGGCGAACTGCGAGCCTGTCGGGCGAAGCAAGAAAGTAGTCGGGTGATAACTGAAACCAGTCGAGTGGTGCATGCAAAAGCACTCGGGCTTGCATGCAAAAGCACTCGGGCTTGCATGCCATTTGCATTCTGGCCGTTTTCCTTCACAAAAATAAAGACAGAAATGCCGCGAACCTGTTACATGCACCCAAAGAAAGCTACCAGGAGGTTATTAGCTCTTTGGTGATCGCACATAGGAGGTGTATATCAAGCTGCAGGTTAGTTTTAGTCGCTGCCATTGGATACCCCTAATATAGGTATTCGACACGAAGCTACCCGAGGGTTATGGAATGGGTTTTGTCATTAACACACGTTTACTACTCCATCCATGTAAGATTCCCTTTGATGAATAGTGAAAATTTAAAAAAGTTTGAAAAGTTGAGGTAACTAAACAGGCCCTTAGTCAAATTGAGGTATATATTTTAACTAGTTAGAGAACTAGAATAACACTCTTTTTAGGGAGGACAGTCGTAAGATAAAAGTAAGAGTAAAACGTGCGAGAGGACCATCTACTCCTAATGGATGTAACTTAGATATGAAAATTCTGAAAGTATACTTCTGTGTCCATAAACTTCTTATGTTAGGTGTTCAGGATGTGCCATGAGCTACCAAAGCCCAAGACACTCCTTTCTATGAAAAAGAGGCCCAGTGGTGACCCATTAGTGAATTTTAGGACTTGTTTGTGAGGCCCAATGACCTTTTTTTAAAAGAAAAATCTAGAGACTTATTCGTAGTACTCAACCTTGCCAATGAAATAACATAAACAGCCACATGGACCCAAGAAGGTGGTGGGAGGATAGGACATTTCACTCATTTGCTTATTTGATATATCTCTCTCAGGGTTTGGCTCACTCTCTCACTTGTTCAAGTTTTGGGGCTAAGTCAAGAACCCAACATTATGTGATCTAGGTCCATAACCGTCCACATGTACAACTAGTGCTGTCTGGGCCTCTCTCTTAAGCAGGTTTTGGAAGGTCGTAGCATGACCCCATCATCGCTCGCGGACGCGGCTATTGCTGAAGGAGCTGCTATTGAGGCCGACATGACGGACCATGCCATCACCGATCGTGGACATCGTCGCTGCAATCTCGAAAGTTGTCTTCCCATCCACGTTGTGCACGTCAGTGATGGCAGTCATACCGTGCGACACGAACAGATGTAGAACCGCCTCATCTTTGTGCCTCACGGCGGCTTGTAGCATGGTGAATGTCTGTGCTACACCTCATGTCGGCCCTCATGCCCCGCCGCAAGGAGGGCCTTCACCGCATATCCATGTTGGTGCCACAATTTAAGTTGTGGATCCATAAGAACATTTTCGGAGTGTATAGACTTAAGTGACAACCTCCTTACAAATTGATGGACTTCTGTTGCCTTTTACTCTAAAAGTAACTTAGAAAAAAGCAGCATATGAAGTTATGGTCCACAATTGGGTTTGGCCTTCTTTAGTTGCAAGAAAACACTCTGATGCACACAGGAGGAAATAAAATGACAAAAAGGTAAAATGTAGCCATTTTGTTTTTGTATTTGGATTAAAATCAAGGAGGTAATCATCTATCCGGTGGCATGTATTAAAATGGGGGTTCAGATGCCAAAGAAGGACGCTTAATACCATCAAAAAGAGGTATTTTAATATACTTTCTTAGAAACAAGGTCAAATTAGAGCAGTTTAGCTTAACTGGAACAAAACTAAAGTGACAAAAAATTTGGAACAGAGATAGATTACTAAGTAGTCGCAGGGACCAAATTTCACAAACTAGACTGTTGACTAGCTAGTTGCCGCATCAACGAATAATGAGTCGATCAACCAGAGAACCAGAGGAACATTAATTATTCACGACCGAAGATGTTTTATCTCCAATTCAATTCAATTAAATCTGTTACAACTTAGAAGATACAATGGGGGAAATCACGTGCCACTATTTAGAAAGGTAGACGTAGGGGTGCAATCAAAACGAGTGTGCACTCCAAAGCGTGCTTATTGGACACGACACGTGTGGCAAATCATGAAGAAAGGAAACGAGCATGAATGGGTGCTGATCGAAGAGGAAAGAGCGGAGCTATTAGACTATTTGCAACGGTGTCCTCTATATACTATCCTCTAAAGCAATATTTGAAGGATCTCTTAAAAATTTTCACCCTCTAAACAACAATATGCTGCAGCAATATCCTCTATTTTCATCCCTATCATGGGTCCCACCTCTCATTTATTTCCACCGGCTTTGCGCTCGCAGGTCACCCACACCAAGGCAGAGGCTCTCAATTCCAGCTCAAGGCCAAACAAAAAGACCACCAGCAACAGCTATCGGCAAAGCAGCAAGCAATCGATCGAGCAACCAACCAACCACAAGGCACAAGGAAAGGAAGGCATGGCGGCGGCTGCTGCCGTGAGCGGCGGGCACTGGAGGAGGCTCCAGACGCTGGGCCGCGGCACGTCCGGCGCCGTGGTGACCCTGGCGGCGGACGGCGCTGTTCGCGGTCAAGCACGCGGGCGCGCGCGGCGCGGCGGCGCTGCGGCGGGAGCGCGGGCTGCTGGCGGGCCTGTCCTCGCCCCACGTCGTGCGCTGCGCCGGCGGCGCCGAGAGCGCGGACGGCTCGTACCAGCTCTTCCTCGAGTACGCCCCCGGCGGGTCGCTCGCCGACGCGGTGGCCCGGAATGGGGGATCCCTCGGAGAGCGCGCCGCCCGGGCGTACGCGGCCGACGTCCTCTGTTTCCAGTTTCCAAGATGGAGGCCGAGCTCGCCCGCATCTGCGACGGCAGCGTGTGTTTGGGGAGGGAAGGGGCTCCTGGAGATTTGGGGAGGAAAGGAATGCCCTGAATTTTGGAGGGTTGTTTAGAGGTCACCGCTGCGGCTCAATTTTGATTTAATATCTTCTATTTTAAAGGTTTAGGATAGTTTTCAGGATACCGTTGCAGTTAGTCTTAGGAGCTAGGTGCTCGGGTCCAGGATCTTTTGGATGGACTGCAGCGCCTGGATCGCGCTACTGATCGGGTTCGCAATGATCTCCTGCTTCACATCCTCATCGGCGGAGGCCACCGGTGGGGTGGGTTCCTCCTCGAAATTTTTGGCTTGCTCGCGGTAGGCGTCCATGCGCGGCGTCGCGAAGAGGCGGACGACTTCCTCGTCGTCGCCCCTGGCGGCGTAGCGCTGGCGACCGTGGGATGTCTCGGAGGCGAGGACGAAGAGGCGGACGTCGTCTTTATCGCCGGCACCCCTGGCGGCGTAGTGCTGGCGGCCGTGGGATGCCTCGGAGGGGAGGGCAAAGTGGCGGACGTCTTCCTCGATGGAGCCCCTGGCAGCGTAGCGCTGGCGACCGTGGGATGCCTCGGAGGCGAGGGCGTAGGCGCGGCCCTACGCCTCGTAGGTCTTCTTCGTGTCCATGAGCTTGATCAGCTCCTGCAGCTCGGCGCGGAGAGAGTTCACCAGCTTCTCGCCGCCGTCCAGCTTGATGTCATCCAGCGCGTTCTGCGCTTCCACCAGCTTGTCCCCCGCCTTCTCAACCTTGTCTTCCTCCTCGAGCAACCTCACCTGGCGCGATTTGTTGCTCGCGTCGTCAGGGACCTGGGACGAGGTCGAGGTGCGCTTTATCTGGATGTCCTGCGGGCATTGGCGGTCTCGCGGCCTATCCTGGGCAGTGAAGCTGTGCTGGACGTCGGCCAAGGCCGCGTAGTACTCCATGCGGTTGGTGGCGCTCATGTCCTTAAGCCTGATGGTCATGACGACCCTACGCCCTTCTCCGGCGAAGAGGGTGCCAAACTTGACGGTGACCACGCCGGTGGCGGCATCAGTGGCCGGTCTGCGTGTAGTCGATGCCGGGGGCCACCGCTATGGTGTCCACGTCGCCGTCCTCCGTGTTAGAAGGCGTGATGGTGAGCTGCACGTCCTACGCCACCAAGGTGAGGGGGCCGGCAAGCAGCTGCGAGAAGGGCAGGCTCACCATGGACCCATCGGGCACGGAGCTGAAGGTCCCGCCGGTGATTTCATGGCGATGTCGCTCATCAGCAGGTGGTCCGTATCCCTGCCGAAACCGAACGTGTAGATGGCCACCTGGCCGGGGTCGACCTTCCTGGCGTCGCTGGAGGTCTGGTGACCCCCAGACATGAGGAAGATGCTGGCCGTGCGGGCCTTCGTGTTCACGCTGTAACGTCCCGGATTTTTCCGGAATGTTCTTTAAATGTAAAAATATGGATTTCAAAATTTTTTATGCATTGTTGTGTAAACATCTTAGATTGTCTTCTTGTGAATCCCCATAAATTCCTAGGAAAATAAAATTGACCCTTTAAATTTCTGGCATAGGTTAATTTAGGTTAGAGTGTTTTGGCATAGGTTAGATTGAAGTTTCCATAGTTTGCACGGAAGGGTTGGTTTGCACCTGATATGTTCCCCTTAACCAAGCCTGCTAACTTATCTAACCAGGCTGGCTTACCATCTAATCTCTTTTAACACCCGCAAGGCCAAGCCCTTTCCCTCACTAATTCTTTTCTCACCTCTCACGTGAAGCCATCTCACCACATGATCTGGCCCAGCCCATGTCCATCTTCCTTCTTTTTCTTTTTCCCACGAGAAGCCCGGCCTGCCCATCCCTCTCGCTAGCGTGATGACCGAACCGTAGCTGCCCCTGTTTTTCTTCCTCGCTGCGGCTGCGCACGCGCTCGTCGCGCGAGCTCCGCGGTAGCGGGCGCCGCACGCAAGCGCCAGCTCTGCCGCGCTCCTTTCTTTCCCCTCGCCCACGCCTATCGCCCTGCTTCCGTGGCTGCCAAGCCTGCTGCGCCGCGTCCCCCATAAAATCCCCAAGCGTCGATGCCCCTTGCCCTGTTCCCATTGGGGATTTTCCTCTTTCGCCCAAATCCAGCGCTGCTGCATCTCCAGAGAAGAGGAAGAGGGAGGAGCAAGGAGAAAAGAGGAGCAGAGGAGGAGAAGAAGCCCGCGAAGAGGAGAAGCCTCGCCAGCCGATCCCGTCGTCAAGCCGAACCGTGAGCTAGAGTACCTCGTCGACGACCAGAGCGCCACCATGTCCGTGCCAAGGTGCGACGCGACGTCCCTGCGCCCACGCCCGTCGCCTCGGCTGCAACTCCTGGAAGCTGGACCCGCCAGTCGCCGCCGAGCACCGCGCCCGGCCTCGTCCTGCTTCGCTCCACCGTGACCTCGCCGACCTCGACGTCTCAGCGTCGCGCACGTGCAGCTGCCCGTCGCCACCTCCTGCAAGCTGGACCATGAGATCGTGCCCCTGAACGACGACCCCGAGTTGCTGCCTTGGACGCCCGCAACCTGTTCGACAATATGCTTGAACCGCGAGCCCGCGTCCTGATCGACTCCCTCCACGTCGCTGCGCACCCTGCACAGCATCATGCTCGCCCGGCCTCGCCTCATCACCGCGTCGACCACGTCGCCATCGACCCCTTGGTGAGCAGACACAGTCGTGACCACCCCCTCCCTGTTCCCTTTTGCTGTTCCGGCCATGAGAAGACCTGTGTGCCTGTTCTGTGCGCCGACCTTCGTGTCGTGCTGCTGAGTTTTGTGCAGGAACCATCGTTGTCCCCATGACCAAGCCATGCCCAAGGGAACCCAACCATGGCTGCCTTTGCCGCTGCCCTCCATCGTGCCCATGACCTGTTCGATGAAATGCCTAAACCAGCTGAGCATGTACAGACCGCCCCTCTTCACTGTCGCCGTTCTTACCCTGCATGCTGACCGTTGTGCCGTGCTCTTTGTGCAAGTGCTGCCCGCCGCCGAGCCGTTGCCCTGCTAGCCCATGTCGTGGCCTTGGAATGCCGAGTCGCCACGACCCTCGCCGAGCCATGCCTTCTCTATGTGCAGGTGTCGTGCTCGACGCTGCAGCCGACCCACGCCACGCAGCCCGCCATCGCCCTTGCAAATCGGCCCTCATACCGTGATCCTCTTACCGGAGCTGTCTCAGCCAACGGCAACCCGTTCCACAGTATGCCTGAACCAGGAGCCGACATCGTCTTCTTCCTCGCCTCGATGCTGGACCGCAGGAGGACACCATTCTGCTTCTGTCCCACCAAGCCTTCGCCATCCCGCTGCTGTGCCAAGCCGAACCACGAGCACCCCAATCTGCTGTCCTGCTACCTTTTCACCATAGCCTACAACCTACTCGATGATATGCCTAAACCGTTCCTGCATGCTGCCTTGCCATTCTCTGATCCAACCTTCGGTGCTACACCACCATGCAACAAGCTAGGTAATCGTGAAGCTAAATGGTGTTTTGCTCTGAACGTGTTTGAGCTTGTATTAGTTCTCTCTACACTAATTGCCCAGGCACGTACAAATGTTGCAGCTATGCCGAACCTGCTGCGTGCACACACCCTTGCCTTGTAGCTGTTGCTTGCCCGGCGCACGCACCCCTGACCAAAGCCCGAGTCGTGCCTTGTCCTACCTCGTCGCAATCCCGCGCCGTCGACATCCCTTGCTGCGGCCATGGTAAACCAAGTGCTCGCTAACCATCCGTCCCGACTTACTAATATTTTGAGCTCGTCTTCTGACAAGTTGGGCTCACTAACTGTTCTCCGCAGCCACTAACACTATGGGGCCCACGTGATGACATGTGAACTCCACTGACTTGATCAGCTTAGCCACCTGACCGAGGGGGCCCATACGATGATGCATGGGGCCCGCTAACTGTCTGCTAACTTAGCCAACTAACTTGGCCGCTGACCAGCTTTAACTGCTGACCGGATCTTGACCCGTTGACCATATCAATCCTTGTTGTCGACTTGGTCCACCCCGACGTCGGTAGGGCCCACTACCGATGTCCGATACTAATCCCATGTGATGACCTCATGATGATGTTAGCACGGCTAACCCGGGCCTGGCATGTGGCGCATTTCGGTGTGGCCACATGTTAGTTGTTTTCTTTTTCCTTTTGCGCAATCAATGAAAATCTAGATAAGGTTTTATTAAGTGAAAATCATATAAAATCAATCGTAGCTCAGAATAATGTGAATCCAGTTTCATAATTCTTCTAAAATCATGGCCTACGCGTTAGTGTGAGGTTTGGTGCTTTTTGGCTCTTATTGCTTCTTATTTGGAGTTTATTCGCATTAGATGCCGTTGTTTATTTATGCAAACGTGTGCTAGGATCGGAGGAAGATCTAGAAGACTTCGTGGACTTCGTCAACTTGGACATCAGCAAGTGAAGACTTGTACGACTACGTCAAGATGAGTTTGGAATGCAAAGTCACAGGTGTCCACGTCCATCCTACTTTGAATCCTATTAGGCATTGCTACTAGTATGCTAGCGCTTTACTTTCTCGCATGATGATGATAATGACCTATTGCATGGCCTTATTCTGTTACCGTATTCCTTGTCAAGCCTGTTACACTTTGATGCTATGAACTTGCTATGCTTGCATGTGTATGGGATGGATGTGATAGGATTCTTGGCGTGTGTGGGGCAAAAATCCGGGAAAGGAGTAAGGGGTTTTGGGAACTTTGCGGGGGTGAGCAGCTTAACTCGATCTCGTATCAAGGGCTTGGGGTGCGAACTTAGGCGCATCCTGTGTGGTACCTGTGGCGGGTACATGTTCTTGTGCTACTTGAGGAGTTTGGCGGCAATACCTGTAATGGGTGCGCGAGCGGACCACTGGAGGTGGAGACGCTATTTGACGGTGACGCTCACACCGGCACCAAAAATCGAGTTGGTTATAACTTTCCCCAGGACTCTCTGTGCTCACCACTTACACTTTATGGGGGGTGTTCTAGCCAGCCTAGTTAAGTGCGGTACCCGGACTGTAAGGAGTTAGCGGAAGTGTGTGGGGGAAAAGGCGGAGACCTTTGTCCCCCGAAGGAGGCTCATACCCTGGGACTTGGCCACCGCGGGGGAGGCCATCACAGTTCTCGGACACCGAGTTGCGTCTTCAGTGTATCCTAAGCCGGGAAAAGCAGGAGGGTACCGTTCACTGGCTAGGGTCTGTGCTGTGGGTTGTGTCTCAGTCGGCTTGCAACCGACTTGCAGCCCGAGTGGTTCCAGGAGTACAAGCTCTGCAGAGTCTAATCTATATATATAGCCGCCGTCCGCGGACAAGAGACGATTCTTGGGTGACATGTTATTTCCGCCATTGTTTTAGGGATTTCTATCTCCCCTCTAGAGTAGGGCCTGCCTTGGGCAGTTGAGATGTGAAAGGTGGGAGCTTTCACATCGCCTAGAGAGTGATGAGTGGAAGATATTGGAGTCAGGTATCTGGTGTGCCAGGATTGCTCGTGGAGTTGTGAGAATGGTTTTGGGATGGAGATGCTGCTGCTTGCATAGGAATAACCTTAAGCCTATCCTTGATATTTCTTATACTAGATTTAGGCCACCTTAAAGCTTGCATTACGGATGGTGACGTGGACCTGTCCCAATCCTTGGGGGCAGTTTGTGAATGAACAGGTGAAGACTCGAAGTGCAAGACCAATTCCGGTGGAGTTGGTGAAAAGGTTGCTGTGCTATGCTCAAGTGTTGCCTGTGGAAGTGAAGCCCTGAAGATAAAGCTGGCTTGAAGCTTAGTTACCGATGCGTTGGTTTTCATATTGTCGCTTAGCCCAAGGGGCTTGTAATAGTACGCTTTCCATTATATATTCTTGTTGTAAGCTAACTCTGATGATTGTTTTCGTTGTATGGATGTGATATCCAGCTGAAATGAGTTCTGTACGTGATAGCTGTTGATTCTGGGACTATCACAATGGTACAGGGATTCGGATTCTCGTAATTGAAAATTCGGGTCGTTTCACACGCGGTCGGCGATCACGGCTAGCCCGGTCACGAGGCCTGCCTTGATGTTGGCCCCACCGTTGGCCTGCAGGCCGGCGACGAGAGCCTTGAGCTCGTCCGTGATCACGAACAGCATGGCCTTCTTCATGCTGTCGATCTTGCCCCCGTCGTGTTAGGAATAAACCATGCCAAGGTATGTGCCTAGCGTGCGTCGTGTGCGTGTTCGTGTCGCGTGTGTGTGGCGTGCGTGTCCTGTCTACGTCGAGAACGTCGCGTGTGTGCACGGAGGGCGTTCGCGTTCAAGTCTGTTAGGTCTGTAGGGTCGATCGAGTCCGTAGCTAGGGTGCTCGCTGGTGCACGAGTTCGTGCTTGTGTTCCGGTCCAGCATCAATAAGGATGGCGCATCAGGTTGGATGCCGGTGTGGCTGTGTTCCAGGGCGTGGCGAGCTCGTGTGCGGCGCGTGCTCGCTCATCTGTTGGAACCAAGGAGAACCGAGTCGGGGGGGATCGCAGAGGCAGCGTGATGGGCGTCACTTGGCTAGCGGATGAGGATGGAGACCGGTTCATGCATGGAGTTTGTTGCCCACGTACGGGAAGAAGCCGAGTCTTCAGGAACGTGCGCGCGTGGACGCCGTGCTCGCCGGAGTGTGGTGGCATGGGCGCTGTGTTGTCTAGGTCCATATATGGACTTGTAATCCTTGTGTTCTAGGTTGAGTCGAGTCCAGTTTATCAATCAAAAGCCAACATACAAGCCGTTCGAGCGGCTGGGGCGTTCGTCGCCAATTCCGTGTTCGTGCACTGTTCTTCTTCTACCTCCCGTTCGTGCGTGAGAGGAGAGAACCGAGGGCTCAACTCCAACAAGTGGTATCAGAGCTTTGTTCGTGATCCTCCATGGTGGATGATGGCGGCAGACTCCTCCGGGCTCTCCCAAGAAGTCGTCCAGCGGCAAGAGTGAAAGTGCATCTAGGCCCTCAAGTGGATTTTGGTGAATTGAGTGACAAAACGATTAAAGGACTATCTTGTTTGTTTAAGTGCATGAGCAGGGATTTATTCTTATAATTCATTTACAGTTTATATGCTCATGATATATATGTGTTTATTAATCAAAGCAAGCAAGTATGATCCCATGATTTCTAGAATGTTGAAAATGGCATGTCATTGGTATTCATGATGGAGACATAGTTCTATGATTTATATATGGTCTCTAATTGCTTAAGATGGACAGTCATTAAAATATTGGGATGATAGTTTCAAAGAAGTATGCTTGGATCATTATTGGTCTCATGCCAAGGTTGGTCTTTGGACAAGGCATGAGACACTATCACTATGATGAAGATAGAGATTCATGGATCAGTTGAGAAAAGAAGAATTATTGCATAAGATTGGATATTGCAATAAGATTAGATAGTGCAAGACTTCTTGTATGTATGATAAAAATGACATGAGCATATGTGTTACATATTGGTCTTCAATTGGAAGCTTGCATTATGTGGGATATTCTTTGTCAATCAAGAACAAGCATTTGAAGATTCTTTCAAGTGGAATTCATTCAAAGGCAAAGCAAAGTCGACTTGATGATACAAGGGTAAGTGATGAAGAAGCAAATCGAGATGACTAGAGCGAGGGACTAAGCAAGCTAAGGTGCAAATTGTTAGGGTGAAGCATCTAGTATCCGGGGTGTGTTCGAAGTATCATATCCAAGTCTCATCAAGAAAAGCAATGCAATGCATATATATGTTATGATTGATAAAGAGGGTGACCTAAGGATAAAGTGAACTCAAATATAAGTTATGGAAAATCCTAAGTCACTAGCTCAAGGTGGATATGCTCAGTTGAAGATACAATGTTGAAAAGCCTCAAAGAAGTGATTGATCAAGTAATGGCATGATCATTGACATACAAGCTCAAGTAGTTGAATTATGATTTATCTTATGTCTTGAGTGTAGGTATACCGTACTATCAAGAGGGATGCAACATTGGTTGAATGACAATCTTCAAAAATGCTCAAGTGAACCCTAGTGAGTTTAACCATGAGAGATTCTAACTTAGTGGGAGTTCCCTGGGTAAACCGGTTTTACCGGTTTTGGGAACCGGTTAAACCGGTTTATGTGGCCTGAGCGTCTAACGGCTAGTTTGTTTGAAATCCGGTGAAACCGGTTTTGGTAACCGGTGAAACCGGTTTTCTCTGACAGAAAAACGGCTAGTTTTTTGTGGGATGGGTATTTATACCCATGAGCTCCTCATTGAGGGCTGCTGGTTCTTTGGCGTCCCTTGCACATCCCTGAGGCCAGCTGAGCTCTCCCCAACCTCTCTTTGTGAGATTTGAGCAATCCTTGTGAGATTCTTGAGTTGGGTTGAGAGAGTGACTTGTGTGTGAGCATTGGAGAGCAATCCATTCCTTGAGCACTTGTGGTTTCGTCGATCAGCTGTTGAAGCATTTGTTACTCTTGGAGGTTCTTCCTCCTAGACGGCTAGGCGTCACCCGGTGAGCTACCAAAGTGTGTGGTAAGCCACGGGAAATTTGTTTGTGCAGGTTGGTCTTGCCTCCTTCGTGGGAAAGGATCGAATTAGTGGAATCGAGGAGATAGCTTGACCTTGGGTGGTCGTATAAGCTTCCTCAATGGAGAGTAGGATTCACCGTGCCTTGGTGGCTGCTTGGTGCGAGCGGTGAATCCGAACTTCGGGAGAAAAATCTCTTGTCTCTTGGTTTGAGCTCTTTCCTCAATTTGTCTTTTCTAGCATATTACTTGTGCTTCCGCTTCGATCTACTTTGGTGTGCTTGAGCTGTGTGCAGGAGCTTCATTGGAACACTTGGAAACATCCCTGGAAGCTTCACACCATTTGTGGTTTGTGCTAGAATTCGTAGAGGGGCAAATTACATTTGTTGGTGCAATCTGTGTAGAACCGGTTTTACCGGTTTGCCAAACCGGTAATACCGGTTTTGATGCTGACAGTTGGAATTAGTTTTTGTAAATTGCAGATTCGCCTATTCACCCCCCCTCTAGGCGACATCAAGGTCCTTTCAAAGAGCGGCGATGGCGCGGGCGGCAGCGGCAAGGGGGAGGTGGTGCGTGTCATCCGGGAGATCAGCGGGGCGGCTCACCAATACCAACTACACCGAGTGGTCATTGGTGATGAAGACCAAGATGCAGGCTCGCAATTTGTGGGAAGCGATCGAGCCTGGCGGCGTGTTGGTGCAGGAGGACCGCATGGCGCTCGACGCCATCACGAGCGCCGTGCCATTCGAGATGGTGGCGTCCCTTGTAGTGAAGGCGACAACGCTTGAGGCATGGAGCGTTGTGAAGGACATGCGGATCGACAGCGACTTGGTGAGGAAGACGAAGGCGCAGCGTCTCCATTGCGAGTTCGAGACGATCCGGTTCAAGGACGGCGAGAGCGTGGACGACTTCGTGGTGCGGCTCCAGAACCTCGTCGCCGCGCTCAGAACAGTGGGGGAGACGCTTGAGTCAAACAAGGTGGTGGAGAAGCTTCTCCGAGTCATCCCCAAGCGCCTCTCCACAGTCGCCGTCGCCATCGAGGTCACTGCGGACCTAGCGACGCTGTCGTTGGAGGAAGCTGGCTTGCGGCTACGAGCGGCGGAGGAGCGCGCGCTGGAGAACGATGATCTGCCCATGGCACGAGCAGATGGCAAGCTGTACTACACCGAGGAACAGTGGGAGGCTCGCCGGCATCAACGTCGCGAGAAGGAGTGCGCTCGTAGCGGCGGCACGCGTCACGGCGACGCTGATAGGAAGGAAGGTCGTAGCGGCGGCCATGAAGATGACAGCGACGACGACGATGGGACGTGCAACGTGCATTCCGGTGCAAGTGGGCGTCATCGCAGCTCAGGAAAGGGGCGGCGCTTCAACTGCGGTGTTCGCGGCCACTTCTCAAGGGAGTGTCCCAAGCCGAGGAAAGAGCAGGCGTTGTACGCCGATGACGAGTCGACACTCCTGTAGGGTGGAATGTGCGGCGGCGGCGTGGTTTAGGGGGAGTTTGTTAGGAATAAACCACACCAAGGTATGTGCCTGGCGTGCATCGTGTGCGTGTTCGTGTCGTGCGTGTGTGGCGTGCGTGTTGCGCGCGTGTGGCGTGCGTGTTGTGTCTGCGTCGGGAACGTCGCGTGTGTGCATGGGGGGCGTTCGCGTTCAAGTCTGTTAGGTCTGTAGGGTCGATTAAGTCCGTAGCTAGGGTGCTCGCTGGTGCACGAGTTCGTGCTTGCGTTCGGGTCTAGCGTCAATAAGGATGGCGCATCAGGTTGGATGCCGGTGTTGCCATGTTCCAGGGCGTGGCGAGCTCGTGTGTGGCACGTGCTCGCTCGTCTGTTGGAACCAAGGAGAACCGAGTCGGGGGGGATCGCAGAGGCAGCGTGATGGGCGTCACTTGGCTAGCAGATGAGGATGGAGACCGGTTCATGCGTGGAGTTTGTTGCCCACGTACGGGAAGAAGCCGAGTCTCCAGGAACGTGCGCGCGTGGGCGCCGTGCTCGCCGGAGTGTGGTGGCGTGGGCGCTGTGCTGTCTAGGTCTATATATGGACTTGTAATCCTTGTGTTCTAGGTTGAGTTGAGTCCAGTTTATCAATCAAAAGCCAACATACAAGCCATTCGAGTGGCTGGGGCGTTCGTCGCTAATTTCGTGTTCGTGCACTGTTCTTCTTCTACCTCCCGTTCGTGCATGAGAGGAGAGAACCGAGGGCTCAACTTCAACACGTCGTTCATGCTACCGCTCACGTCGAGCACGGCCACCAGGTCGAGGCCTTCCCTGACGACGGCGGAGGATGTGGTGTTCATATCCACCTCTGCCGTCACTGTGTCCGCCGTCATCGATGCATCGTCCTTGAAGCACTTGGCCGGCCGCATCGGCCTAAACCCTAAACTTTGCCATGTGTCTTTCGAGTGGCACACGGCAAAGTTTTAAAACTTTGCTGTGTGCCGCGCGCAAGGCACACGGCAAAGCCGCCGTCCAGAGCCCTTGCGCCGTCACCGTCACCGTTCCGCGCCCTGGCAGCTTTATTTCGCCTGTGCTCGTGGAAACACACGGCAAACCTATTTGCCGTGTGCGCGATATAATGCACACGGCAAAGCCAGCTTCGCCGTCAGGCTTTGCTGCCGTGCGCGGTTCGCCGTGGGCGACGCACGGCAAAGGCTTTGCCGTGTGCCCCTGGCACACGGCGAACTAGCGGTTTCCGGTAGTGGTAGGAATAGTTTTTGAATCGCACAAGGCTGACTACATTTTCTAAATATTTATGTCTTTATCTAAGTTTAAATTTTGCGGTAAAGATATATGAATACGACATATACCCTATATTACAAAATATTTAAGCATTACTCATGATTATTTGTTGGCCTGGAGCTCTTAAGATATAAGATGAAAGATTACAAATTTATTTTATATAACGGAATTCTGTATACCATGACAACAAATTTCAACTTGAAAGGTGACTCATATATACGTTACGAAATTGACAAATATCATCACATGGAGAGGTGTCCTACATTGTAAATGAAAATTAGTTTGCTTCTTTCAATCTGTGAGCAATATTGGCCACTACCACATAACAAATGTCACACCCGATTTTGAGAACAAAATCGAATGCATCACATATGTGTGCCAGGATCAGTTCATCACACACGTGCTGACTTCATCAGTGTACATATCACAAGACCATGTTTGAAAAGTAAAGAAATTACATAACATAGTTCACTCATGATAGTTTGACACAAATGTCTTAAACGCACACCGAATAGCTAAACGGAACAGCTTCAGGACTCCATCCACAGGCTATCAACTGGTTGACGCGCCTAGATCTCGTCGTAGTCGCTGTAGTACTCCACTTCAGGGTTGACTTCTGATCAGCAGGTATTTAGCAAGGATGAGTACACTTATGGTTGGTACTCAGCTAGTGGGGGAATATGCAAGGCCATCAAAGGGGTTCAGGCTCAAGCGTAGCACTTTTAGTTGGTCAAGTTTTATTAGCAAGCACCTATTTACTAGGTATAAGTATATACCAACCCAAATTAAGTATAAAGTATACCAAAAGTATCCATCCAAAACCCAGAACCACAGATTAGATAATGTTTGAGTTCAATTATCATGTGAGGGTCCAAGCCGCTCTTAACCGTGAGCACGGCTGATATATCAGTTTTACACTCTGCAGAGGTTGTACACTTTACCCACAGCTAGTGTTCCCTTGTTCGCCCGGGTTTGCAAAGCCCTTAAACACTTCCTTTGGTGAGTGGCGAGGGTTCACTACGAAGCCTTTACAAAGACCTAGGCATTAACCAGTGGCCCGCTAGAGTTTCAGCAACAGTGAGGTCCATAACCCTCCCTAAAGAGGACGTATCTTAGCAAAGAATACTCCTACAAGAGGACCGAGCTATGACCCCTTCACCGGCCCCTCCTTGCCCTTCCGGTAAGACCAACTAGTCAACCCCAAGTCTAATTAATCAGCTAAGCCAGAGCCATATTAGACTGTGGTTGCACTGTTTTCTTGGGTGGTTCTCCATGTTCCAATTAACCATGATGATCTTATAGTTAAGCCAGAAAGTAACAACATAAATGAAATCATGATTAATTGAGTAACCATGTAACAGAACCAACCCAAGCTTAAGCAAGCTAAGCATTGATCTACCCAAAAAGTAGCCAGGTGGTTCAAGGTTCAAGGTAAAAAAAGATTCTAGTCATGTCCTAAATAGGATTCCCATCAAAATTAATGCATTGCAGTAAAGTAAAAATGTAATTAATGAATGTAAATAGGACAAAAGAGTAATCATGAAGAGGGAGGCCACTTGCCTTCCTCAAACTATTGTGGGTCTTCTTCAAAGTTTTGCTGCTCTTCCCCTTCTTCAAACAGCACGTTCTCTAACGATCAAACAAAGCAACACAACAACATAAATGAAAACAGTACACCAAACAGTACTAAAAGTACAGAACAAGCATTCTAAACTAAAGAGCATGCAGAGACGAACGCGTGGACACTAAAATCGCCTAAATCGGATTTAAAACGACGAAGTTACACTAGATACAAGGTTGCAGGGGCCTATATGCAATAACAACTAAGTTTGTGCACTGTTTTGAAAGAAACCGAGGGCATAAACATAATTTCGTATAGAAACACAGGGGCTAACATGCTAAAAGACAGAGCAGGGACGGCGGGTTTGAATATTTGAGTACTCAGGGGCCTAAACAGATAAACCAGGGGCATATCTATAAATACTTTCTACTACGAATGGACCGCGGGTTAATTATCAGAAAGCACAGGGGTTCTTAATCAAAAAGGACAGGGCGGCCGGTCTGACCCGGGTTTGACCGGTACGCCGGGATGCATCTGGGCCGTCGGATCGTGGATGAGCGGCGCAGGGTGATTTGGGCGGCCGACGGCGACTGCGCGCGGCGGCGCCGCCGCGAGCGCGGTGCGAGCTCGCCGGAGCTGGGGCTAACGGGCGCTACGGTGCACGGGGAGATGAACAAACGGCACGGGGAGCAAAAGGGGGACGCGGCGAGCTCACCAGAGGGGTTCTCGACGTGGTTTGAAGGTCGGAGGTGGGTCGTCGGCGTGGGAGGGCGGCGACGGTCTCGGTTGAGCGGCGAACGGGGACTCCGGCGGCTGCTCCGATGCTGGGGTGGTGCTTCGGGTGTTCCTGCGCGCGAGAGATAAGGACGTGGGAGATCAGAGAGGGTTGGACGGGGAGGGAGGACAGTGGCGTCGGTGGGAAATCACCTCGGCGGCGGCGAAGATGACCGAGCTCCGGTGAGTGATTGTGCGCGCGAGGAGAGGTGGATTCGGGTGCGGAGTGTGCATGAGCGCGAGAGGAAGAGTCCCGGGGGTTTTATAGAGGCGAGGAGGGAGTAGAGGGGGCTTGGGCGGTTCCAATCCGAGAGCGGCGCGGGCTCGGGCGGAGAGGGAGACCGGGATGGGGCTCGGGGAGAGGGGGAGCGGTGATGGGCGCGGGATTTGAATTCCGTCTGGACGTGGGGCGGAGCGCGTGCGCGAGTGGAGCGGGGCGCGGTTGTGGGAGCGGCTGAGCGCGCGNGAGTGGCGTCGGGAGGAAGGGGAAGGCGCCGACAAGCGGGCCCGGGCTGTCAGCGACACGGGGAAAGGGAGAGCGTGTGTGGGAGAGCGGGAGGCCGACGTGGGCCGCGAGCTGGGCCGGAGTTGGGCCTGGTGGGGGAGAAAAGAGAAAAGAAAGGGAGAGAGGGAGAGTGGGCCGGGCCAGATTGAGTGAGGGAGAGAGGAGGGAAAAGAATAGGTTTTGATTTTTGTTTGAATTAGATTTGGAGAATTTTGAGATGAATTTGACTTGGGTTTGAATTTGGATTTGGATAAGGGATCACTCAAGCAACCAAAACACATGCATGGCATGAGATGCAACATACACTTTTGTTCTAAGATTAATTAGTTATTGTTTAAGTAGTTAAGGCCACCAATTAAATAAAAGAAAACTCATTAAACCCTAGATAATCCTAAATAAAACAAAGTTGCTAAAATTTATTAAATGATGGAATTTGGGTGTTACAACAAACAATATTGCAGAACTATTATTCATATGGCCTGAGTGCGTGAGTAAAACATACTTGCACGTCAGTTCCAACTAAAGCGTACACACATTCCGTTTGCTTAAGAAATTTCATCATATGCTGTGTAGTTGGTCTTTTTTCTGGGTTAAAGTGCAAGCACTCCATGCTTAGCTCAGAGAAAACTCTTATATGTTCCAAAGCTGTTTCTTCTATCACAGATGATGATGTCTTCAGCCTATGGCGCAAGCTTTCTGTAACCTATGAAACTTTAGTGCATTATACAAATATAAGAACAACAACAACAACGTCGTAGTTTCAACTTTCAAATAGGAGATTGATACTGTACTAATCACATGTACATGTGTGCGCGCGTGCACAAACATGAGTCAGATAAGATGTCAACATGTTACTAAACCACACGCGGCAGTTCAGAAAACAATTTACACAGGAAACCCATGTCCACGGTTCTTGTGAGAACCTATTATTATGCTAGGTAAATTTAATGTTCACAACGAGAGTGTGTGTAATTTCTACACACCATGACATGTAATTGTGTTTTTCCTTTGGAGATGTTTCACTTGTGGAAAATCAACCATTATTTGAGAATTGAAGGGATAATTTAAGTTTAGATTTCAAAAGCCCAAACAGCTTTGTCACTCCTTAGGATTTAACATTACTTTTGATCATATTCTTTGTACAACCATATTTTACATGTGGTAGGATTTATTGAAAAAAAGAGGAATTTTACAATGGTTGAAACAAATTAGGATCGTTCATCAGGTTAAATTCAACGGTTGAAACATAAAAGGTACCCGAAGGTACCAAGAGGTACCTAGAAAAAAGTACCAACCGGTCCCAAAATAGGAAAGGTATCTCCTGATACCTCCTGGTACCTTACCAAAATAGGAAAGGTATCTCCTGGTATCTTTTCAACCACCAAAAAACACCTCAAAAAGTATACATACACTTCCCATGATGCCCCTGCAAAAATGAAGGCAAACAATTCCACTTCTGAAACTGCAGATCTCATGCCTTGATGGTATTTCGACACTTTACTTTGCAACTCTTTGATATGCTATCTTGCATTACTTAGTTAGTCAACTTAAACCCATAAAAATAGGTTTTATCCTTTCCGAAAACGGAAGTGTGTGTGTTGGGGAGGGGGGCGCTAAAAGACCTAGATGTATAGGGAACACTTCAGGCCATGTTTTAGTGTGTATACCGTACCCTGCAGAACAACAAAAGTACACAAGACATGCATGAAATTGTGGAGAGAAGCAATGTGTATCGGACCACACGTCATCGCCACTATGGTCTATGGTGAATGTTGTTTATTTTGGCTATGTTGAGAATTTAATGCTGTGAAATATCTCATAGTCATGGTTGAAAACAAAATTGAAGGCAAAGGATAAGGGTTAGAACTTAAAATGGGCTTCTTCCAAATTCAAAAACTAATTTGTGCTAGAGAGGACAAGATACACTCTTTGTTTGTTAAAAAAAGTCAGAATTTTAGTAGCAGATAGAACATTAAGAGGACCACAGTCATTGTTGGGGACTGGAGAAAAGCCAATATCCTCTATATAAGAATGTTTTTACTCAGGTTCTCTGAACTTTAGGCTAATGTATTCTTTCTATGTACTTTTTATTATATAACTCACAAGAAAAAAATGTTTATGGTATGTGCCATTTTGTTGCTTTTGTACAACTTAATTAGATGTGCATTTAGAGTAGTATTTTAGGGATGAAACATAATCCATTCAATTTAGTTTCAAGAAATTGTGGTACGGTCAACGTGAATCATTATTACCACTTCAGATGAGGAATATACCTTTTTGCCTGTTAGTATCTCTCTCATTATGACACCAAGACTATATATGTCAAATTTGGATGTGATCTTTAGATCTTCGGATTCTGGAGCCAAATATCCTCTGCATGAGAATGAATATATAAATTGCTGTTAATTAATGGGAAAATTTAATTCAACTTAACTCTTAACCCATCTAGATAAATAGCATGCAAGAGGCAGCTAGCTTACAGTGTTCCAACTACTTTTGTTGCAGTAACCCAGCTTTTATCTCGATCAAAGCACCTTGAAATACCAAAATCAGCAATTTTTGGTACCATGTTATCATCCAATAATATATTAGCAGGTTTGAGGTCTAGGTGGACTATGGCCTTTTCATGAAGGTAATTCAAGCCTTCGCAAATTCCTTTGATAATCTGATAGCGCTTTCCCCAATCTAGTCCATTGGATGCATCTGCAAAGGTAACATAAGAAAAACGGAGCGAGGTTGTATACTTGGCACTATTAAAGTCCTTAATCTTTAACTGTAGCTATGCAGGACACGCAAGTGTATTTCTGCTACATATGTGGAAATGCTTGGACCAAATAATATTCAACATAAATAATAAATATGGAAAGAGACATTTGGCAAAACCATATGATCATACCTGAGATATAGTCATTCAGTGTCCCGTTAGGTACATATTCAAAGCGGGAACATATCAGGTGCAAACCAACCCTTCCGTGCAAACTATGGAAACTTCAATCTGGACCACATGATATTGATCCAAGGGTGCACTCATGGGAGGTGGGAGGGGTGATTTGCAAAACTCAGGGAAGGTGGGAGGGGTGATTTGCAAAGTCGTATTGCAAATCACCCCTCCCACCTCCCCTGAGTGCACCCTTGGATCAATATCGTGTGGTCCAGATTGAAGTTTTCATAGTTTGCACGGAAGGGTTGGTTTGCACCTGATATGTTCCCATTCAAAGCAGAGCAACCTCTCTCGTACATCTGCCATGACAAACTTTCCTCCATGGTCGACCATTTTCCCTTGTGTATCAGCACATTATCCTAGAAATCGTACTATATTCCTGTGCTTTATCCTCGATAGAAAACTAACTTCATGATTGTATTTATTCTCAGCCATTAAGATCGAGTTGGACAGCTTCTCCATAGCAACGACCGCCCCATTTTCAAGCCGTCCCTGCAGTCAAGACCGTGACATGATCTGTCACACCTCAAGGCCCTGAACAATGTGTTTTAAAGTCGACTGCAGATAAGAATTGGGGGAGTTCAGAACTACTAATGGTACCTCATAAACGACTGCAAACCCACCACAACCAATTTCCTGATCATCAGAGAAATTATTTGTGATGGATTTTAGGAGTGATATTGGCATGTCTGCTGGCTCTGCATTTTCATCACGTAGAATGCGCTCCAGGAGTCTGTGATCACCATCCATTTGTAACTATATATAAGAAGTTGCCTTCAAAAGAAGCAAAAAGTTACTACAATGACAGTGGTTTGATAATAATCACGAAAGATAAAACAGCTGAGCTATGATGCAAATATGGAAACGCTATATGCGGGAACACAGAGACGGAAAGATGCTTCCTTTTTTCTAAAAAAATGATGCAAATATGGAAAAGGATCTAGATAGCGGATATTGTCTAGACCGTGGTGTAAGTGTTGTTAGTTGGGCCATTTAGTTTAGCAGAAATGATGTTGTTTTTTCAAACAATGAACAAGCAAAATTGTCTGCAGATTTCTTCTTTTCAGGGCTCTACTTTAGAGGAAGACTAGGACAGTTTCAAGGCCTTCTCTAGCTTTGGACTCTAGAGATGTGAAAATCTTTGTGAAGGTGTGTAGCAGTGTAGTAATAGACTTTTTTTAATCTGTCCACCTTGTTAGGTTGGGCTTGTTTGGTAGGGCTCCGGCTCCTTCAAAAATGGCTCCAGCTCCGGCTCTTACGATAGAGCAGCTTTTCTGGTGGAGCTGAAGCCATTTGGAAAAACGTTTGACAAAACAGTTTCTCAGTGACAAACTGGTAATTCTAGAGACAATTAATAACTAGGAAAGGAGGTGGAGCTGGTGAAGCTGCTTTTTTCAGCTCCACCATTCTAGTGGAAGCTGTTTTGCAGCTTCATGGGTGCTTCTCAGGTGGAGCTGTTTTGAAATGCAGTGTTTGGCAGAAAGAGCTATGAATCTAGAACTGGCGCAGTTCACGGAGCTCTACCAAAGGCGGCCTTTGGGTAGGACAAATGTGATACTTTTTTTAAAAAAAATGCCCAGATGTACTGCTGGAATATTTACTATTTCTGTATTAAAAATAGTCCAGACCGTGGTCCAAACAGCATAACAGAAGACAACAAATGAAATTGTGGACGGAATTCATCATCTGGGAAAGGTACAGACTAACGCCAGCTTGTTCATTGTGGACATTGCTTTGCTCAAGTCAATTGCACAGACCTGACTTTCGTGAAAGGTCATTTGCTCGAATCATTGCAGTGGAAATTGGTAGCACTCACAAACTGGTTAACTGACGTCAAGTCAATTTGTTCACACTTTTCTTTTTCAGATTATCACCAAAACCAGTTCCTTTTTGCGATGGGGAATTATGTGTGAGGGGATTCAGGATCCATGCAGCTTCATAAGATTCCATAAAGGGTTTCTAAGAATTGGCCGGTTGAGTGTATTTGAATATCATGTATTCTCTCTTGTAAGCATCAAATTGGTTACAAAAATCAAATTATGTACTAGATCATCATGATTTATATGTCAAAGGATGTATTAAATATCTTGCAGACAGCCAAATAGACGATCCGATGTACAAGTTGTCTGTTTAGCTGTCTGTGTAAGACAAATAGACAACAACTGTCTAAACTATTGTACTTGCCCTTGGTATCTAACACAAGACAATCGTTAACACAAGACAATCGTTGGCCTATAATATACATCTGCATGTTTGTCAGTCACACATGCATGCGATGCATGCATGTGAACTACCGTGCGATAGCTGGTTCACAGATCGATGTGGCATCACAGTATGAAATATGGAATATTTTTCCATGACTCAACAAAGACAAGGACCTGGGAGAGGAACACGTCATGCATGACATAGATAGGCTGATGCCCTGTGATTCCAAATTACTGAATTAGCAACTAACAAATCCCTAGCTACCACCGTCTAAAAAAGACGGTCATGCATTTTTTGTTCTAAATCAAGCCATCTTAAGTTTGGTAAAAGCTTAGACATCAAAGTATAATATTTATTATACCAAATAAGTATCATTATATTAATGGTAAATATATATATTCATAATTTAACTATTAAGTATCATAAATGTTGATTATAACCTTAGTCAAATTGACATATTTAACTTGTTAGAGAACTACTAGAATGGCACTATTTTTAGGGAGGATGGTAGCAAGATAAAAGTAATATAAGAGTAAAACATGCCTATAGACCATCTATTTGTAAGAGGTGTCACTTACGTATGTAAATTCTGAAAGTATAATTCTATGTCATAAACTTCTATGTTAGGTGTTCGTGATGTGCAATGGGCCGTTAGTGTAATTTGGGGTTGTTTGTGAGGCCTGAAGACACTTTTTTAAAAATCTAGGGACTTTTAAACAGCCACATAGACCCAATGCAAGGTGGTGGGAGTACATAACATTCCGCAAAAAAAAAATTTGGCTCATGTTTTGCTTATTTGATATCTCTCCTAGCTCACTCTCTCACTTGTTCGGGTTTTGGGGCTAATTCCAGAACCCAACATTATGTGATATAGGTCCATAATTGTGCATGGACATCTCTCTTAAGCAGGTTTTGGGCAAGGTCGGGGCATGACACCGTCATCGCTCATGGACGCGGCTGTTGGACCTACAGACCGGTAGTCCACGAGGGGATATCCAAGTGGTTGATTTGTAAGCAAAAGTGATCGATGAATTAGGGAGCTCGAGGTAACACAGGAGACGCAAGATTTATACAGGTTCGGACTACCCGGAGGTATAACACCCTACGTCCTGTGCTTGGTGGTTTGGGATTGATCTGCTCGGCAAAGCTCCGAAAAAAATGACGAATTTGTGGTTACAAGGTGGGGGTATTGCGTATCAGATATCCCTCAGGGGGTCAATCTAGGTCGCCTTATATAGGTCGACGACCTAGGGTTTACAAGTCGATTATCTCTAATCCTATCCGACTACAACAAGGAAACTAATCTGAGTTAGTTGCAACATAATCTCCGTGATCTCCAGGCGGGATCTGAGTATGACGCCGCACGCCTTGTAGGTTAATTCACCACAAGTCTTGCCCGTCGAGTTCTGAGATCCTCGTGGGCCGGCCCTAGGTCGGCTCACACCGCTGTTAGATGTGGGTCCAGGCCAACTATCACCCCTATCGATGGTGGGCCTGGGGGTACCCATATCCCGCAAGACCCCGAGCAACGTGCAGACATGTGGCGGACTGCTGATGAAGAAGCGAAGCCATCATGATCGGCTGAAGCTTTTGAGTCATCCGGCCGACACAAGGGTGAGCGGTGCTCTAAGAAAAAGGAACCATCGGGGAGGATCCTAGTTAGACCCGGGGGTAAGCCCCGAGTGGCGCGATGCCGAGTTGTAGCCAAGTCGAGCACCACGAGGTACTGCACCACTTTAAGAAAAGTGACACATACTGATGGGGCATATGGAGAGCGACGCAACTCGCAAGGAGCTCTTTATATGGAGTAGTCCCCGAACATTGGGTCGATTAGTAGAATCGGACCAATGGTCAAAAAGAGAAAAAATCCGAGCTTCGGGGCAGACAGGCCGCCCAAGAGATAAGATTGCCACGGCTTTCGGGACAATCCAAGACAAAAACAGAACGCCCGTGGGCATGCATGGCACACCCGTGGTGAAAAAGTGTTGTGAGGAGCATGTAAAGGACGGCCTGCCGCCTCAAAGAGAGGAGCTGCGCAGCACAGGGCTCACGCGCCGCACACTATAACATGAATCGCATGCCCACAGGGAGCATCGTGCTATAAATAGGGGTCGAGGCAAAGGGCCATTGCATTATCCCTGAGCGTGAGGGCTGGCAGAGTCGCGGAGACACGTCGACCAAAATCGTGGCGCAAAGTCCCCGAGCGTGAGGGCTGGCAGCGTCGCGGAGACGCGCCGACCAAAATCGTGGCGCCCAGTCCCCGAGCATGAGGGCTGGCAGAGTCGCGAAGACGCGCTGACCAAAATCGTGGCGCCCAGTCCCCGAGCGTGAGGGCTGGCAGGGTCGCGGAGACGCGCCGACCAAAATCGTGGCGTCCAGTCCCCGAGCGTGAGGGCTGGCAGAGTCACAGAGACGCACCCAAGTGGTGAAGCCTAGCGCCAGCCAAAGTACGAAAAAGTACTCTACTAGCGATCCTGGTGAAGCGTAGCGTCAGCCCGAGTACAAAAAAGTACTCGGTCGTTGATCCTCGTGAAGCGTGGCACCAGCCCGAGCATTTACTGGCGAGAGTACTCGGCTGGCGATAATGCCCCCTGGTCTAGCCCCCGAGCATAGGAAACTAGCTCGGAGTCCAAGCAGGCCCTGAAATTAAAACACAAAAGATAGTAGTACATGTTGTAACAAATACAATAACATAATGACCAAAGTGGTAGGAAACTTTTGTAATCATCAGGTGACAACATAAATGCTTGTATGTCTTGCTCTTGCTAGGCCATGTAATTTCTCTGAGCAGTTACGTTTAAGCGCCTGACCCTGTCGGGGTGTTGCCGAGTAGACTCGATCGTGCTTAGCAGGAAGCGACACATGAGGATCAGGTTTCACGGATTAATCTATTGTCTTAGTTTTTGGCCAATAAACGGAGCCTTCACGTTCCCTCTCAAGGCTTTGAAATTCCCACGTTAATTGAAGAAAATAAGAAAAATTAAAATTACCCACCACTACCATTACAATAAAAATTGCGTGAAATATCCTTTTACTATTTATGAACTACCCATTACTGCCATTATAAAAAAATTGATCTAAAAATACATGGGCTAAATATACTACTTTAATTAATCTAAGAAAAGAACAGATCAACGTTACTTTGATGGGCTTGATTTTGATGGTTAATATCACGTGAAGGTATAATATTTGATATTTGGCTAACAAACAGAGCCTCCATGTTCGTTCTCAGGGCCTACAAATTCTCACGTTAAGCGGAGAAAATAAGAAAAATTAAAATTACCCACCACTCTCATTACAATAAAAGTTGCCTGAAATACCCTTATACTATTTATGAATTACTCACTAATGTCATTATAAAAAATTGAACTAAAAATACATGGGCTAAATGTACTGCTTTAATTAATTTAGGTAAAAAAAAATCAATGTTGCTTTGATGGGCTTGATTTTGCCGGCTTATATCATGTGAATGTATAATATTTAAATATAATAAAGGACTCAAAAAAGTACCATGAGGTTTCTTTTTTGAAAATCTTACATTATTTATTTATACATATCTGTAACCATGTATTATGGTTTTCATTGTTAAAATAATTTCTAACCTACCTATGGACAGTATCTAGCTTTAGCTTAATAAATCTACCAGCATTTTGATACCAGTCTTCACGGCATCAAGGCGTGTATGTGTTCCTAAATATGCTTTGCGTTATGAAAAAAATCAGGGCATTTTATCAATCGACATTGTTGAATTCATTGCTGACTAACCTTGTAAGACTAATGAACCATGCCACCAAGTACATATATGATATAATATTTTGTCTTAGCAAGCAAAGAATGGCGAGAGACAAGAACTGACGGGAAGAGACAAAAGTGTATTGGATCAATAATGAAAACAATGGAATGGTAAAGCTTGGTTTGGCAATAATATTGAGTAAAAGAGATTAAATCTGGATCAAAATATTTCTACAATTGATGTACAAACATTAGTCACATTTTTACACAAATCTTTTTTTATCAACGGTGGTTCTTAATAAATCCGAATATGCACAACCCATCTGGTTTTTGGCCAAGGTCGGAGGCTCGGACGCTCGCGGACGTGGCTATTGTCGAGAAGGAGCTGCTATTGAGGCTGACATAATGGAGCATGCCGTCACCCCCACGTGGCCATCCTCGCTGCAATCTCGAAAGATGTTGTTGACGCAAAATACGGTCAACACACGAGAGCGCTAGATCGCGCGGGTCGCGAACGGACCGAACGGCGGATGCTGCCTTGACCGGTCAGACCGGTCAGGGGCAAAGGTCAGACCGGTCGGGGACAAAGGTCAGACCGGTCAGGGGCAAAGGTCAGACCGGTGTCCTAGGGTTTCGCCGGATCGATCGTTTCGAGAATATAACTATCACGCTTACGTGGTGAATGACGGCGGGGTTTACGAGCAAACCAGCAAAGGGATAACCAACGCACTTACGTAGCGAAGAACGACTAGTTTACGAGCAAACTAGCAAAGGCCGTCGAAGCTCTCGCCCGGGAGGGACCCCGTCAGGGCGTGGACGTCGGCGGACGTGCCCTAGGTTGACCAGCAAGCTTAGGACGCCATCTTGATCGCGGAGATCAGTAGACGAACAGTATGGAGAGGTTGGAAAAGGGATTTAGGGTTTAGGAGATAAAAAGTAGATGCATGTTTGTTTGATTCGATTGGGATGCCCTCAATCGGCCGAATCCCTTTATATTTATAGGGAGGGTAGGTCTTGCCCCTGGTGGAGTCGAAACCTATACAAATCTCGTGTCAAAATACAACTCCTACTCGGATTCTATAGACCACACCGGTCTGACCTATCAAGGGCACCGGTCTGACCGGTTAACCCAGGGTGTAGGACTTCCCGAAGCCATATCTCACTCATCCGAACTCCAAATTGGACGTTCTATATATTAATCTTGATATACTCGACGAGAGCTATCCAATGGTGAAGTCCAACCTGCATTTGGAGAAGTTTATCCTGACCAGTCTGACCGTTGAAGGTGACCGGTCTGACCGTTGCCTGTCACCGTGCCACTTTTGGGTGTCAACATATGCCCCCCTGTTTCTTGGTAAAGCTTGCGTACCAAGAAACATTCATCTGATCCAAATTTATACAGGGACGATGGCTAACACCAGCATATTTGATTTTGCTGATATCTTGCCCCCCGAACATTGAAGTCAATAAATAATCTCTCATTGGGAGACTATTGCTTTAGGACGATAGTCAAAGACATTTATCGGCCATATGTGTTACCAAAGACGATAATGAAATATCACCCATAGTGAATTCGTCCATAATAGTATGCTCAACCGAAATAAAGTATAGAGAGATTTATAAATGTAGAAACTAAAACCATCTCTAGGAACTAAATATTTCGGCTTTATAATGATCAAGAGCAATACCTATTTAATTAATATGCATAGATATTTGGTGAGAACCCTCCATGATATAAAGACCCATATAGCATCCAAGGATCAAAATAAGAACATGAGGGATAACCAAACATATCTAAGGATGAATTCCAAGATATAGGCATATATGGCATTTGTAAAGCAAATGAATGATGTAAATCCCAATAATTCTGATGATTTGGTGCAAACCTCAGTTCTGAAAATCTTATCTCATGCCTTTTCTTCTTCGTTAACTTTATTGCACCTTTTGCTTGAACATCACTCTTATCTTGAGTTTGAATGCTTACTTTAGGAACCCATGCCATGCCCATCTTTCTCAGTTCTTGAGCACCAAGTTTTTGTAACTTCTTCTTCCGCCAATGAGATAAATCAAGTGGATGACTTGGCTTTGCTTCAGTTTTGGACAGCAGTGCTTTCTTCTTGATTTTTGGTGCTCTCAACTCATTTAGTTCAGATTTGGCACTTGAAGGATCAATAGCCGATTTTTGTTTTTCTTTGCCATCAATAGCCGAAGTTTTCAACACTTCAGTCGGCTTTTCATCAACTATATTCAGGTCTGAACTTTTATCTTTGCGACCATCCCTTTTAACTCGATACACTTGCTTGACAACCTTTTTCTTGTCTTGAACTCTAGACCGATTTTTTCGCTCAAAACGGTCATTTTCAACATACGGTTGTCTCGCATATGAAGGTTCTCTTGGAGCTGCATACTCTACATGATATGGTCTAAAATATGAAGGAATATGTGTCCAAGGATTATTCCACTCCCATGACGAGTAAGGATCAAAACAAGTGGGATGTGGAACATATGGAATTAGCATTGATTGTTCAAAAGGAAAATATGGTGCTGCTGAATGAAAATTTTTCCTTTGCCAATTCCAATTCCCAGAACTATTTTTAGGAGATGATCTTGATGATTTAACATCATTTGACCGATTAGCACGCTTGATCTTATTTTCTTTTTGGTATTTAGCCAGAAGTTCATCAAAAGTGAGCTTCGGCTTTTTACCATTGTGCTTGTCACGGTCTTTAACTCTTTGCGCTGTAGAACACTCTGGTTCCAGGATCTTTGGACGCCACTGACCAGGACCGGTCTGACCGGTGTGCCCAACCGGTTTGACCGGTCTGACCAGTTTGGTCAGCCCAGCAGGAGCAATCGGCTTTTGTTCCGATTCAGAAATATTCGCTTGCCCCCCAGCGACTTCTGGAATTTTTGTAGGCTCATCGTCCTCAATATTTATTTGATCTTGCAGGTCATAGACGATGTCCTTTTCATCACTTGGGAGCTTTGGATCTTTGCATGAACCGGCTGAGGCTAACCGATCTGATGATCCTTTGCCATCAAAACCAATTGGAGTCAACTGGTCATCCTCTAAAATTTCAGCAAATCTCAATCGTCCTGTATTAATGGCCGATTGGATGACTTGGCGAAAAATATTGCAATGGCTAGTGTTATGACCAAATGAATTATGCCACTTACAATATTCTTGCTCTTTTAATTCCAGAAGTGATGGTATGACTTTGTGATCAAATAACTTAATAAAATTATACTCAAGCAAGATATCAAATAAGTCATCACACAAAGTCAAATCAAAGGTATATTTTGTCTTCTTTAGTTGATTCTTTTGTGGAGAAGGTTTCAAGGCTAAGCAAACGAACGGTTCAGATTTATCATCGATCCATTCGGCTATACCTTTACTCGTGCTTCCCTTACCCGATGTTTTGGAATCGATCACTATATTATCATCGGTCTTCACAATGTTTATCAACTTTGGTTTCTTGTTTTTCAATCCAGAATGACCACAAGCAAACCATGAAGACAAAAACTTTGGCAATGATGATGTGGAAAATTTAAATGCCAATGTATTTTTATGATCAGTCTTTCTAATCTTCACAATGCATTGGCCGATAGAATCTAAAGGCATACTATTGTTAGCAAGTAAATTACCATCCTCAATCGATCTTTTAGAATTATTAACTGAAGATACAGAATCTGATTGGGAATTACTTGCAAAGCATACCTTATCAAATATGTTGGAGAGGCGAGGAACCTTGATGTGGATGATATCATGCTTCTCCTCTAGATGGCAGCCCACAGCCATATTCTCCACGGACCGGTCAGACCGGTTAATAGGACCGGTCAGACCGGTGCTTCCAGGGATGCTGGAAACTACCTTGCGTTGACATGCCAATGCCTTCTCCTTATTTCTTTTGTCATGATCTTCAACAGTTTGATGTATTAAACTTTTCTCAGCCAGAACTTGTCGTTCAATGATGTGATAATCACTAGAAAATTGTATGACACCTTCGGCTTTAGAAAAATCAAATATGGCCTTTTTCTTATGTTTGACTTGATTTTGTACAGCCAAACTTATTTCTTTTGGTTGAACAGATTCAAATCGTTCGGTCACTGTAATATCCGAACTATTGCTCAAATTTGAATCGTTCTTCTTTCTCTTATTGATCACCCATTGAGAAAAGTATTTCTGTCTGGATTGTCTAAGAAGCATATCCAATTCCTGACGATACTCCTCAGAGAGGTCCTCGTATTTGACTTCTTCATCTAGAAAATCGGATGCTTTGGCTTCAAAGACAGTACTTTCCGATTTTGCAATTACTGCATGCTTTTGCACATGTGGAGATAAATGCACGCTTGCTGAATTTCCATTAATTTGGCTTTGGTTATGAATAACACTTGGAGCCAAATTATGATTATTAGCATTTGCATATGGTGCTGAATTTATCGATGCAACCTCCACTTTATTAATACGTTGTGCAGCATACAATGGTTGAGAATAATTGGCTGGACATGTAGAATTTTCATAGCCAATTCTCTCATTCAACGGCATGTATTGTGGTGAAACCACAAACTGTGAATTTACAGCCGATGAATTAAAAGAGGAAACACCTTGCTGAATATTATTAAAATTAGTAGCATGTGGTGTTTCATAAAAACTGGCCGAACTCACCATGTTAGTTTGGCCTTGATAATCATTAACCGGCATTTGAACTTGTTCCGCTGCCGGTGTATGAGAATAATGCTGCATGTTGCTAGTAACATTAAAATCTGAAGTATGCATATTATTTGACAATGGCTTTTGCATGTAAGATTCAGAATTATAATTTACATAATTGAAAGCATTATCTGAACAATGACTAGCCGATGCAATATGCCTACTAGTATCATATCTAGCAACATCAACATAAGGATTTGTGGTACTTGCAAAATAATTATTAGAAAAATCTAACATATTTGCAACTTGTACCTTGGGCTCATTGTAGTAGTACTGCTGTGGAGTATATGGATAGCCCACCATGTACGTCTTGATGCTTCAAGTCTTGTGACCAATGAATCAAATTGTTCTTGATAACTTGAGCAATCAATGACCAAAACTTCGCTTCTCTTTTGATCTTCAATATGAAAGAGCAAGCAAAATACAATGCAAACGGCTTAAGCAGCCTGATGCAAAGTTACAAGTATAGATGCAATCGGTCTAAAAGGACCAGATCCAACTATAATGGCGAATCAAGATAGCAGATCAATTAAGTATATGGCTAGGTCAGAAAAATTTGGTTGTTTGAATAACCAAAATATTCTTCCCCAGCGGAGTCGCCAAAAGTATGTTGACGCAAAATACGGTCAACACACGAGAGCGCTAGATCGCGCGGGTCGCGAACGGACCGAACGGCGGATGCTGCCTTGACCGGTCAGACCGGTCAGGAGCAAAGGTCAGACCGGTCGAGGACAAAGGTCAGACCGGTCAGGGGCAAAGGTCAGACCGGTCAGGGGCAAAGGTCAGACCGGTGTCCTAGGGTTTCGCCGGATCGATCGTTTTGAGAAGATAACTATCACGCTTACGTGGTGAATGACGGCAGGGTTTATGAGCAAACCAGCAAAGGGATAACCAACGCACTTACGTAGCGAAGAACGACTAGTTTGCGAGCAAACTAGCAAAGGCCGTCGAAGCTCTCGCCCGGGAGGGACCCCGTCAGGGCGTGGACGTCGGCGGACGTGCCCTAGGTTGACCAGCAAGCTTAGGACGCCATCTTGATCACGGAGATCAGTAGACGAACAGCATGGAGAGGTTGGAAAAGGGATTTAGGGTTTAGGAGATAAAAAGTAGATGCATGTTTGTTTGATTCGATTGGGATGCCCTCAATCGGCCGAATCCCTTTATATTTATAGGGAGGGTAGGTCTTGCCCCTGGTGGAGTCGAAACCTATACAAATCTCGTGTCAAAATACAACTCCTACTCGGATTCTACAGACCACACCGGTCTGACCTATCAAGGGCACCGGTCTGACCGGTCAACCCAGGGTGCAGGACTTCCCGAAGCCATATCTCACTCATCCGAACTCCAAATTGGACGTTCTATATATGAATCTTGATCTACTCGACGAGAGCTATCCAATGGTGAAGTCCAACCTGCATTTGGAGAAGTTTATCCTGACCGGTCTGACCATTGAAGGTGACCGGTCGGACCGTTGCCTGTCACCGTGCCACTTTTGGGTGTCAACAGATGTCTTCCCATCCATGTTGAGCACGTCAGTCGGGCCAGTCACCCCATGCAACCCGAAAAGATGTAGGACAGCCTCATCTTTGTGCCTCACAAGTCACAACGGCGTGTAGCATGGTGAATGCCCCATGCCGGCCCTCATGCCCGCAAGGAGGGCCTTCGCATATCCATGTTGCCATGTTGGTGCCACAATTTAAGAAGTTATGGATAAAATAACATTTTCAGAGTTTGTAGGCTACACTACGACACTCGGCAAAGGCCCAAATACATTCGGCAAAGCTTTTGCCGAGGGTAACACTCGGCAAAGCCCACTGGGCGTCCAAATACACGACAAAGAGCTCTTTGCCGAGTGTCCTTTATCGGGCATTCGGCAAAGCCTTTGCCGTGTGCTAATTGGCAGTCGGCAAAGTTTTTTTCCCCGTGAACAAAAACAAATCCAAATATGCGTCAAGTCGCATCATTTTTCGCAAAAAATTCGCGCGCTACACGGCCGGCGGGATTCAAACCCGCGACCTCTCCCTCGCGCGTAAGCTCCTCTACCACTGCACCACACTCTTACTTGTGTTTAGATTCTGTTTTGATTCTTCGCATATTATACTAAACCAAGTGTAAATTACTTGTTTGACACCCTAAATGAATTTAAATTAAAAAGTTATCAACTACAAAGTTTCAAAACTTTTTGAAATCTACAATTTTCATTTTGGTAGTTTCTCCATCCGAGGTCGTTTACAAAATTTGAATTTTAAATTTGAGAAACTTCAAACTTAGTTTTCGTCGACAAGATGGTTTCAAATAAAAAAGTTGTCAATTAAAAAGTTTCATAACTTATTGTTATCTACAACTCTTATTTTGACTATTTCTCTATCTGAGGTCATTTGAAAAAAACTCAAATTTCAAATTTGAAAACTACAAATGTACTTTTCGTTGGCAAAATTAATTCAAATTTAAAAAAGTTCAACTACAAAAGTTGTATAACTTCTGAAGATCTAAAACTTTTATATATGTCATTTGTTCATCTGACATAGTGGTAGTAATGTTGTTCACAAATTTTATATATCTCTCTTCTAGTTTCAAGAAACTATACGAGAGATATAGATTTTGTAAACAATGTTACTATCGTTTTCTTGAATAAAGAAATAACTAAGCTAAAAGTTGTACATTTTGAGAAGTTATACAACTTTGTAGTTTAAAACTTTTAATTTGAATTTATTTACTACTTCAAAATATGATTTGAATTTCTCTTTGCTGAGTGTTTTTTAAAATATACTCGGCAAACAAGGTCTTTGCCGAGCGCCAAAAAAACACTCGGTAAAGATTGGGTTTGCCAAGTGTATTTTAAATACACTCGGCAAAGACAATCTTTGCCGAGTGTTTTTTAAAATGCACTCGGCAAACACTTGTTTGCCGAGTGCCCGATAAAAAACACTTGGCAAATAAGGTGGCACTCGGCAAATACAAGTTTTCCGGTAGTTGATGGACATTTGTTGCCTTCTACTTCTAAAAGTAATTTAGAAGAAGACAGCCATATGAAGTTATGGTCCACAGTAGGGTTAGGTCCTCTTTAATGCACCATGCACTGTTTGCCTAAACGGCCGTTTAGCCCGTTTACATGCCGTGTAAACGCTACACACTGGCTAACCGTGTCCATTTAATCACCTGTTTAGCCCATTTAATGACCGTTTAACCCGTTTAAATGGCCGTTTAGCCCGAATAATGAGCTAAACGGTAGGTGACCGACTGTTTAGCGTTTAGCGTTTAGGCTAACATTGGCACCATGATATCGCAAGTGTTCTTTCAGTTGCAACAAAACACTGTTTTGCGTCGAGGAGGAAATAAAATGACAAAAGCGTAAAATTTAGATATTTCCTTTTTCATATATTTAGATTATAATCAAGGAGGTAATCATCTATCTATCTGCTGATGGCATGTACTAAAATGGAGTTCAGATGCAAAAAAAAAAGGACACTTAATATCGTCAAAGAGGTGTTTTAATATATTTTCTTCTAAACTTGATCAAATTAGAGCAATTAGCTTAATTAGAACAAATCTAAAGTGAAAAATAATTTGAAACGGAAATAGATCACTAAATAGACGGATGGATCAAATCTTACTATTACTAATTGGAGGCTCCTTTTGAATTAGCCTCCAGGTGAAGCAACCTAGGATCATAGGTGTACACTCTAGAAAAAGAGAGAAATCCTAGAAATTCCCACAAAAAAGCAAAACATCTCGCCATCAAATATAACACTCAAATCATCATAGCCATTAGATCTATTATGTTTTCTAAAAAATTACCCACCTATGCCATTATGAAAATAGCTTAAAGTAACCCCCTAAATCTATATCTAAATTACCCGCCTCTGCCATTATATAAAATAAACAAATTAAATGACCCTCTAATCTTCATCAAAATTACCCACTTATGCCATTATAAACAATATTTAAAATAATCTCCTAAATTTGCAAGTAAATTACCCACTACTAAGTAACCCTTAACTTTACATTTATATTACCCACATATGTCATTACTAAAAATAACATGAGGTAAAGCTACATTTGAATCCAAATCACCTTAATAGAAAATATACACCAATATAAGATTCTAAATCGTGTATGTCATACTTTATTGGTTTATGATACAGTGATTAAGGCATAACTTAAAATGACATTCGAAATGTGTATCTAAGTTACCCATGTATGTCCTTATTAAAGATAACCTAAACTAAACACCTAAATCTTAATCTAATTATCTTCATGTCCATCCTACCGAAATGTCCAAAAGTAAACTAATATATAATTCTAAATTATCTATTTATCATTGCTAATATAGAAATAATAAGTTAAGGTATACACACATGATAAGTGTCATCATGTAGACCATTTATATATGTATATAAATGGAAGTGATGAAAAATATTGATTTTTATGCTAAATATAATGTATGGAGGTGCGATATAAAATTAAAAAAAAGTGTGAATATGGATGAAAAAGTGTATAGAGTAATTACTAATTTAAAATCAATCACAAATGAAAAAAAGATAAGTACACATCTATTTGATCGCGGTAGAAGTCCATATGCGGTGTGGCGAAGAGACGGACGACTTCCCCATCGCCGCCTCTGGCGGCGTAGCGCTGGCGACCATGCTCCTGCTCCACTTTCTCGTCATCACCCCTGGCGGCGTAGGGCTGGCGACCTTGCTCCTGCTTCACATCCTCATCGGCGGAGGGCACCGGCAGGATGGGGTCCTTTTCAAAATTCTTGGCTTGCTCGCGGTAGAAGTCCATGCGCGGCGTGGCGAAGAGGCGAACGGCTTCCTCATCGTCGCCCCTAGCGGTGTAGGGCTGGCGACCTTGCTCCTGCTCCACATCCTCATCGGCGGAGGGCACCGGCAGGGTGGGGTCCTTCTTGAAATTCTTGGCTTGCTCACGGTAGGTGTCTATGCGCGGTGTGGCGAAGAGGCGGACAACTTCCTCATCACCGCCCCTGGCGGCAAAGCGCTGGCGACCGTGCTCCTGCTGCACATCCTCATCGGCAGAGGGCACCGGCCAGGTGGGGTCCTTCTCGAAATTCTTGGCTTCCTCGCGGTAGAAGTTCACGCGCGGCGTGGCGAAGAGGCAGACGTCTTCCTCATCACCGCCCCTGGAGGCGTAGCGCTGGCGACCGTGCTTCTGCTCCACATCCTCATCGGCGGAGGGCACCGGCAGGGTGGGGTCCTTCTTGAAATTCTTGGCTTGCTCACGGTAGGTGTCTATGCGCGGTGTGGCGAAGAGGCGGACAACTTCCTCATCACCGCCCCTGGCGGCAAAGCGCTGGCGACCGTGCTCCTGCTGCACATCCTCATCGGCAGAGGGCACCGGCCAGGTGGGGTCCTTCTCGAAATTCTTGGCTTCCTCGCGGTAGAAGTTCACGCGCGGCGTGGCGAAGAGGCGGACGTCTTCCTCATCACCGCCCCTGGAGGCGTAGCGCTGGCGACCGTGCTTCTGCTCCACATCCTCATCGGCGAAGGAAGATTGCATCACCAACTGATTTTTATACCATGCGACAAAAAAGTTAATATCATGAAACAACGAACTTACTAAGATGTATTTTGAATAACTACTAGACACAGAATGCCTATCTAATCATGTGGACAAAGTCAAGTAGGAATAGTTTTTGAATCGCACAAGGCTGACTACATTTTCTAAATATTTATGTTTTTATCTAAGTTTAAATTTTGCAGTAAAGATATATGAATATGACATATACCCTATATTACAAAATATTTAAGCATTACTCATGATTATTTGTTGGCCTGGATCTCTTAAGATATAAGATGAAACCATCAAGAAAGATTACAAATTTATTTTATAAAACGGTTCTGTATACCATGACAACAAATTTCAACTTGAAAGGTGACTAATATATACGTTATGAAATTGACAAATATCATCACAAGGAGAGGTGTCCTACATTGTAAATGAAAATTAGTTTGCTTCTTTCAATCTGTGAGCAATATTGGCCACTACCACATAACAAACAATATTGCAAAACTATTATTCATATGGCCTGAGTGCGTGAGTAAAACATACCTGCACGTCAGTTCCAACTAAAGCGTACACACATTCCGTTTGCTTAAGAAATTCCATCATATGCTGTGTAGTTGGTCTTTTTTCTGGGTTAAAGTGCAAGCACTCCATGCTTAGCTCAGAGAAAACTCTTATATGTTCCAAAGCTGTTTCTTCTATCACAGATGATGATGTCTTCAGCCTATGGCGCCAGCTTTCTGTAACCTATGAAATTTTAGTGCATTATACAAATAAGAACAACAACAACAACATCGTAGTTTCAACTTTCAAATAGGAGATTGATACTGTACTAATCACATGTACATGTGTGCGCGCGTGCACAAACGTAAGTCAGATAAGATGTCAACATGTTACTAAACCATACGCGGCAGTTCAGAAAACAATTTACACAGGAAACCCATGTCCACGGTTCTTGTGAGATCCTATTATTATGCTAGGTAAATTTAATGTTCACAACGAGAGTGTGTGTAATTTCTACACACCATGACATGTAATTGTGTTTTTCCTTTGGAGATGTTTCACTTGTGGAAAATCAACCATTATTTGAGAATTGAAGGGATAATTTAAGTTTAGATTTCAAAAGCCCAAACAGCTTTGTCACTCCTTAGGATTTAACATTACTTTTGATCATATTCTTTGTACAACCATATTTTACATGTGGTAGGATTTATTGAAAAAAAGAGGAATTTTACAATGGTTGAAACAAATTAGGATCGTTCATCAGGTTAAATTCAACGGTTGAAACATAAAAGGTACCCGAAGGTACCTAGAAAAAAGTACCAACCGGTCCCAAAATAGGAAAGGTATCTCCTGATACCTCCTGGTACCTTACCAAAATAGGAAAGGTATCTCCTGGTATCTTTTCAACCACCAAAAAACACCTCAAAAAGTATACATACACTTCCCATGATGCCCCTGCAAAAATGAAGGCAAACAATTCCACTTCTGAAACTGCAGATCTCATGCCTTGATGGTATTTCGACACTTAACTTTGCAACTCTTTGATATGCTATCTTGCATTACTTAGTTAGTCAACTTAAACCCATAAAAATAGGTTTTATCCTTTCCGAAAACGGAAGTGTGTGTGTTGGGGAGGGGGGCGCTAAAAGACCTAGATGTATAGGGAACACTTCAGGCCATGTTTTAGTGTGTATACCGTACCCTGCAGAACAACAAAAGTACACAAGACATGCATGAAATTGTGGAGAGAAGCAATGTGTATCGGACCACACGTCATCGCCACTATGGTCTATGGTGAATGTTGTTTATTTTGGCTATGTTGAGAATTTAATGCTGTGAAATATCTCATAGTCATGGTTGAAAACAAAATTGAAGGCAAAGGATAAGGGTTAGAACTTAAAATGGGCTTCTTCCAAATTCAAAAACTAATTTGTGCTAGAGAGGACAAGATACACTCTTTGTTTGTTAAAAAAAAAGTCAGAATTTTAGTAGCAGATAGAACATTAATAGGACCACAGTCATTGTTGGGGATTGGAGAAAAGCCAATATCCGCTATATAAGAATATTTTTACTCAGGTTCTCTGAACTTTAGGCTAATGTATTCTTTCTATGCACTTTCTATTATATAACTCACAAGAAAAAAAATGTTTATGGTATGTGCCATTTTGTTGCTTTTGTACAACTTAATTAGGTGTGCATTTAGAGTAGTATATTAGGGATGAAACATAATCTTTGGGTGGGACCTCGCTGTTTTGGGAAGGAGACGAGCGTAATCAAACCCATAAACTAGGAGGACATCAGATAGGAGGAGGGCCGACCTGGCTCCGCCTCGGCCGACCCATCTCCGCCTCGGCCGACCTGGCCCCGCCTCGGCCGACCCATCTCCGCCTCGGCCGACCTGGCTCCGCTTCGGCCGACCTGGCCTCGCCTCGGCCGACCCATCTCCGCCTCGCCGACCCTACCCGGGCCAGGTGTCATGGGTCAACAAGGGGGCCCCGGAACGAGAGGGGACCGGGAGGACGCGCCGCATATCTACCGCGCCGCCTACTAGCATTAACGGGCCACGCCGCGCCGCCCGCCGTGGCAGAAGGAGGTAATTGTTCCAGCCGCCCCGCGTGCGCCGCGGAGCGACGTGCACGACCCTAACAAGCTCAGGATTAGGACCTACTCCAACAGCGCCCACAGTGTCCCGCAGACGGCGGGACTTCTCCAGCAAGCTTCTTATTATTCATCATTTTTGTTGAACACGCCTTGTACAGGTCTCCCCCCCAGAGGTATAAAAACAAAAATAAGGCCTCAGGGGAGGGGGCGGACAACAAAAAAAACACACACACACGCTCATCCACTCACACTTAGACGCTCACAGAGACTTGAGGCTTCTCCTCTCTCTTGACAGCTTGTAACCCCTACTACGAGCAACGCGAGTAACATGAGCAGTCTCACACTGGACGTAGGGCGTTCGTGCCTGAACCAGTATAATCCCTTGTGTCCTCTCGCGAACCATCCGAGCCTAAACGCGCAATCTACTAAATTCACTAGTTGGTCATTTCTTACACCGACAGTTGGCGCGCCAGGTAGGGGCCTTTGCGCGTTTCGGCGATCACCAGGCTTCGGATGGCCACCCACGGTTCGAGCTGGACTCCCGGGACGCAGCTGTGTCTCGGGAGTCTGGATTTCATCATCACCGCCGACGGGGACCTGGCGAGAGTCGCTCCTACGCCCCCGGTCAGCGTCCCCGACGCTGACGTCGCGACCGCCGCCGAGGCTCTCACGAATGTCAACATCAACGCCCCTGACGACGAGGCTAGCGACCCTTGTCCGGAGGCCAACGAGGCCCTGCTGTTGAAGCAGCTCGAGACCTTCCTGGGGTCATGGCCCACGCAGGAGGATACGCGATGTGTCAGGTTCGCCCTGGCGAACGTTGCTACTCAGCTTGTGGGAGGAGTCCCGCTCTCCACGGAGATGCTGGATTCCATCCTGCCGTATGCGACCCCATACGATTTACGCAACGCGGCTGAGGTCGTGTCACGACTGGTGACACGACTTCTGAGCTACACCCCGGCGAACAGCGAGTTCGTCGGAATGATCGATCACGTCTCCGAGTCGGTCTTCGACCTCCTGGACGACTCCGTTTCGGAGACGTCGGACACCGAACTCGTCGGGGAAAGCCACCACCCGTCCCGCGAGTGCTTCATGGCGGACACCCCTGATGGGGCGGTGGGGGAGGCGAGCGAGAGCGGCTCGGGCCCGGCGGCCCCGGGAGATGGCCTCCCGGCTCACAACGCGCCTGCAGCTGCCCCGGTCGCGAACCAGGCCCCGGCGCCCCCGAGGCAGCCAGCCCCGCGAAGAGCGGCCACCTCGCCACGACGCTCTCACGCCGACGACGCCCGGCAACGCCGGGAGGAGCTCCAAGAGGCCCGCCGCCTTTTGGAGCAGGAGCGTGCGCGGGTCGAGCAGGAGCGGGAACGCATCGAGCGCGAGCTTCTGCAGATCGGAAATGCGGCTCCGGCCCGGGGACGTGCGCGGGACGTGCAGCGCCAGATCATCGACGATGACGGCGCCCCGCCCCCGCATTTCGCCCGCGCCGGACAAAACATAGCCGCCGCGGCCATGCTC
Source organism: Alloteropsis semialata (assembly GCA_004135705.1). Taxonomy (NCBI): domain Eukaryota; kingdom Viridiplantae; phylum Streptophyta; class Magnoliopsida; order Poales; family Poaceae; genus Alloteropsis; species Alloteropsis semialata. Next base: position 85,315,869 of record CM014272.1, on the reverse strand, counting down.
GTGCGAGGGCTCCCTCCACCGGCGACGCCGGAGGCCCGCAAGGCACAGCGGGAGCTCGGCGAACTTCTGGAGCGAGCCGCGGCTCAGCAGGCCGAGAGTTCGCAGTCGCGACGACGAGCGTCGCAGATGAGCCACCGCGAGGCCTCGAGGCAGCCCTCCGGTGGGCACGGCGGGCGCGCCCAGCAGGGAGTCTCGGTGCATCAGCCCCGTCCCGCCGGGGACGCGGCTCCGATCCTTAAACGGGTCGGCCCGATTCAGGACGCTCGAAGCATTCTGAACGCCCGCCGGCGACGACTCCCCGAGGGCGAGCCCGAGCGGCGGCACGGGCGCGCTCCCCGTCGTGGCGGCCGGTACGATGACGACGAGGAGGGCGAGAGGACGCCGAGCCCGGACGCGCCGGGGCCACGGGCCTTTAGCTCGCGGATCTGAGCGGCTCCTCGCCCCGCCAACTTTAGAGCCCCGTCAAAATTCCCGAGGTACGACGGGGAAACCGATCCCGAGCTCTGGCTCGAGGACTACCGACTCGCCTGCAGGGCCGGAGGGGCCGACGACGATGACTTCATCATCCACAATCTGCCCCTCCATCTGGCCGACTCAGCACGGGCCTGGCTCCAACACGTCCCCGCGGGACAAATTGGGAGCTGGTCCGACCTGAGGGAAGTCTTTGTGGGGAACTTCCAGGCGACCTACAATCGCCCTGGAAACCCATGGGATCTCAGGAGCTGCAGGCAGAAGCAGGGGGAGACGCTTCGGGAGTACATCAGATGTTTCTCCCGGCAGTGTAACGAACTCCCCAACCTCGCTGACGCCGACGTCATCGGGGCGTTCCTCACAGGGACGACGTGCAAGTCCCTCGTCCACAAGCTCGGGCGAAAGAGCCCTCGCACCGCGAAGGAGCTGCTTGACATCGCCACGAGCCACGCGGCCGGCGAGGAGGCAGTGGGGGCCATCTTCCACCAGTCGGCCGACCCGAAGGGTAAGCAGATGGAGGAACCGGAGGGAGGCCCATCGGGACCCCCCGCCAAGAAGAAGAAGAAGGGCAAGGGCAGGCGGCACGACGACGAGGCCACCATGGTGGCCGCCGCTGACCCGAAGCCGACCTTCAAGCCTCCGACTGGGGAGGTCCCCGACCACTTCGAGAAGAAGTGGAACGGGCCATGCCCGAATCACGAATACCCCGTCAAGCACCTGTACAAGGACTGCTCCCTCATGAAGAAATTCATGACTGGGGGTCCACGCAAACCGGCGCCCCGACCGAGGAAGGCCGACCAGGCCCCAAAGGAGATGGGGGCGGGTGAGAACGCGGAAGCCGATCCCTATCCGGAGCCGAACGGGTGTTTGATGATCTTCGGCGGGACGGAGGCGTCGGTGAGCACAGGGCGGGCCAAGGTGGAACGCCGAGAGGTATACGCCGCCGAGCCGGCGACCCCGACCTTCCTCAAGTGGTCCGAGGCGTCCATCACCTTCGATCGGGCCGACCATCCGCAATTCGTCCCGAGGCCAGGAAAGTACCCCTTGGTGGTCGATCCGGTCATAGGACGCAAGCGCCTCACCAAGGTACTGATGGACGGTGGCAGCGGGCTTAACATCCTCTACGCCGACACGCTGGACGCCATGGGGATTGACCGAGGACGCATTCGTCCAACTGGGGCGCCTTTCCACGGGGTGGTCCCCGGTAAGCAAGCCGTCCCCCTCGGTCAGATCGACCTCCCTGTTACCTTTGGGTCTCCGACCAACTTCCGGACGGAGACCCTCACGTTCGAGGTGGTGGGATTCCATGGATCCTACCACGCCATCTTGGGCCGCCCATGCTACGCGAAGTTCATGGCCGTCCCCAACTACACCTACCTCAAGCTCAAGATGCCTGGGCCGAGGGGGGTGATCACGGTAGGAGCATCATTCCAGCGGGCTCACCAGTGCGAGGTTGAAAGCTGCGAGCTGGCATCGGCCATCATCGCGTCAACCGAGGTGCTCGCCCCGATTAAGGCACGCCTCGTCGAAGAGGCGCCCGACTTCACTCGCGGCTTGACATCATTCGAGCCGCTCGAAGGCACCAAGGAGATCGAGCTGGACCCCGACCACCCGAGTACGAAGGTGGCGCGGATTGGAACCAAGCTGTCTCCCAAATAGGAAGGCGCGCTCGTCGACTTCCTCCGCGCAAACGTCGACGTGTTTCCGTGGAAGCCATCGGACATGCCGGGCATTCCAAGAGAGGTCGCCGAGCATTCCTTGGACATCCGGCCCGGGTCCCGACCCGTGAAGCAACGCCTTCGGCGCTTCGACGATGAGAAGCGCAAGGCGATTGGCGAGGAGATCGCGAAGCTTCTGGTGGCCGGCTTCATCAAGGAAGTGTATCACACCGAGTGGTTAGCCAATCCCGTCCTTTTACGAAAAAAGAATGGGAAATGGAGAATGTGTGTTGATTATACTGCTCTCAACAAAGCGTGCCCAAAGGATTCCTTCCCTTTGCCACGAATAGACCAGATAGTCGACTCGACCTCGGGGTGCGAAACCCTATGCTTCCTTGACGCGTATTCCGGGTACCACCAAGGAGTCCGACCAGCTCGCAACTTCCTTCATCACCCCGTTCGGATCGTACTGTTACGTGACGATGCCGTTCGGGCTCAAAAACGCCGGCGCCACCTACCAACGGTGTATGCTTAGGTGTTTCGACGAGCTCATCGGACCGACCGTTGAGGCATACGTGGACGACATCGTTGTCAAGTCCAAACAGGCCGACCAGCTCGTGGCCGACCTGGAGAGCACGTTCGCCAAACTCAGGGCGAACGACGTTAAGCTCAACCCCGAAAAATGCGTTTTTGGGGTACCCAGGGGGATGCTTCTGGGCTTCATCGTGTCCCGCCGAGGGATAGAAGCAAACCCCGAGAAGATTAATGCCATCGCCAAGATGGGCCCGATCCAGAACCTAAAGGGAGTGCAACGGGTCATGGGGTGTCTAGCCGCGTTGAGTCGGTTTATATCGCGTCTCGGCGAAAAGGTCCTCCCCCTGCATCGGCTCTTGAAGAAGTCCGAGCGGTTCGTTTGGACGGACGAAGCCTAGACAGCACTGAACCACATCAAGGCGGTCTTGACAAATCCGCCGATCCTGGTCCCGCCAAATACCGGCGAACCTCTTCTCCTCTACATCGCAGCAACTACACAGGTGGTGAGCGCGGCGTTGGTGGTAGAGCGCGAAGAAGAGGGGCACGCCCTCAAGGTTCAGCGCCCGGTGTACTTCGTGAGCGAGGTGCTCGGAGACACCAAGACGAGGTATCCGCAGATCCAGAAGCTGCTGTACACCGTCCTCATCTCCAAAAGGAAGCTCCGCCACTACTTTGACGCGCATCCGGTCACGGTGGTGAGTTCTTTCCCCCTCGGTGAGATTATAAATAATCCTGACTCAACGGGTCGGATCTCGAAATGGGCCATGGAACTGATGGGCCAGGGCATCACCTACGCCCCGCGGACGGCCATTAAGTCCCAGGCCATCGCCGACTTTGTTGCGGAATGGACCGAGGTCCAGCTACCCACAGCCCCTGTCGATCAGGAGTATTGGGTGATGTACTTTGACGGCTCGTTGACTCGGACGGGAGCAGGGGTCGGTTTAGTTTTTGTTTCACCCCTCGGGGTGCGGATGAAATACGTGATCCGGCTACACTTCCCCGCTTCCAACAACGCAGCCGAGTACGAGGCCCTGATTAACGGCCTGAAGATAGCTATCGAGTTAGGAATTCGGCGCCTCGAGATTCGAGGCGATTCCTAACTCGTGGTTAATCAGGTCATGAAAGAGTCAAGCTGCGAAAGCGAGACCATGGCCACGTACTGCCAGGAAGTGCGAAAGCTCGAGGACAAATTCGATGGCCTCGAGCTCCGACATATCAAAAGGCGGTTCAACGAGGCTGCCAACGCTCTGGCTAAGAAAGCATCCGGACGGGAGTCCGTCCCGACCGGAATCTTCGCCAGCGACCAGCAAAGCCCTTCAATAAAGCTCCCCTGCGCAGCGCAAACTGAATCGCGCGACCGAGACTCCGCGGAACGGAGCGCTCCGGGCTCGGGGCCTGGCGAGAACGGGGCCGAGGTCGCAAAGGGGTCGGGGATCGGCGCCGAGCCGACCAGCCAAGCTCTATCCGACCTGCTCGCTCTCGCCGTTGCAACGCTGACCGAGGACCAGGGACCGGAGCCCAGCGCCCCGGATTGGCGGCAACCATTCCTCGACTACTTGCTACGGGAACAACTCCCGACGAGTAAGACGGAGGCCCGCCGTGTTGCTCGGCGCGCCAAGTCTTACGCAATCATAGAGGGCGAGCTGTACCGACGCAGCCCCACAGGAATCCTACAACGGTGCATCCCCTCTGATCAGGGTGAGAAGCTGTTGAGGGACATCCACGAGGGCACGTGCGGCCACCACACCGCACCTCGCAGCCTTATCGGAAACGTGTTCTAGCAGGAGTTCTACTGGCCGACGGCGGTGAGGGACGCCACTAAGATCGTGCGCACCTGCGAAGGGTGTCAGTTCTTTGCGAGGCAAACACACCTCCCTGCACAGGCCCTACAGACGATCTCCATCACCTGGCCATTTGCGGTCTGGGGATTGGACATGGTCGGGCCCCTCAAGAAGGCGCCCGGGGGCTTCGACCACTTGCTTGTTGCTGTCGACAAGTTCACCAAGTGGATAGAAGTCCGACCAATCGCAACAATCCGATCGGAAGAAGCCGTCAAATTCTTCCTCGACATCGTCCATCGCTTCGGCGTCCCCAATTCGATCATCACAGACAACGGAACCCAGTTCACCGGGAAGAAATTCCTGCGATTCTGTGATGAGTATCACATACGAGTCGATTGGGCCGCCGTCGCACATACTCGCACGAACGGGCAAGTAGAGCGCGCGAATGGGATGATCCTGCGGGGACTCAAACCCCGGATATTCGAGCGTTTGAAAAAGTTCGGAGGATGTTGGGTCGAAGAGCTCCCGGCGGTGGTCTGGAGCCTGCGCACGACGGCGAGTCGCGCGACGGGTTTCACCCCATTCTTTATGGTGTACGGGTCGGAAGCCGTACTCCCGACCGACCTCGACTATGGGTCCCCGCGTGTCCGCGCCTACGACGACGAGGGCAACCGGACCTCCCTTGAGGACGCGGCCGACCAGCTAGAAGAGGCCAGGGAAGTCGCTTTGGCCCACTCGGCAAAGTACCAGCAGTCCCTACGGCGCTACCACGGTCGGCGCATTAGGGGCCGAGCATTCCAGGTCGGCGATTTGGTGCTACGCCTCGTTCAGAGCAGCAAAGGTAAACAGAAGCTCTCGTCGCCTTGGGAGGGCCCGTTCATCGTCTCCCAAGTCCTCCGACCCGGCGCGTACAAGCTAAAGAACGTGGAAGGAGAGGAATACACCAACGCCTGGAACATCGAACAGCTACATCGTTTCTATCCCTAATTGCTCTAGGCTACCTCCCTATTGTCATTTAAACGTATTCCTTTCATTTCAAAAAGCGACGCCCGACCCTTGTCCACTGGCCAAGGGTCGGACGTCACTCAGGGGCTAACCTACGTCCCCCGGGTCCTTGACCCTCGGCATATTCGCATACCCGAGATTAAGGAAAAAGGGTGCTGGATAACAAAGTGACACACGCTCACCAGTCGGAATGCCAAAAGGACAAAGGCCCCAGTGGCAACGGTTCAAAAGGCTCACTGGTAAACCGCGTGGCTCGCTTCAATCTAAGCATACCCTGGCGGCTTAATCAAGGAAAGGCGAAAGGCCGAGTGTTAACGACGCAGACGCTTAGGTTCATTACAGAAATGAATTCAAACTGTCTAAAAGCCAAAAGAAAAGAAAAACTAATCAGGGCGCCCACGGCCCCTCCTCCTCCGCAGTCTTGGTGGCCAGGACGGACGCCAGCGACGACACTTCCTCCTCGAGCGCGACCACCTCCGCCTCCGTCGTGCCAGGAGCGAACCCCTTGGTGAGGTACTGCAGGCCGATTTCAGAGTAGTGGGAGCGGGCGACGGCGAAGGCCCGGCGCACCCCGATGAAGAGCCCGTCGCTCGCCATGGAACGAGCCCGAGCCGGGATGCGCTCGATGTCCGCGAGCAGCGAGCTTGACCCTCGCTCCGACCTCACCCTAAGGTCGTCGAGCACAACGCCGATCACCGTGCGGAGAGCGTCATGCTCGTCTCCTTCGTGCAGCAGCAGCTCCTCGAGGTTACACGCCTCGTTCTCAAGGCGCTCGATCGTCGCGCGACCCGTCGCCGCCGCTTCGGCCAAGGAGGCGCGCTGCGCCTCGGCCTCCTCGTGGGCGCCCCGCTCAACCTCAAGAGCTCGGCCCGTAGTCTCAAGGTCACGGGTCTGCGCCTCGATGAGCCGCCTGGCCTCGTCACGGTCTGCCGCCACCTGAGCCAACTGGGTACGAGTTCCTTCGAGAACGGCGTTGATGCGGTCCCGGTCGGCCCGCAGGCGCTCTGTCTCACGGACTAGGCCCAACCTGACTTGCTCCCGAGCCACCAAGTCCCTCTCCCAGGAGATCAGGACGTCGCTCTTGCGCTTGTCGGCGTCGTCGGCATGCTCGCACGCCTCTTTGACCCGCCCCCGTAGGGACTCTATCTCCCGGTTGGCCGCAGCCAGCTGCCCTTCGAGCTCACCCCGCGCATCCGCGCGGGCGGCGGCAACCTCTCGGCGGGCGGCCGCCAGCTGCTCCCTCAGGGCGTCGCGCTCGGCGGTGATCGAGGACAGACGGCCCCACGAGTCCTTCTCCCGGCGCAGGAAGAGAGACTTGTCCCGGCTGCGGGCCATCAGAGACTGCCGAAAACGAATCAGAGTCAGAATCAGCTCGGGAAAAGAAGAAAGAGAAAAACAAATGAAGGAGTGATTACCTCCCCGCAAGGAATGGCGACGTCGCGGATGGCTTCCAGAGCGGAGTTGAGCGACCGAACCGCCAACCCGACCCCGGCACGAATCCGGGAGGCCTCGTTCTTCTCCTCGGCGTCGTCCAAAGAGAAGACGACGTCGCCTGAGGCGCGGTCGGTCCAGGTGACGCGGGGGCCCCCGAACTCCAAGGGGTCATCCCCTTGCCGGACGATCTCGCGGCCCTCCGGGGCGTCAGCGGCAGAACGGGTCCCCTGACCCGAGCTCGACCCCACGGCGTCCTCCATTCCCGGCGCGGGAGGAGAAGGCGCCATCACCTCGCCCGAACCAGGCAACGGGTCGGTCAGGGCGGCGGTGGCATCCGGCTCGGGGATGACCTCCCCCTCCTCGCGGCCGGCAGCATTCGGGGACGCGACCGGCGTCGAGTCCCTCGGGACCTCCTCTTCTTCGCCCGCCCCCTCCTCGGACAAAAGCCCGACCGCTCGGGCCGAGGGGATGGGATCTTCCTGAGCACGACCAGGACCGGAGGGCACCAGCTCCTCCTCCCAGGGCGCATCCCCGTCCGGCGCAGCCGACTCAGGCGGCACCACGTCTTCCGCTCCGGCCGGATCATCCGCGGGCAGACAATACAACCCGACGAGGGCCTCCGGAATCACCTCGGCCGAGTGCGCGGACTCGGCGCTCGACACCACGGCGAGCTGCTGCTCGGGAAGAAGCGGGTCGAGCACCCTCTCCACCATGGGGTCGCCCAGGTCGATCCCTCGGCTCGTCGCCACCTCGGAGATCTGGCGCGCAAGCCGCTTGATCGGCGCCAGTCCCAAAGGAGCCGCCTGGCTCCCCCTCCTGCGAACAAAGGGAGGCCTCACACACACGCCTCGACGGGGGCAAGGAAGACGAGCGAGGGAGGAGAAAGGGACTTACCGATCTGACACGGGAAAGCCCCGGGACGGCCGCTTGGCCGGGGGAGCCGCCCCCGACCCCGACCCTTCCTCTCGCGACCGCTTGCCCCGGTCGCCCCTCGGCGGAGTCCGCTCTCGGGTCGGGGGGTTGGCGCCACGAGGGACCTCGCGCGGCGACTGGGTCGGCGGTGGCGCAGGCAGGGTACCGCGGCCACCCGACGTTCCCGTGGCCTCCGGCGCGTCCCGATCGACCGAGGACTCGCGCCGGGAGTTCGGGGAACTCCACCCGGATCCGGTGGAGGACTCCGAAGCGAACTCAAAACCTCCCTCGAAGGAGCCCTGGTCCTCGCTCCACCGCCCATCTTGCCGGGCACGCAGACGTCGCTGGCGGTACTCCTCCTCGGCCTTCTCGCGGGCCAGTCGCTTCCTCTCCTTCTTTGCCTCGGCTTCCGCCTTCTTCAGACGGGCGGCCTCAGCTCGCGCGCGGTTCGAGGCCCAAATGGCCGCGTCCTCAGGGAGCGGGGGCCGAGAAGGCTTGTAGACCAGGGGGTGCTGAAGAAGAAGAAACTCAGGTGGCTCGCCGAATTCAAAAATAAACAACAAAGACAAAAGAAAAACCCCAACGACTTACCGGGATGAGGGACTCGCCCACGGGGCGCATGGCGGGGTGATCCGGCATCGGATACGCCGCGGACTCGCGCTGCACCGCTTCACGAAGGCGAGCGCTCACCTCCTCATCTGAAAGAGCCCCGACCGCCATCATCGACCCTGTCCAGTCCGCTGCCAGGGTCATCTGATCCAATCGCAGCCGACGGGCCATCAGAGGGAGGACGCGACGCGAGTGGTACGCCGCGATAATCCTGGGGCCGGTGACTCCCAGCTCGCAAAGGCGGACAACCGCGGCATGAAGTCCGGTCAGGTGTGGCCGGTCCGTCTTGAGTGGGCCCCAATGCCAGCAGTCCGGCCGCCCCTCGATGAGCCTCCCTGTGAAGGCCGGGAAGGGAGCGCCCGGGTCACTCCGCAGAGTAAAACCACCGGGGGTGCCACCCCTTGTTGGTGGTGATCCATGGAAGCTGGAGGTAGCTCTCGCCCTGGCCTGAGCGTAGTCTGACCCCGGCGCAGCCGTGTGGCCTCGGCCGCCCCTTCTTCTTCACCTCCTCGACGTGGAAGTAAGACCTCCAGAGGTCGAAGTGGGGGTCGATTCCAAGAAACCCCTCGCACAGGGCGACGAACACCGCCACATGAAGCAGCCCGTTGGGGTTGAGATGTTGAAGCTCAATCCCATAATAGTGAAGGAGCCCGCGAAGAAAGGAATGAGGAGGAAGCCCCAAGCCCCGCTCGTGGAAGGGGACGAAGGACACCACATACCCGTCGGGCGGGGAGGGGACTCCCTCGTTGCCCGGCGCCATCCACTCCACAAGGTCGGTTCGCAGGCACAGTAGCCCGCGCCCTACCAGACGCTCAAGCTCGCCTTCGGTGACGGAGGAACGGGACCAGGCCATGGCTGGGAAGCGAGGAAGGCGATGGACAAAGGGGAGAAGGGTACGGGCTTTTTCTTTTGCAGGCGGCAGCGGCGATTCAGTGGGCAGGCAAGCGAGGGAAGAAGAAGAGGCCTCCGGCCCCCCTCCTCTCCGCCTTAAATAGGCAGGTAAGGGAGTAGGCGGGACGCCTCGGGTCTCCCACCTGCGCCGCGGCCCGTGGGGCCCACACGGCCCACGACGTGAGCCCCCGATCGCCCACGTCTCCCACGTCCCGGAACTCGCGCCCAAGCTCTCTCTCTCTCTCCTTCTCTCTCTGAACCCTTCGCATTCCAATCCCCCGCCCCACTTTTCTTTTCCACCGAGTATGCTATTTCCCTTTCTTTTCCGGCAATTTTATTTTTCAGGAAAGAGAAAACGGTGCTGGGCCGTTCTCGGGCCGAAAGGCCGTGGCAAGGAGCCCGCAGGGGGTGCTCGCGGTGAAAAGCACAAATCGAAAAACAGCCCAAGAGTTCTAAGGCCGGCCCAAGGGTCCGACGGCCGCTCTGGGGCGTCCGAGCGAAGGGGCAGAAACGGGCGGGCCCACTAGAGGCCACAGCCTCGGCACACGAGTGCCGAGGACGCCCCGACCTGCGTTCGAGCCTGAGGCTCCCGACCCCATGTATCTCATCGAAGAGAGGCGACGAGCCCCCGTGGTCGGTCGAACGATCATGGGAACTAAGGGGGTTGGGAGCGTTGGGGGTTTTTTCCGAGGTCGGTCACCAGTTGATCCGACGGTCCTCTCTCGGAGGAGGACCGAGGCCTCGCTCGATCTAGCCCGTTAGTAGCTCACCGGGAGCCGTGTTTCGGCCTAAGTGGCAAAACGCGAGGCGTGCCCTAACCTTCCGTCCCGCGGAGGGATTGCGTGAGGGGAAAACGATGAGAAGACGAAACGGCCTCCCTCCCGACCGCTTAGGGGAGACATAGGGAAGCCGAAATCGCAAAAAGAGACCGACCACGCGGTCGCAGAAAAGGTCCAGAACCAACCAAATCCCTTTGTTCATAAATAAGGGTAAAAAGTACATACGGCCGAGGACCGTGGAATAGTACAAACGGATTTCGCCACCCTCGGCGGCGGGGTCGAGCGACGAAAAGCGCGGGGGTTTCGGTGCCACGAGAAGGGCCGAGCTGCTGAACGTCGCAGTCCTTCTTGTAGCATCTCCCCACCCGCCGACACCATGGGGGGAGCTCGGCAGAGGTTCGTGCTGTGGCGGCGCGACGACGGAGAATCACCACAGACTCCCTCCATCGCCTCGGGGCCGACCGACGCCGGCGACGGCATCACATCGGCGCCCAAGGAAGGAGGAGAGGCGCGCCGGTGGCTGTATACGACTCCTGCAACTGCCCTGGCGAGGCACGACCGAGGCCAATCGCCGGGCCAAGTGGAGGAGACGGCGGCAGTTCCACCGATGCACTCCCCCTCGAACCTATTCCACCACCACCGAGGTAGGGCGAACGGACGGGGGGAGCTGCCAGGGGTGGAACCGCCCTTCGCTTGCGACAGAACGGCGCCCCTCCACGCCGAAGCCCCCTAAGGTCGCAGTCATTCTTGTGGCATTAACAGGCTATTCTCCCGCCCTCGGGCTAGGGGGGACGCCCCCGAGGTGGTTCCCAGGCCAGAGATCTCATGCTAACAAGAGAGAGAAGAGGCGAGATGGCCGGATGCCTCAAGAAGGAGGGCCGGAGGACCCTATTTATAGCCCGAAAATGCCCGAGCCGACCCTTCGACAGGGCGAGGGGACGCGCCACGCGGCCCTTCCTGTAGAACGCCAGAGCCTCACAAGCGAACAGTGAGCTCGAAAAGGACGACATGACGGCTCAAAAGGGAGGCAGAGCAGGCGTGGCGGAAGCACTGCCCGACGCAGCGGAAGCGTGTGCTCCCGAATCGAGGGAAACAGTGCCCCTGGAAAAAGCAGGTCATGTCCCGGTCCATTGGACAAACGCGGCGTCGTCCTGCAGGGACTGACCGGAAGTGACAGAAAGCCTTCGGGCGACTTGACAATTCACCTGCCGGCTCGGGGGCTACAGCCACCAGGCGCGAGAAAAGACAAATTTTACTTCAGCCTATAGGAGAACCATCCGTTCCCCTACAGGCTCGGGGGCTACACCCACCGGGTGCGCTCGCGCGCCCCGGTGGAAAAAAGACAAATTTTACTTCAGCCTATAGGCGAACCAACCGTTCCCCTACAGGCTCGGGGGCTACACCCGGTGGGTGCGCTCGCGCGCACCCCCGAATGACATCCGAGCGGGTATCAAGAAGGAGCCTGCACGAAGAACCACCTGTCCTCCGAGCAGGCTCGGGGGCTACTGTCGGATATCAATATCCGACCCTCTCACCGACGGGTGGGACCTCGCTGTTTTGGGAAGGAGACGAGCGTAATCAAACCCATAAACTAGGAGGACATCAGATAGGAGGAGGGCCGACCTGGCCGACCCATCTCCGCCTCGGCCGACCTGGCTCCGCCTCGGCCGACCCATCTCCGCCTCGGCCGACCCATCTCCGCCTCGCCGACCCTACCCGGGCCAGGTGTCATGGGTCAACAAGGGGGACCCGGAACGAGAGGGGACCGGGAGGACGCGGCGCATATCTACCGCGCCGTCTACTAGCATTAACGGGCCACGCCGCGCCGCCCGCCGTGGCAGAAGGAGGTAACTGTTCCAGCCGCCCCGCGTGCGCCGCGGAGCGATGTGCACGACCCTAACAAGCTCGGGATTAGGACCTACTCCAACAGCGCCCACAGTGTCCCGCAGGCGGCGGGACTTCTCCAGCAAGCTTCTTATTATTCATCATTTTTGTTGAACACGCCTTGTACAGGTCTCCCCCCCAGAGGTATAAAAACAAAAATAAGGCCTCAGGGGAGGGGACGGACAACAAAAAAAACACACACACGCTCATCCACTCACACTTAGACGCTCACAGAGACTTGAGGCTTCTCCTCTCTCTCGACGGCTTGTAACCCCTACTACGAGCAACGCGAGTAACACGAGCAGTCTCACAATGGACGTAGGGCGTTCATGCCTGAACTAGTATAATCCCTTGTGTCCTCTCGCGAACCATCCGAGCCTAAACGCGCAATCCACTAAATTCACTAGTTGGTCATTTCTTACATCCGAGCATGTTGTTTATTTTGGCTATGTTGAGAATTTAATGCTGTGAAATATCTCATAGTCATGGTTGAAAACAAAATTGAAGGCAAAGGATAAGGGTTAGAACTTAAAATGGGCTTCTTCCAAATTCAAAAACTAATTTGTGCTAGAGAGGACAAGATACACTCTTTGTTTGTTAAAAAAAAAGTCAGAATTTTAGTAGCAGATAGAACATTAATAGGACCACAGTCATTGTTGGGGATTGGAGAAAAGCCAATATCCGCTATATAAGAATATTTTTACTCAGGTTCTCTGAACTTTAGGCTAATGTATTCTTTCTATGCACTTTCTATTATATAACTCACAAGAAAAAAAATGTTTATGGTATGTGCCATTTTGTTGCTTTTGTACAACTTAATTAGATGTGCATTTAGAGTAGTATGTTAGGGATGAAACATAATCTTTTCAATTTAGTTTCAAGAAATTGTGATACGGTCAAAGTGAATCATTATTACCACTTCAGATGAGGAATATCCCTTTTTGCCTGTTAGTATCTCTCTCATTATGACACCAAGACTATATATGTCAAATTTGGATGTGATCTTTAGATCTTCGGATTCTGGAGCCAAATATCCTCTGCATGAGAATGAATATATAAATTGCTGTTAATTAATGGGAAAATTTAATTCAACTTAACTCTTAACCCATCTAGATAAATAGCATGCAAGAGGCAGCTAGCTTACAGTGTTCCAACTACTTTTGTTGCAGTAACCCAGCTTTTATCTTGATCAAAGCACCTTGAAATACCAAAATCAGCAATTTTTGGTACCATGTTTTCATCCAATAATATATTAGCAGGTTTGAGGTCCAGGTGGACTATGCCCTTTTCATGAAGGTAATTCAAGCCTTCGCAAATTCCTTTGATAATCTGATAGCGCTTTCCCCAATCTAGTCCATTGGATGCATCTGCAAAGGTAACATAAGAAAAATGGAGCGAGGTTGTATACTTGGCACTATTAAAGTCCTTAATCTTTAACTGTAGCTATGCAGGACACGCAAGTGTATTTCTGCTACATATGTGGAAATGCTTGGACCAAATAATATTCAATAAATAATAAATATGGAAAGAGACATTTGGCAAAACCATATGATCATACCTGTGATATGGTCTTTCAGTGTCCCGTTAGGTACATATTCAAAGCAGAGCAACCTCTCTCGTACATCTGCCATGACAAACTTTCCTCCATGGTCGACCATTTTCCCTTGTGTATCGGCACAGTATCCTAGAAATCGTACTATATTCCTGTGCTTTATCCTCAATAGAGAACTAACTTCTTGAATGTATTTATTCTCATCCATACACATCGATTTGGACAGCTTCTTCACAGCAACGACAGCCCCATTTTCGAGCAGTCCCTGCAGTCAAAGTCATGACATTATCTGTCACCGTATCCTCAAGGCCCTGGCCAAAGGGTTTTAAAGTCAACTGCAGCTAAGAATGGGGGGGTTTCAGAACTACTAATGGTACCTTGTAAACAACTGCAAACCCACCCCGACCAATTTCTTGATCAACAGAGAAATTATTTGTGATGGATTTTAGAAGTGATATTGGCATGTCTGCTGGCTCTGCAGTTTCATCACGTAGCATGCGCTCCAGGAGACACTGATCACCTTCCATTTGTAACTATATAAAAAAGCTGCCTTCAAAAGAAGTAAATAAAAGGTCACTACAACAACAATGGTTTGATAATAATCATGAAAAATGAAACAGCAGAACTATGATGCAAATATGGAAAAGGATCTAGATAGCGGAAATAGTCTAGACTGTGGTGTAAGTGTTGTTTGTTTGGCCATTTGGTTTACCAGAAATGATGTTGTTTCTCAAAAACTGAACAAACAAAACTTGTCTGCAGATTTTTTTCAGGGCTCTATTTCAGAATGAGGAAGACTGGGACAACTTCAGGGCCTTTTCTAGCTTTGGACTCTAGAGCTATGAAAATCTTTGTGAAAATGTGTGACGGTTTATTATTAATAGACTTTTCTTTTAATCTGTCCACCCTGTTAGGTTTTGTGTAGTAGGACAAGTGTGATACTTTTTTTGTAACAATGGCCAGATGTACAGCTGGAATATTTACTATTTTTGTATTAAAAAATACTCCAGACCGTGGGCCAAATAGCATAACAAAACACAGAACAAATAAAACTATAGACAGAATTCGTCATCCGGAAAAGACCAATCTGCTTCAATCCCATCAGGCACAAGACAGTTCCATGATTGCAGAGAGATTAAGACACTCGTGGGCGCGCTTGACGGCGTTGACGCCTTCTCCTTTGTACACAGAATTAGTGATTAGCGCACGCCGATGCACGTGGTATGGAGTACACATTGTGTTGCATGATTAACATATTTTTTGTTTTGTATTAAACGTTAGAAATGGGTAGAATATTAGTAATATTAGATAACCACATATTTATATACAACACATAATAGATTTGCAGGTGAACTAAATCGATCTGAACATATCAAAGCGAGGGATGTGACAAACTCGAAAACGTAGATGGACAGATGAAGGACGAGGAACACATCTATCTATCGGGATGGGAACGACAGATATTTGACTGCCAGGGCATTCAAGTGGCATCGGGAGTGTTCCAGCCTATAGACGAGCGACGTGTGGGCACATCGATGGGCGGGGCAGAAGAGCTAGGAGCAGCCACCGGATGATGCGTGAGGCCAGAGGCTTTCGGCCAATGGGACGTCGACACCTAGCTTTTGGGAGTGCGGGTTGATTCAATGAAAAAGCGGATGTCTAAATAAGCGAACGTTGATTACACGAAAACTTGGGGATCTAAATACAAAATGGCTAGCCTTGGGAGCACGAGTTGATTCCATGAAAATGTGGAGGTCTAAATAAGCGCGGGTTGATTATATGAAAACTCAAGGTTCTAAATATAAAATGGCTGGATCACATGCTGTATCACTGGACGATGGATGACCATCGGACGGACCAAATGTTAAACTCGGGGTCTAGATAAACCAAGGTTGATTACATGTAAACTCGAGGGTCTAAATATAAAATAGCTGGGCCATATGCGGCATCACTAGGCGTTGGATGGACACCGGACGAACGAAAATGTTAAACTGAGGGGTCAAGATAAATGTAGATTGATTACGTGAAAACTTGAGGGTCTAAATATAAAATGGCCAGGCTACATAGTGTATCACTTGCCGGATGATCATCGGACGGACCTAATAATTTTGACGGGCTACCTGGCCTTCTAGGCCGCCCCGTTTGTTATATAGAATTTGGCTATAAAAATTGCTTAAAGATTTTTTTTAGCCCTCTAATTGGTCGTTCTATGTAATTGTGCCCCTTCAGCTTCAACCTCATCTTCCGGCTTTGCCGCGGCTCGCCAGGGAGAAAGCTCGGTGTGGCAAGCAGCAAGCTAGCTCCTGAAGTCCTCCATGTCAACGATGCGCTGTCCAAATCGAGCCCAGCCCAGCAACGCCAAAATCGAGCTCGACCATACCAAAAATCTAGTTTCTCTACTAGCTAGAGATCGAGCTCAGCGCCAGCCAAATTGATCTCCTCGCCGGAATTCGAGTCTGATCGACCCCTAGACTGCAGCGTGGTATCTGTCTGCTACTTAAAACTGTTGTAGATGCTCACCGCCGCTGGTGCGCCGGGCCGCCGGCGTTTCCGACGCGGCGGCACTTGCTCGATCAGTCCGCCGTCGACCCCCTCCCATGCGCACGACGGCGCCGCTGGCCCGAGGGAAAATACCAATATAATCTAAATCGTGATCCAGTTTGTAGTAAATACTCCCCCCATTCTTCTCAGAAATCGTTAAAAATTATAATAATCGTACAGATCAAATTAACCAGAAACATGTTAATATAGCAGGTCCCTAGAGGGAGTGTATTAGTCTGCGTCTCAGTATAGGTCCCGCTGGGAAGAGAGTTCGGCGAAACGGGAAGCAGAGTAATGTCAAGATGCACTAGACAGACAACCATGATCCAGTTTGAGACGTGAGATTTCGATAAAACAGGATTAGAAATACAGAAACGACTTACCCTGGAAATTAAATGATGATCCGTAGAAGCTCAGAAGACGTGTAGAATCATCTAGCAAAGAAATCTAGCACAAAATCCAGACCCGCTCAAGGTGATCAGTAGAGACATCAGTGGACTGGAGCAGGCCAATCAGCACAAAGAAACTAGCATGCTTGTAATCCAAATCAACACATGCGCGCACCTTGTCGGCCATGGTTGGAGCTTGGGCGGAAGGAAGAACATGGATTGGGAAGACTACTGCAAGGAGGCGAGACCAGATCTGAAGTCTGTGCTTCACTTCATCACCAAGCCTCAACGAAGTCAACGCGTGTGCCGTGTGGCCCGCGCGTATAAGGTTCAGGCGTTCAGCAAGGTTTTCATTTTACAAAAAATTTGCTTAAATCCAACCTTATTTAATGAGAAGTAAAAATTGAGACTGGCGCCTAGCGCTTATTTATATCTAACAGAAGACAATCATTGGCCTATAATATACATTAGCATGTTCGACAGTCACACATGCATGTGAACTACCGTGCGCTAGCTCGTTCGCAGATCGATGTAGCCTCACAATATGAAATATGAACTATTTTCCCAAGACTAAACAAAGACAAGGACCTGGGAGAGGAACACGTCATGCATGACATAGATAGGCTGATGTCGTGTGATACTGATTCCAAATAACTGAGTTAGCAACTAACAAATCTCTGTTACCTTCGTCTAAAAAAACGGTCATGCATTTTTTTTGTTCTAAATCGAGCCATCTTAAGTTTTATAAAAACTTATACATCAAAGTATAATATTTATTATACGAAATAAGCATCATTAGATTCAAAGTGTATACACATATATTGTCGGAGCAACATGCAGGCGCATGTCGGATTGCTGATGAAGAGGCGAGGACACCATGGTAGGCTAAAGCGTCTTGGTCGGCAGGCCGACAAAAAGGTGGGCGGTGCTCAAAAAGAGAAACAAGGAACCATCGGGGATGATCCTAGTCAGACCCGGGGGTGAAACTCCGAGAGGTATAGCGCTGAGCTGTGGCCGAGTCGGACATCGCGAGGAACTGCGCCACTTTGAGAGAAGTGACATATCCTGATGGGGCATATGGAGAACGACGCAAGGAGCTCTCCATATGGAGTAGTCCCCGAGCATTGGGTCGATTAGTATAATCGGGCCAATGGTCAAAGAGAAATCATCCGAGCTTCGGGGCAGACAGGCTGCCTAGAAGATAAGATCGCCACATCTGCCAGGGCAGA
The DNA here is from genome assembly GCA_004135705.1 of Alloteropsis semialata. Taxonomy (NCBI): domain Eukaryota; kingdom Viridiplantae; phylum Streptophyta; class Magnoliopsida; order Poales; family Poaceae; genus Alloteropsis; species Alloteropsis semialata. The sequence continues at coordinate 85,298,200 of CM014272.1, read as the reverse complement.
TCAAGACAAGAACAGTACGCTCGTGGATGTGCATGGAAAACCCATGGTAAAAATGCTACCGAGAGCATACAAGGCGGTCTGGCACCCCGAAGAGAGGAGCTTGTTCCAAAATCGTGGCGCCCAGCCCCCGAGCGTGAGGGCTGGCAGAGTCGCGGAGACCCGTCGTCCGAAGTCGTAGCGCCCAGTCCCCGAGCGTGGGGGCTGGCCGAGTCACGGAGACCCGTCGTCCGAAGTCGTAGCGCCTAGTCCCCGAGCGTGGGGGCTGACCGAGTCACGGATACCCATCGTCCGAAGTCGTAGCACCCAGTCCCCAAGCGTGGGGGCTGGCCGAGTCACGGAGACCCGTCGTCCGAAGTCGTAGCGCCCAGTCCCGAGCGTGGGGGCTGGCCAAGTCACGGAGACCCGTCGTCCAAAGTCGTAGCGCCCAGTCCCCGAGCATGGAGGCTGGACGAGCCACCGAGTTGCCTCCCGTCCCGAGCCAAAGAGGTCGGCTGGACGACGGGAAGCACGCCGAGTCGTCATCTGGGGCGCCCAACCCCCAAGCCAGGGAGCCGGACGAGCCGCCAGGTTGCCTCCCGCCCCGAGCCAAAGAGGTCGGCTAGACGACGGGAAACACGCCAAGTCGTCGTCTAGAGCGCCCAGCCCCCGAGCTTGGAAGCCGGACGAGTCGCCTCCCGCACCCAGTCACCAAGCCGGGAAGTCGGTCGGGTGGTAGGAAGCACGCACCAAGTAGTTTCTAAGCTGCAGAATGACAACATAAACATTATGTAGCCTAACGTTAATCGATGTAAGAGGTAAAACCTTGTGCATCTGCTCTTGCCAGGCGTATAATTTCCCTGGGTAGTAGACGTATAATTTTCCCGGGTAGTTGGCATATTACGTTTAAGCACCTGACCCTGCTAACCACTGCTCACGGAGAGGACGGCTTACCACAGACTACACTGCTCAGCAGGGAGGCTTAGGTGTAGACGGCACACAGGATCGAGGTTTCACAGATTAGAGCGTGTGCTACCCGAGTACTTTAGCAGCCGTTAAGAGGGACAGACAAGCCGCAAAACAGCCGGAACTGTGCGGGAAAACAACAGCATGGCTGGGCACCAGTGAGGTGCAGTCTGGGCGGACCAGGCTATATAAGCAGTCGGAGTGTGACCGAGGTGATCGACGAAAGTCACGAAGACATAGGAGAGCCAAGACGTACGAAGATATACGGAAGCCTAAAATATTTAATTAAAAATAATCCTTAGCTTTAATTCATGTCTGAGTGGATGAGATTGTCGACCAAGCAGACCCGTCAAGGACGAGCCATTCGGTCAGGTCCCAGCAGTCGGAGTTGTCTTTTTCTCAAGACTACATAAAGATAAGGACCTGGGAAGAACACGTCATTCAAGTCAATTAATTTTTGTCGTCTTTTTTCTTGGGGTGAAAGTTGCATGCGTGTGATCCGACTACACGTACATCTGAGTCAAATTGTAGTAGGATTTTCTAAGTCAAACCTAGCCAACTTTTATCAAATTTATAGAAAATATAGAAACATCTATACTATCTAATATATGCACTATCAAAATATATTTCATGATGAATTCAATGAAACAAACCTAGTGCTCATTTCTATCTGTGTGGGCTCACCCTTGTACATGCCGGTATTGGTGTAGTTGGCCTCCATCGCGTATACACGCAGCGTCACTAGAGCCCACTGTGTGTTGTGTCATCTCTAGAGTCAAAAGAGCAGGGGGCGGGCAGCCGCACGCCTTTTGGTTGCAGTGGATAGAACAGAGGATGGGAGCGAGAGGGGGGAAGAGAGGATGTCCAAGATTTGTTAATTAGGAGCCCACACTTCTTCCACAGTAGTTTTCTGAAACAAGTGTCTGTTGGCATCACAGGTATAAGCACAACCAAGGACAAATTATCTTTTATTCAATTCAAGCAAATTTTTTACATCCTTTAAGAAGGTAATTCATAATAAAATGGGAAATGATGCGCACCAAGGATTTATACACTCTGACACGTACTTAATTATTGGACACCTTCTACTTATGCCTGATTACGACGAAATGGGATGAACATGCGCGCGTGATTGAGCAGGAATGAGTGGAGGTAGTCAGATGCCTGGCGTAGCGCCTCGATAAAGTTACGGAGGACGGTGGCGTAGATGCCTGGGTTAGCGTCGTCCTGGCCATCGTCGTCGTCGTTGTCATTGACCTTCTCCTCTTCCTTGGCATCCTGATCGGCCGACGGCACCGGCGCGGTGGTGTCCTTCTCGAAATTCATGGCTTGCTCGCGGTACGCGTCCATGCGCGGCGTGGAGAAGAGGCGGACGTCTTCCTCGCCGGGGCCCCTGGCGGCGTAGCGCTGGCGGCCGTGGGATGCCTCGGAGGCGAGCGCGTAGGCGCGGCCCTGCGCCTCGTAGATGTCCATCGAGTCCATGAGCTTCATCAGCTGCCGCAGCTCCGTGCGCAGCGCGTTCACGAGCTTCCCGCCGTCCTCCAGCTTGACGCCGTCCAGCGCGCCCTGCGCGTCCTCCAGCTTGTTCCGCGCCTTCTCGAGCTCCTCGTCCTCCGCGAGCAGCCTCGCCTGCTTGATGGCGTCCGCGTGCTCCCGCCGGGCAATCTCGGCCTGCACCTCCCGCGACTTGCTGCTCGCGCCGGGGACCTGGGACGGGGTCCGGGTGCGCCTTATCTCGATGTACTGAGGGACCTGCCGGTCTCGCGGTCTCGCCTGGGCGGTGTAGCTGTGCTGGGCCTCGCCCAAGAGCGCGTCGTACGTCTCGCTGACGGTGGCGCTCACGTCCTTGAGCGTGACGGTGATGAGGACCTTGCGCCCTTCTCCGGCGAAGAGGGTGCCGAACTTGATGGTGACCACGCCGGTGGCGGCGTCGGTGTAGTGCTTGTAGTCGGTGCCGGGGGCCACCGCTATGGTGTCCACGTCGCCCTCCTCCTTCTTGGGCGTCAGGGCCAGCTGCACGTCCTGCGCCACCACGGTGAGGAGGCCAGCAAGCAGCTGCGAGAAGGGCAGGCTCACCATGGACCCGTCGGGCACGGAGCTGAAGGTCCCGCCCGGTGATCTCATGGCGATGTCGCTCATCAGCAGGTGGTCCGTATCCTTGCCGAAACCGAACGTGTAGATGGCCACCTGGCCGGGGTCGACCTTCCTGGCGTCGCCGGGATTCTGCTCCCCGTCGGACATGAGGAAGATGTTGGTGGTGCGGGCGTTGGTGTTCACGCGGTCGGCGATCACGGCCAGCCCGGTCTCAAGACCGGCCTGGATGTTGGTGTAGCCGCCGGCCTTGAGGCCGTGGACGAGAGCCTTGAGGTCATCCTGGGCGGCAGGGGTCATGGAGCGCAGCGGGCTGATCCTGGCCGCGCCGCTGGAGAAGGTGACGATGGAGAGACGGTCCACGGGGGTGAGCTTCATGATCACGAACGCCATGGCCTTCTTCAGGCTCTCGATCTTGTCGCCGCGCATGCTGCCGCTCACGTCGAGCACCGCCACCAGGTCCAGCCCCTCCCTGACGGCGGTGGAGGATGTGGCGTTGATCTCCACCTCCGCCGTCACTGTGTCCGCCGTCAGCGCCGCATCGTCCTTGAAGTACTTGGCCGGCTTGATCTTCACCAGACCCTTGGTGCTTCCTGCAATCATGCCCATGAAATGCAATTCATTCGAGACCTGCCCTTTCATTCTCATTCACGCATAGATAAGATTAGAGGTGACACGGAGACTGTAGTACCTGCATTGGTAGTTGGAGGGATCTCATCGTCGTTGAACGCCATTTCTCTGAGCCGGGCTCTGCTACTCACTGCAAGGAGGGATCGAGAGAGTTGCGTGTGAGATCGAGCAGAGCCTGTTTGAGTCTTCTCTGGATGTAACCCGGGGCCCCTATATATAGTACATGTCCAGTCCAGTGGCTATAGCAGATGGGAATGGGACTAGACTCTCTTCCTATTTTAATAAAGGACCTAGAAGCTAAGACCCTGTTAAGTCCATTGACTAAGTTGGCTTAACAAACAAGGTGTACTATGCTTGCATTAAACAGAAAAACAAACCATGTTTTTATGACCTAAACTTAGTCTTGTTAAAAAATATTTCAGAAAAGAACCGTTATATATAGTTAGCCCCTTGATATTATGATTAGTGCATTGTTCTACTTAGAGATGTTAAGTTATTGAGTGCAGCTCCACTACTGGAAAAAGCGCTTTTAGTCCCGATTAAGAAATGGATTTAGTTTCGGTTTCTCTACCGGGACTAAGGCACCGGGACTAAAAGGGTTGCAGTTTTAGTCCCGGGTATATACCCAGGACTAAAGTCGTTGTTTTTCGAATAAAAAAACTGTCGGCCAGGTCGACGCCCGCCGCACCACCAGCCTCCTGTCCCCCTTTTCCGTCCCTCTCCAATCCCGTTTTCATGAACAAATTATTCAGAGACAAATCACAAAATCATTCAAAGACAAATCACAAATCGATAATCTCACAAACTATTCAAAAAATCCATTACAAATTCAATAATGAATCAATGTATCCCGCAAATCATTCAACAATCCATCACACAATACAGTCAATCCATCTACATAGATCTCCATGCTCAGAAAATTAAGAAAAAATCACCACGCGAACGGAAAAATCTCCTACTCGCGCGCCCGCAGCGCCCACGGCGGCGGCCGGCGGCAGCCGCACCCGCGCCGCGCCCCCTGCTCGCACACCCGCGGTGGCGCGCTCGCCCACAGCAGCNCCCACGGGGGCAGCCCGGAGCCCACGCCTTCCCTTATTCGAAGCTGACGAGAGAGATGAGAGAGAGGAGTGGAGGGGAGAGAGGTCAGGGGAGACTCAGGATAAGGAAGACCTCTGGCACTTAGAAAATATATGCTCGCGTTCGCTCTTTTATTCCCGGATGTTGTGCCAACCCGGGACTAAATCCCATCTTTTAGTCCCGGTGGATGCCACCACCCGGGACTAAAGGGTGCACCCCCTTTAGTCCCGGCTGGTGGCTCTGCCCGGGGCTAAAGGGGACCTTTTAGTCCCGGTTGGAGCCACCAACCGGGACTAAATGCCCATCCTCAGCCCCCGTGTTTGGACCCGGGACTAATGCAGCATTAGTCCTGGGTCCAATTGGTACCGTGACTAAAGGTCCCGGACCGAAGGCCATTTGTGTAGTAGTGCTCGCATCCGGTTTTACCATGGGACAGAGAAGTTAATATCATCAAACACCTAATAAGTTACTAAAAATACCCTTCCTTCTTTATTATTTCTCTGTCACAGCACTTATTTGTATTTGTCCGATTTCTCCTTTACTATTTGTTTTTTCTTCATACGTCCCATTCAACATGAGCTACTTTACAGAACACTACTACTACTACTTTCCGAACAATAGTATGGCCTAGGTGTAGTGCACCGTAAAATAGCTCAACATCCGGTAGTTCAAGGTGCATGACGGACTCAACAACATCCGGTAGTTCAAGGTCCATGACGGACATGTTATCACGAGGAACGCCAACAACAACAGAAACATTCCTCGCTTTAGAAATAGTGATGATAAATATAATAAAGACAAAGATTATTTGTATGATACTATGGTGTGATCATTAGGAAGCATGATGACATCAACTTCATGCCACGACAGTTATACAGTAATTAATGGAGATTATGGTCAAAGCTTTGTTCTAATAATGAAATGAAATACATATGCCTGCTTGTAAGTTTAAAGGAAGGAGTATATTTCATAAGGAAAGGCCTAGATGCTACCATTTCTCTATGTCATACCCAAAGACTACGGGTGTATCAGTCTTCTTTTCGTTTCTTAAAATCCAACTTGACATGTGGCGTGCATGTGGGTATATGCAATAGAGCCAGAAGCTAGCTAGATTACATCTGGTCACCTATCTCATCAGGGGTGATGAACACAATGATGTGGGGATATAATTAACGCTCGTCAATGTCGACATTGAAGATAAGACCAAGAATGCTTGTATTGACTAGGATTTAATCAGTTTGTTTCTTAATTAACACGTACTAAGGCAATCCTGACCAAACCTTCTATTCATTTGATAAAATATTATGCCTCAGTGTGCTAGCTGTTTCCCTTTTGTGTGACCTTTTGCTTATGTAGTTTTATCATGTTGGCGCTTCTAGATTCTTGGATTTATTAGATGACCGACCCGTCTAGCGGTCTAGGTCAATGTTTATGACATTTTTATAACTAAAGAAGACAATCATTAAGGTTCCAGACCTCGGGGTGCCGGGTTCGAATCCCGGGTGGTGCATCTGAGAAAACCACCGGTCACGCGTATCATAGAGAGAACGTGGCCCCCTACTTAAGATTCCAAATGAACCTGGAGGATAATCCAGCCTCTGTCCTCCAAATAGAAGACAATCATTGGCCTTTGATATTAGAAAGCACTTCCACAAAAAAAGGCCCTCAAATACTCTTGCAAGTTTGTAGGTTACATGCGTGCATGCTGTGAGCTACTTTTCCATACCGTGTCACAATATGAACTGTTCCTCACATTGTTATCACTAGCTAGAATTTAATTTGAAAAAGTCTTTAATTGGGGGTATATATTTTGATCACCAAGTTTGCTTACAATGGTGTTCCGAGAATATTAAAAAAAGACAAGTTCATTCATCAAGAAAGAAATAAGATTCTCTTTTTTTAATACCATGACTCCACCCACTAGGATCCAAATCCGGCTGTGCATGTTTGTCAAAGTCAGAGAGAGAGAGAGATGAGCTAGCTGGCGTTTTAACGTCATAAATATTAAACCATTAAAGTTTATTCCTGATATCCAATTCCATCATTAAGTCATCCACATGGCTTCAAATATTCTCTCTTTTCTTCACCGTTCTTCGGTACAGCAACTCTGACCACGTACATACTCGCTTTCAGTTGATCTGTGGCTCTGAGCCAGCGACGAGTGACTCGCTAGCGACTCATTTTTTTCTCATGGGGTGTTCAATTCCGTGAAAAAATTTTGGTGAAAAATTTTGCAAGAGAATCTTACCATTTAGGAGTACTAAATGTAGACTAATAATAAAACTAATTATAGATCTCGCATGGAAATCGCGAGACGAATCTAATGATGGTAATTAATCCATGATTAGTGAATGTTTAGCGGATGGTTACTGTAGCATCACTGTTGCAAATCATGGCCTAATTAGGCTCATTAGATTCGTCTCGCAAAGTTACCTGGAGGTTATGAAATGGGTTTTGTCATTAACACACGTTTACTACTCCATGCATGTAAGATTCCCTCGGGAAAATTTTGGTGAAAATTTTTTTGGGGAATTAAACACCCCCTCATTTTTCTCTCTCCATTCCTGAGCTGACTCATAGACCTTGGCAGTCTTTTCTTTGCTTGTTACTACACGACACAGTCATAGACCTTTAATATTAGGTGGCATCACTCTCTAGCTGATTTGTGCCTTAAGATTTTGGTCCTTCCATCGATATATATATGGGGAAAAAAAGTACACGTACCTCATATACTTTTTGCCATGTGATCTGCCTGATCAATTCCTGATCGGGTCACATCGTCGTAATATGAACAAATTGACCCAGAGTCTACATATAAAGGTAGACGTAGGAAACGTCAGGCATGATATATGTAGGCCGATGTCAAATGAGTCCAAATAATTAACGGTGTATCTAGCTGTGACCCCTGGAGGACACTTTAGTTGCAACGTGGTAGAGGAGTAGTACTCCATGTTTAAGTAATCGAAAGGTTAGATGCCTGTTTAGTCTTGCATGATGAACTCTTCCCAAGTCCTCTTAGTTCATATTGTGATGCAATCGGCAATTTGACCAGGGATTAAAAGTTAGCTCACATGCATGCTTCTGACTTGCGAACATGCAAATGTTTTTTTTTGGCTTTGTTTGATGCAAGTCATGCGTCATCTCTCTTATGGATAGATGCCTTCTAATATTAAAGAGTCATTAAACTAAGAAAAGACTTGTCTGACCTCAAGATCATTGCAATCAGGGATTAAAAGGTACTTCGCTTTTCTAATTTTATTCCCCGACAAAAGACGGTCTCAGTGTATGGTTTCATTGCACTATTACCAAGACTGTAAACTAGGTAACCGTGCCCATTGGGTTTCATGGGATGAAACTCCTCTCTCATATGATGAAAATCTCATCTTCTCTCTTTGCCAAGTCAGCAAAAGTGATGATGTGTCATGTAATTTAATGTCATAAAACTGTCCATGACCCTCCCATTGAGACTGGCCTAACTACTTCGTTAAAAACCAACGCCCTCCTTACCGGTGATGCTGACGATGTGGTCTTCCTTTTCTGTTTTTTTTTCAAATTATAACCCCAAGGATATTGACCTAAAAAGATAAACGACATGACCTTAAAAGGATCTCTAATAACAATAGCTCATACGGAGTATCCACTAAGTTGTTTTGGCTGTATAACTGTAATCGAAAGTACTCATCATCTTCCTTTTTAGAAAAGTATATTCATCATCTGCGTCGTTGCTTGAACCAAAAAAAAAGTCATCTACTCATCTCAGCACCAGCAAATGGGCCTGTTGCAGCGAAAACGAAACAACTTTTTGAAAGGCTCATAAGGAATATGAAAGCCCATGAGCATCCATCCGACCATCCACTCGGGCCCGTGATTCCATTCATGGGCTGCTGATTTTCATCTTGTTTGCATGTGTGTTGGGTCTTGTTAGAAGAATTTGATGATTGTTTAACTACCAATATCTTTGTAGAAATTCCCACTATATATGGAAAAAAGAGAGATTAACCAGTTGAAGAATAAAGACCCGTGCCACTCGATTCACGTCAATTAGTCCGTAGGCCTTACAGTAAACATAGTCGAATCGCTTGTGTGTGTGTGTGTGTGTGTGTGTGTGTGTGTGTGTGTGTGTGTGTGTGTTTGTGTGTGTGGGCGTGGGCGTGGGCGTGGAGGGGAATCAACCCAGCTCCCCCTAACCATAATGAAACATTTGTTACGCTCCTGAAATATTTTCTATGAAGTATCACATTATCTTTCTATGCCTGCGGATTTTCCTCCGCTTCCTTGATCTTCAGTCTCGATTAATTTGAATGCTTTTTTACCTCATGTTCTAGGTGTGGAAAAACAAAGCATTTTACAGGTAATAAAAAAATGTTGCACCACTGTTGTGGTGTTGGTGGGTGGGTGGCATAATTGGTACAGTGGGATAAGCGCAATCTCAATTTTTTTTGTGTCCGCAGACTCAAAACATCACATGAGGAATCTGGCCCATGATTGATTGTAGCCCAAACCCAATACCCCAGTATATATATTCGCTAAAGCAGTTGGCAATTCTATATGTGGTTTACATACGCAAAAGCAAACACATAAGAGAGCACATACCTTACATTTCATTTTATTAGTTCTAAACGATCCAAATAATACACATAATCTCTGCTTAATATTGCCAAGCACTGAATCATAGAGTCACCACAGAGAGAAATAGAGGATACACAAACGAGAGCAAGTAGCAGCAGCAGGAGCAGAGGGCTCAAGCGCGCAGACCAGACCAGGCAGCAATTCCATCACAAGGACATTATTATGACAGAGCAGTAGGCGACCAGGGACAACGATGACAAAGCTTACTAGGAAGACAGCCTGCAGTAGGGACGAGGTCTCACTGGAGGACGAGGCAGCCTTCTGCGACGGGCATAGGAGGGACAGGGACAGGCGCATAGTTCGCTTCCTCGCCCTCGCTGACTTCCTCATCCTCATCAGCCTGAATCAGACCAGCAGCAGTGAAGATGTAGGCCTTCACTTCCACGAAGCGTTCTTCAGACAGGGAGACCTCAGCAAGGAGCTTCCAGGCAGAGGTTTCAGATGCCTCCTCATAGTCGTTCCTCCGCTTCAGCACAATGTGGCCACTAATCTCCCACACGGCTGGATTCACCTGGGTGTCCAGCAGCTCCTGGCTCACTTCACCAAGAGCCTGCTTCTCGGCATAGCACTGCATTATTGAAACAGATACAATGCTTTCGTTAAGAACTTGTCAAGAGATCTCCAGCAATGCTACTGTTTACAGAAAGAACTAGTGAACTACAGATAATGAACATCTTATATCCTTTGTTTCCCCAATATAAACCATCCAAAGTTTTTTAGATTTGCTTACTATACCACAAATCACCTAGCAGTGTTAATTAACATGAATCTTGTAGCTACAGTATGGAACCACAGGCAATTAGGCAAATGATTTGTAAAATGCTAAATTTCTACTATAAATAGAGACAGTTTCAGTTCACATTTGAGAGAAGTACAAAACTGTGTGATCATATTTACCTGGGGGAAGAGGAAGATCTTCTTGCCACAGTCTGAAATGAGCACATTGTAAGGCACATTGTTGTCCTGCAGCCAAATGCAAGCACTGGAAACCACATTTGCCAGGTCGTTCAGTGAGTTTCCTCCCTCAAATACCAGGCCTCTCACTGGATAATTTATCAGCTTGGACACAGTCACCCCACTCTTCATTGCGTCCTCAGAAAGAGTGATCTTGAGGGTAGCGGCCTTCTCGACAGGGAAAGGCACTGACAAGTAGTATGCCTGTGGGAAAAAAAAAAGGTTTTGAGTACTAAACATTTTTTTCAAACAAGTTACCACCTGCTCAACAGGCCAATTTCTGAGGTAATCATTCATATCAAAATACATATGGCAGTTTTCTTGCTCTCTGAATGCACAGAGGTCGCTATGACTACGACAGTTACAACAGATATCTCGAAATTGTAGGCGTTAGATGACTTTATCAAAAGAGTACAGGTCATTAAGAGTTTTAAGACAATACAACTGTCTGCACAGTACTGATGCTCCTATTTTTTTGTTACCATTTCTATGAGAAGTGAATTTAGATACCGTGGAAAGTTCAATACCTGAAAGTGGAGATGATTGATGGTGGCAAAGGCACCCAAACTATTGTAACCAAGCCTGAAGTATGGGCTAGCTGCCTCAGCTGCCATCTGCAGCGCAAGCAAGAAGCTCTCTGAATCAATCCTCTGAGGCAGACGGTCCACAACGCGGGGAATGAGAAGCACATGTCCATATTCAATTGGGCTCACCTGTAAAAACCATTGCAAACAGTCATTAGTATCAAGATAGACAAGGTGAAATGGAAGTGGGGGATAATCACTGTGACTGAGAGATGTACATTGATAGCAACAACATTTGGTGCACGATCAGCAGCAGTGATTGGAGCACTATTCAGGTAGTAGCTGTCATCTCCAGCGCCATTCTCAAATTGGAAGAGCACCTCTTCCTGGCCAACTTTGGTAAAGTTGAACTTGGCAGGGTCAAATGGCTGAAGCACACGATCGACGCGGAACTCAGTAGGGCGCTTCTTTAGGTGGCGCCCTTCATTCAGTTGTGCAACAAACCCAAGGTTGCCAGGGATGACCTTGGTCTCACAAGCAGTGACATCATAGCGGAACAAGCCTCGGGCCATCCTGTCCTCCCACTGTCAGGATACAAACCAAAATACTGAACTCAGAATTCAAATCTAGGAAGAGGATTATGAAAACTAGACCTCACTATCCAAGTATCCATCCATTTCAGCAAACTCTCATGGTACAGCATCTACTACTTGGGACATCTTACAGAACCAAGAAGTAAAACTGCCTATATTATTCAAACCAATGATAAGCATTCAGATTGACATGTGCCATATTGGACAAGTTCAAGTGCCATATTAGGTAACTATCTCTATCCAGTATTAAAAATTGCATGGACTCATCCAAATTGATATCTCAATTCACACTTGTAAGAAATTAACGACAATATCTGAAACCATTGTTGCAGTAACTCACAATCATCTTACACACCATGCAAGCATGCATTTGCTACAGCTCTAGAGCACCTTACATGTACCCATGACTAAGCTACACAGAGGATTATTATACCAAGTATATTTCCTTCACTTTTTAAGAGCTTTTCAAATATCTTGCCACATGTGGAATAAAATGATTCCCAATCCATCTCATCCAAAAACTAGCACAGCTAAAGTTCAGTAATGTTGTGTAACCAAAACCAAAATTTGGTATTTACCTCAGTAAGGAGGATATTGACAAGGGACTTAGTTGAAGCAGCATCCTCCTGTGAAAGCTTTGCCGGGTTTGCCTTGAAAGCGTAGAGGGGAAGCTTGGAAACTGCTCAAAGAAAGGCATGCAAATGTTAGCTCAATAGAAGCGCAGTTCAATTTGCAACTTTCATGTCATGGGAAGCAAATAGTACAATCTTCTTTTGTGCGCACAGAGTTGATGTCTTAGTGAGGTTTCTAGTGGGTTATAAAAAGGCACCAAATTCCCAATGAGCTATAAAAAAATCAAGCACATAAACAAAAGGTGTACAATAAAGAATAACCGTGTATAAAAAATTGACATAAATACAAAAGGCTCTCTGATTGGCTCCATTGGGTTTGCGGCTAGGAAAAAAAAAGGTCAATATTAGTTGGCCAAGATGCTTGTTTATATCCTTATTTAATCCAGCCTAAATCGAGTCGAGAAAACGGCCAGTTGTTGGGTTGCAATTTTTAACCAAAGGGGGTAAAAATAATAGTGAAAAAAAGGTCCCTATTACAATTGTTTAGATGCAGGTCCCAACTTTGTGGAGCACAAGGAGACATTTGCTGTACAAAGGTCCTCGGATTCTATTAACGAATCAGGCACAAATCGCCGCGGTAAAAAATTTAAAAAATGGTGGGATCGAATCCAAAGAAAAGCTATTAGCAATCCCGAGCTTTTCATCCGGATTTGTAACGAAAACGACGTCGGATTGACCGTAAACAAAGCGAAAGGGAAGGAAAGGAAGCAGGGTAGGTGGCTCACCAGGCAGGCAGCAGTCGCCGAGGCAGTTCCTCCCGCAGCCGGCGCGCGGCTTGTCGGCGTCCTCCTGGTAGTTGGAGACGACGGTGGGCACCCTCCTGATGGTGAGCTTCATCTCCATGCCGCCGGTGAAATGCTCTCGGGCGGGGTTGATCTCTCGGGTGTTTTGGTCGGGGTCGGGGGGGTCAGCAGACGACGGTTGTCAGGGTCAGAGGAGAAGGAGGAGACGGGGAGGGAGGGAGGGAGGTCAGCAAGGGAGCGTCTCAGATGCGGGGGCGACCGCCGCCGGCGAGGAAGAGGAGGTCGGACGGGCTCCCTCCGGCCGAGGGGAGCGCCCCGCGGCCGCCGTGCGGGGCGGGGCTGGTGGCGACGGCGGAGGCGATGGTGCCCGTGGGCTCCACCTGCGCAGCTGCGGGGCCGCGCCGGGGGGCTGCAACGCTAGCCGTGATGCCTACAACTCGTCCACCAGAGGGGGGGTAGGGGGGAAGGCTTGTCCGGGAACGGGGCTTCCGCGGGAGCTCCTGGAGGCGGCGGCGGCGGCTTGTCCCCTCCTCTTTTATCTCCTGTTTCTCTTCTCTTCTCCGGCGAACGGCGGCGTGCGGTGGCGGGCGGTTGCGGTGCGCTGGGTTGGGTTGGGTTTGGGAGGCGAGGGGCGGAGGCCGGGTGGTGGCATTAAAGGGATCCCGGCATTAAATAGGGGGCCAGGGTAGGAGGCGATTGCGGTGGCGGATTTGTGGTCGGGCTTTTTTGTGTGGTGGATGTGGATCTGGACGGACACGCTCGCGCCGGATCCGACTCGGCGGCCAGGCTATGCGCTCCGTTTCTTTTTCTTTTCTTTATTGGAGTAGTATTTTGCTATTTTCGGTTTTCCTTTTTCCGTGTGGTGTCACGTTCCGGATCTGCAGGAGAGGTGTGTGCTTTCTGGCTAAGGTTCATGCTGCTTGAGGTAGTTGAAAGAAAACTGATCTTCACGAGTAGTACTGCCGGTTTCGGAAAAAAAAAATAGTACTGCCTTTTTTTTTTGAGAACGCATGATTTGGACTGGGAGGAACGCATTTTTTTTTTGTATGACATGTTGCGCTTTTCATGCGTATGCGGTGTCGCTGGATGATGCTATGAACCAGCATATAAATCACATCTATGGTGTTTACGTGTATCATATGCCAGGTTGGTGGAACAAAGATCCAATGATGTTTGGTTCCGCTTGTAAACGGTTTATCAGCGAAATTAAATGAGAATTTCACCGAACATTCTGATTATTTTCATTTATTCTTGCTTATATGTTAATCTGGTTCAGAGATTCAAACTACAATAACAATAAGCGAAAAATGAGAATAAAAAAAATCCACTTATCTTTAGAATCTAAACATGGCTGGCCGAGATAAGCTAAATCAAACACGCCTTGATCTATTTCACTAATTGTCGGATGTCGCTACATCTCTAGCCATAAACTTTTTATGTTATATATATCTGGCTTGTTTACACGCTTTAGTTTGTCTCAGCTTTCTTCATTCAGTCTTGTAACTTGATTGTTCAGCACATATATCCTAATTTGTTCCATCTCCTGGTGGTCTTTAGTCCAGAAATGGGAAAACTGTCTCTTTTGTGAAAATGTAATGTTGTGGGACTTACTATTGCTCAAAATATGTTTTGCTTTTACATTTATAACCATTATTGCTCAAAATATGTTTTGCTTTTACATTTATAACCATCAAACAACTTACGTGTGTCTCCACATGCTTTGGTTCATTCTATTACAACATGATGTGTGCAGTTCCTTTTCTTTCTATGTCAATGAAATATGTACAATCCGATCTCGTGCCCATTCGTTCAAAAGAAACAAAATTATCATGTGTCTTGGAACAAGATGGGTTTGTGATGTAGTGCAGGGCCAGAGCCAAGCAGGGCAAAGGGGGCTCAACCCCCCACCCCCCCCCCTCATGTTGATGCACCAGTGGAGAAATAAATGAGAGAGGAGGAGGAAGAGAAGAGGAGAGGAAGAAGGAAATAGAAAATGGAGGAAAAAGAAAGGATCTAAGCCTTCCTAATATTAATTTCTACATCCAGCACTGGTGTAGGGTACTCCTTCGTTTTAAATTATAATTCGTTTGACTTTTTTGCTCTAAATTTGACCGTTCATCTTATTCAAAAGATTGTGCAAAACATCATCTTTTGTTGTGGTTTGCTTTATTAATAAAAGTTTTTTAAAAATTATTTAAATTTGATTATATTTGTACAATTTTTTGAATAAGACGAGCGGTCAAACTTGGAATAAAAAAGTCAAACGAATTATAATTTAGGACGGAGTGAGTATGAGTTTGGAGTTTCAATTCAGAAAGGAGAAAGTGTAATGGCTGTGAGGCAGTAAGCGAAGTGAGGAAAAAATCCGGTGCGATGGAGTTGGATATCTCGATCGAGGAAGCTTTATTGCTTGGATCAATATGCAACGGTTAAGATGCAGAGCGTCGACTGGCCGGGAATCCTAGGAAGAATCCAATACAAGTCGACCTCAGAAAGTTACTGTACGTGGTAGACTAGTACACGTACTGTAGTACACGTGGTAGGGGCAGTAGTCGCGTTTCACACATTTTACTGTTGTTGTGTACAAGTCGTCGAAGCCGTGCGACGGCGATCGCGCGCACACACACACAGAGAGGTGGGCCCGGGCGGTGGACGATCGTCGGGCCGGAGCAGTGTGAACCATGTAAAAACGAAAGCTCGGCGCGGACCCAACGTGGTGACATTTGCAGCCCGTGCTTTGAGTGGCTGCCATCTTTTTTCCCCGGCCGGTTTTCTTGTTCTCGTTCCATCGGTGGTTTTGGTCCACACACAGCACCGGCGGACCGGCACGGGACCACGTCGCCGGCCACTTGCATGCCTGCTCCTAGTGTCACTACTGGTGGGGCCAGCAGTGTAGTAGTACTTGCCACACGAAATTTGTTGCTTCTCTTTGTCCTTAATCTGGCGCTACCATTACCTACAGTTCAGTGGCACGAGTGTATACGTGCGTGATATGTGGCCGTGCATATTAGAGGCGACGAGGCAACAAGAGCATCTCCGACTGATTGAGAAAACCAATCTCTTTTCCTTTTATTCTGGTTGAAGGGGATTGAGATGAAAAAACTCTCTCCAACAGATCCCCTTTCTATTCCATTTTCCCTTTATTTTTTTCTCAATCCCCTATAACTCCTCTCCTCTCCCCTTTCTAAAGGGGATTTGCCCCTTTCCTTTTTTCTTTTCCTTTTTTTATTTCATCCCAGCCACATGATTTCATGGCACTGCACGTATCTTGAAGTGGCGAGTTGGCCATGCTCCAGCCGCCGCCCCGACGCCCTGGGCTGGCGAGCTCTGGCCTCCTCCCCGGCGTGGGCGCCATGGGCCTGAGCTGGTCACGCCGCCGCCCTCACCGCAGGCTGGACGCGTCGCCACTGCCGCACGCCAGAGCTCCGGCAAGCTGCCGCCGGACCCGGGCAGAATTCCATCGGTGAAGCTTCATGCTCACGAGGACACTGTGGCGCGCTCGGACCTCATGCGGAGCTCCACCAGCGACGCGTACGCGCCGTCCCTGCACGCCATCAGCTGCTCGTGCGTGCCCTGGGCGACGACCTCGCCGTCCCTCAGCACGGCGATCGCGTCGGCGCCCCTGATCGTGGACAGCCGGTGCGCCACCACGACGGTCGTCCTGCCGGCCGCCGCCCGGTCCAGGGCCTCCTGGACGGCGCGCTCCGACTCCGCGTCCAGCGCGCTCGTCGCCTCGTCCAGCAGCAGGATCCTGGGTCCCGGAGCACGGCCCTCGCGATGGCCACACGCTGCTTCTGACCGCCGGACAGCTGGGCGCCCCTCTCGCCGGCGAAGGTGCCGTAGTGCCGATATGAACTGGTGCACGTTCGTGGCCTTTGCGGCCGCGATGATCTGGCCCGGGCGAAGGTGCCGTAGCCCTGAGGCAGCCACAAAGAAGAGGGGAGAGAGAAAAAAAAAGAAAATAATGGCTATCACATTGACAAGCAGGCCCCACATGTCAGATGAGAAGGAAAGGGAAAGGGAAAAGGGGGTCTACTGGAGCCTCTCTCCCTAATATCAGCTGATTGAGAAAGGGGATTCCCCTATAGCAAGAAAAAAGAGAAAGAGGAAAGGGGATCTCTTGGAGATGCTCTAAGGTCCGGTGTACCATGCACGCGCGAGGAAGCTAGTAATAGCAATAATTCCATTCCTTGAGACGTACAGTTGCATCGCATTGCTTAACCTAATTAAGGCATCATGGGGGACACTGTATGGAACAAGTAGGGATGGCAATTCAACCCGAGGGTGCGGCCACCCGCGGGTTTCAGACCCGGCGGGTAGGCCCGCAGCCGAGTCGACTCCATGCCCGAGCGCCGCACGCCCGCACTGAAGCCGATTCGGCGCGACTGCGCCTGCACGTTGCTCGGGGACTTGTGGGATATGGGTACCCCTGGGCCCACTACCGACCGGATACATAGTCGGCCTGGGCCCACGTCTGACAATGATGTGGGCCGGCCCACGAGGATCCTCAACTTGGTGGACAAGATTGGAGAAAACTTAACCTGCAAGGCATATGGCGATATACTCGGATCCTACTCGGGTATCAAGGAGATCACGGTACAACCAACTCGGATTACTTTCCTAGTTGCAACCGGATAATGATTAGAGATAACCGACTTGTAAACCCTAGGCCGTCAGCCTATATAAGGCGGCCTAGGTCGACCCCTTCATTCATTCAATCCTTAGCCACCAGATCCCTCGTTGTAACCCCGAACTCGCTATCATTATCCGGAATCACGCCGAGCAGAGCAATACAATACCACCGAGCACAGGACGTAGGGTATTATATCTCCGGGTAGCCCGAACCTGTATAATCCCTGTGTCCCTGTGTTACCTCGAGCTCCCTAGCCTCGCGATTGCCCTTTACCTACAAATCTACCATCTGGGTACCCCCAGGTGGACTGCCAGACGAGAACTCCGACAGTTGGCGCGCCAGGTAGGGGTGATCGCGGGGCATTATAGCTAGCTCGATGGTAGATCGTCAAGGTGTCATCTTCCCCGAAAGCCTCAAGGACTGCTCTAAGCATCTTGAGGGCATCAGCTTCTTCGACGAGATCCACTCCGCCTCCTCCGACTCGAGCTCGTCGCCCGACTTCACCACGCCGACCAGCTCCATGCTGACCTCCTCGCCGGCTTCATCATCAATCGTTGCCCCGCTCCAGCAACGGTTCGATGCAATGGTACTCCGTGACCAAGCTCCGGGCTTGGCCACCCGCTCAAGACTTCCGCCCCCCTCCCCCCCCGACGAGTTCCTCGCCGGGCTAGATCGTGTTCAAGGCACCCTCTCCGAGTGCATCGCTATGTCAGAGGAGGCCCTGCGCCCACCTCACGGCCAGCTTTCGATGGGACTGCGCAACGCCTCAACTACTCGGCACGGGTGCGCAGAAGTATGGATCAGATCCGATCTGAAAACCCACCCACGACCACCCAGTCCCTGGACTGCGGGGAATTCCAAGTCGCTACAAGTGTGCTCCTGCCGGCTCCGGCCGACCCGAGCAATGATTCAAGCTACGCCACGCCTCCGGGGCGTGAAGTCTTCGTCTCTGAAGACCAAGCTACTCTGGATGGGGAAACTAACTCGGATAGAGAGCGCNCGAGCGGCTGGTCTCCCCACCTCCCGGTGGCGGCGGGTGAGCGGCTGGACCTACGCGCCTGTGGGGACGGGGCGGTGGCGGCAAGTCCCAAGTCTGCGGCGGCCAGCTGGCACCCAAAGCTGCAGTAGTTAAGTTATTCTGTTTTCATGTGATGTTACCAAACCCACGGGCACCTAAGACCCGCCCGAAACCCGGCGGGTGCGGGTGCAGATATCCACCCACGGGTGGGTTTTTTTTTGTCCCGCGGGTTTCGCTGCGGGCGGGTTTTAGCTGCACCCGCACCCGAATCCGCGGGTGCCATCCCTAGCAACAAGCCGATCCAATCCTAATGCTTAGGTATTCCTGGCCGCGCATGTGTGTTATGCATGGCTGATGAATTAGGCCATCCCAATCCAGACACTACCACATAGTTTTCATACTTGCCATGTCATATAGACAGTGGGCATAGAAGCTATGTCTTCAATGCATAGTTTCTTGAAAGTAAATTACCTCTCCAATCATCTTCTCTCTTTTTTCTCCTCTCCCAATCCCCGCTTCTTTCTTTTCTAGTTCTCGTGTAGAGCTGATTTCTTGAATAAGACCTGATTTCGTTCTCTCTCCTCTTTAATTCTATTGGCACATCATTTTTTTTCTTATATGGCACTCGTACATTATTTGAATGCCCATGGAGGTATGTACGTCCCACGTTTAGGAACTCCATCTCAACAATATACTAATTCACACTCGCTCCATCATGTGCGCACCCGAGTCCTAGTAGTGTGCTCGATCGGCATTATTATTGTTTTGTTTAGGACTTACACAAAGCCGTTGGCAGCTTCCGTAGCGGTTGAAACGTGGCATCATGTGCGCACCCGCGGTTGAAACCTTTTATTTTGTGACCGGTCGAGACTGCATGATGCCATGATGCAGAGCAGGCTCCAACGCGGATTGGAGCATTACCGCAGCGATCTGATCCATCACCCGGCGTTTCCACGAGGCAAGATGCACGCACGTCGGCACGTGATCCAAAGTTCACGGTCTTGTGCAGTCTGCAGTGCAGGCAGGCATTGGGTTTACCTATATATTATCATGTTTTGTCAGCGCAGATAATTAACACTGGTAAATTAAACTTTTCAGATCCACGATGAAAGCATGCAGAGGGCAACTAAACCGTACAAGAAACTATACGGTCGCATCCCGTCGTCGTGCATACTGTATTCATACAGCAGCCACTAGTTGTTGCTAGCCGCTGGGGCTGCTGTGCCGCTGCCGTTCCATTTACATTATTTATGGGTCTCAGCCTTTTTACTCCTCCCTTCCAGCAAGCTCATATATCGCTGATGAGAGACGGGGCGCGTAAAAAATATCTCACTTATTTTTCTATAGATAATTCTCAAAAAAAAATCTAGAGATGTAAGCAACAGTAGTTTCAAACTTTCAATACCTGGTACTAGTCCTTAGATAGAGTTTATTAATTTCTTCAAGTGAAGATACCATTATTGAGCTACATGCACGATCAAATTAAATAGAGCGTCCATGCATTGCCCATGATTTCAACATGCCCACAGTTCTATCATATATATATATATATATATATATATATATATATATATACTCCCTCCGTTTCAAATTATATTACTATTCTTTTTGCTTCTCTAGGTTCGTATTTTTGCTACGCATCTAGATATAGCTTATATCTAAATGCATAGTAAAAATAATGAATTTAGAAAAACCAACACTGCCTGAGACAGAGATCGAGATCCTTCCAAAGGTGGCCATGCTATTTTCCACACCCATTGCCCGATCACCGTTCCAACGAAGAAGAAAGGATCGCTGGCTGCATATCCTTCCCATCATGTAAAAATGCCACCACCAGCATTGTCTGATGTCTAGGGTACCTATATGCTATGCTATAGGTTGCTACTCTTCTGGTACCAAGTATATCCGGATCCGGGGATCTTATATTCCCTGACCCTGACCATATTGTAAAGGGAAAAAAAAAAACAGTGTCCGATCCCGTGACGAAATGAAGGCGTTGGAACGAGCGCCCACCGTCCATGCAGCAACAATGGCATGGCAGCATGCGTCTGCGTGCATGGCCATTGGCCAACCCGTTTTCTGGCACAAGTGGTGGCTTGCGGTTGCTCCCAGTCAGAGGGTCCCTCGGCATGGGCGTGACTAAGGACGACGTCCGGTCCGGCGCGTGCTGCCGTGTGCTTGATGCATGCCGGTACGCCAGAGTCATCGCTCGAGCGAAAGAAGCTTGGCATTTCATCTTTTTTTTACTCCTTTCTTTCACTCCTCTGACAGGGAAAAATAAGACCACTTCATCTGTTGCAACAAAGGGTATCCTTTTTCCTTCATTTGTCAAAGATTCTTCCCTTCATTTCCCGGCGAAAGAAGCTTCCTAGCTGGAGTGGGTTGGTATACAAAGTCTTAGCAATGGACGGCCAGGATCCAGGGAGATGGACGGCTAGTATTCATCCGATCCATCCTCCTAGCATGACGGGTACCACTCTAATCATGTCGAGAACAATAGTTTCCATCTGCGCGACACGTGTTTTACTATTTCCACATATAGCATTGATTTTGGGATAATACTGTGAAAGTAATGCCATGACATGCTTTTGATTTTTTTTCTCAAAAGGTTATTGCATACTATGCCAAATCTATCTCGTCAATAATGCATATTGAAAATCCCGGCAGATAGAGATCCGATACGTATCTCAATGTGGATATGACATTTGATTACACAACAAGACCGATTTGTAATATACTCCGTATTATGTCAGGCTTGCAATCTTCTTACATATCTTGGACAGGTTGCTGCCTGGACCAACAGTGACCACAATTTGTCTCAGCCTAAATTCCAGTAGGCGCGCTCTGCCCCACATGATGGGATCGGATGGCTTGTAGGCTATCATGAACTCGACCACAATCGTGGGTGAAATTCATCGCCGACCATCAGAAGAAGAAAAAGAAAGAAAAGGCGTGGTCTAGTTTATTTTGTAGTCCAAGTACTCCTTGGCTGCTAGAGTTTTTTTCTTCTTCTTTTGATTGGCTCCTGGCTGCTAGGGTTTCTTGCAAATTAAAAGTTTTATTTTTGTTTTATCAAAAGAAGTACGCTGAAGATATGAGAGGTGGTGAGCAATAGAGACTTAGGGCGTGTTTGTTTCCGCTTATAATCAGCTTATCGGTCAAAACAAGCGAGAATCACACCCAAACACTTTGATTATTTTCGCTTATTCTCGATTCTCTGATAATCTATTTTAGAGATTTGAACTGCCATAATCGAGAATCGAGAATCAATAAATTTTTTGCTTATCTTAGAATCTAAGCATGGTTGAGAGAAGCGGAAACAAACATGCCTTTAATTAGCTCGATGAAAGTCCAACCAAATGTGTGATGGTTGATTACTATAAGTGGACGACAAAATTCTATAGCACTGAGGTCGTTCTCAGTGATGGAAACATGAAAATGCCTTTTGACCCCCTTTTCATGAGCATCACTTTCAGGTTTATGTATGCGGCCAAAAGACCACAAAGGATATTCCAAGAGAATTGTTCTGAAAATAAGCAGATTCTTTTTTGAAATAAAAAAATAAGCAGATTTTGTGGGGGACACTTGTGTTCCTATTTCCTATGTTCTGGAAATTTTGCAACGGATCGAATCGGAATTGAATAGTGGCCAACATTCCAATAGTAGAACCGGAGGTGCTGCGAAAGCGGATCCGTAAAGTAGGAATTTTCGCACCACATAGGAGGTTCAGCTGAATGGCCAAATAAGTAGGCAGTCAGCATGTACCATATTTCTATAGCACAAAATTGATACTGAGCATCAAAACCATTTTGTTTGACATGTACCGGTCTTTGTCGGGTCAGACTTATATTGTATCCCCTATTTCGTGGTCATGCAACTATGGCTGCTTAGAGACCATTATTTTTTTTTTGCGAAAAGGCTGCTTAGAGACCATGCAGGTTGTTGTTGGGCAACTTCTCTTATCACGGGGTGTTCTCTTAAAAATAATCATAAAAATCGAGCAGTACACCTCAATTGGTGGACGAGGGTTCTCTCCAATTTTTGAACTTATATAGACAAATCCAAACTTAATTTGACTCAATAGCTGGGGTCTGCGAAATTAGCTCCTAGATTAGCATTTTACTTGAAATCTAAGGAAATTTAAGTACCAAATAGAAGCAGTTTCCAGGTGAAATAATGCCAAGTTATTAATAAATCAAATGTTGTATGCATCCATGAGAAGAGAAGGCGGATGACGTCGCGAAAGCTTCCATAAGGGTGTTTGGTGAGATCCAATCCAAGTCCAGCCGTACACCCTGCACACTGAGCCGATGAGCTTTAGGCGTGCAAATAAACACCATGTTCGGCTGGCTGGTTTAGAACCAGCCAGTAGTACTTCAGTCTCATATAAAATCAGCACCAGCCAAGAACCAGCCAGTAGTACTTCAGTCTCATATAAAATCAGCACCAGCCACCAGCCAGTCAGCAGTGCTTTTCTCTCACAGAAAATCAGCACCAGCCACCAGCCAGAATCAGCACCAGCCGAACGGGCTGAAAAATGAGGCGTGGCCGGTCCGCACATGAGCAAGCGTCAGCCATGGCGTCAGGGATGACCTCAGCGCGCGAACCGTGTGTTCCGTGTGGCCAAAAGAGTAACAGTAAGATTCGACGAGCACCGTAACTGTATAATAAGTAGCAACAACACTGCTCTCACTTGACCAGAGGAGATAGATCATGTTGCACTGCGTAGCAAAGGTGACGAGCTAGGTCAACTATAGTGATGGATGAATTATGCTAATTGAGCCCGCGCTTCCACTGAGCCATAATCTATAGCCACTTTGTAACATGCTTGGCTCTGGGCCTGTGGCAAAAACTAGGAGACCTGAAGCTTCCATTGACCAGCGTCTAGGCTGAGCAACATCAACGGTCAATTTGAAATCGAATTCAAGGGCAGTCCATCACCTCATCACCTTCTTTTAGTTACGTACTTTGAGCTCCTTAATTATTTCCCAATGCATACTCCAAGCATGCATGGCATGCCAGGCCTATTTGAATTTGTAATATTTCACTAAAATTATATAAGGAGTAGGATCTAATCACTGTGAAACAAAGCTTAATTCTAGTTTTTTCTTATGGAAAGCTTAATTCTAGTAGAATCTACAGAATCAAGCTTTCCATAAGAAGTAGATTTTGAAAAGCAGGGATAGCTCCCATTTCCCTTTCTCCCGGCCCAAGCCCATGTATATAAAAAACAAAAAAGCCCAACTCATTGGCCAAGTAAAAAGTCAAAGCCAATAGTTTGCTACTGGGCCGGACCGATCTCATCTTTGCATCCTCGCTCGCTCGCTCGCTCACCGGCCTCACGGGCTCACGGCCATGGCGAACACCCGCGGGGCGCCGCCGCTCCTCCACCCCCGCAGCCGGCGGCTCCTGCGCTCGCCGATCTCGCGCTGCGCCTGCCTGCTCCTCGCCTTCGCCGCGCTCCTCCTCCTCTCCGCCCTGCGCCAGGTGGCGCGGGTCGACATCCCCCGCCAGGACGCACCGCGCCAGGCCCGTCTCGTGACCCCTTCCTTTTCGGTTTCGTTACTGGTAGCTTGTTGCCTTGTTGCTTGCTGCGGGTTCACCGCGCGAGTTGCTGTGTTAGGCGTCGGTTGCTAGCGCAATGCGTTTGCTGGATGCCCGAATTCGTGCTCATGTTTGTACTCAAGTTATTCTCATTTCTTTTGATTTGTGGACATGTCTCTAGCACAGTTTTCCCACATTTTGTTGATAGAACAGCTGGTTATGCAATGTAACATAGCTATGGATGGACCTTCCTGAAACTAATACTAACCGCAGGCCAAATTGTTAGTGTTCTTCAGACAAAAGATTGGAGCCGCAGGGAGCAAATTGTTCCTGAAGTTAATACCAGTATAAACTAGTTGTAGGGGACAATGGTAGACCAAGAAGATTCAGCATCTACAGAATCTTGAGAGACTAAGAATAAGCCAATTCTGGATCGTGTCATTAAGGAAAAGCGAAATATCTTAGCTAGGAAAGCATATCAGAAATGTTAGCTTAAAAACTTAAGAAGGGCGTCATTGCAAAGTTTGATGCTTGGTGTTGACACCTTTATTTTGGATGATCAAGTTAGATACCACACAAAATAATGTGTCCTTTTAATGCACAAGCATGTGCAATTGAAGACTCGCAGGCTGCAAATAGAGGCTTATACATCTTTTGGATGTTACGCACCTAAAGTTACTTTACATGCTTACATCCCTGTGAAACAAGACTGATACTAGTAAGTTACTTCATGGAGGGCAGTGATAGTAGTGCTTTTACAAACCTCATTGTCATTGTCTCATTGAATCGAAGAAATAATTGACCTTCAGGTGTCAAGTGAGCAGCTGTGGGCGTCTAATGGCTACGGTTATGGTGCTTGTATTAAGCCAACCTCTAGATGTAAGGGTAAGTTAGTTTCTTTTGTGTTAGTATTTTTTTTTTGAAAAATAAATTCAAACTCATGATGATCCCTTTTCATCTTACTAAGTGTCTGTGACATCAAATCAAATGACTTAGCTCTTAGTCTTTTAGCTCCAGTTGATTTTAAGCTACAGTTTGTAAAAACCCTTCACTAGTAGTGTACTGTGTTTCTGGACCCAGGAACGTTGTAACTGTTTCATGTTTCTGGTTTCTTCTTTTTCTCACTTTCTGAAATAATTATATATTTTTTTTTGTTGGTTTTAATGCTTCTCGGTCCCCCCTATAAGTACATAAATGAAACGTGAAGGTTCAATTTTGGGATTTCCTACTTCCTTGATATGCACCTTATCTAGACTAAACATGGGAGCAGCACAGCAATGATCAAGTTGTTACTCATCTTCTAATTGTTATTCTTGTCCAGTCAAATATCCCTATTCTTTATTATATAAATACAAATGTGGGGACAGTACTCATGCAAAAATGATGCACATATATGCATATGTGGTGTTGTGATAACGTTTTTTATCATTGTGATTATTCTGCTGGCTGCTCTGACAATGCCTTTGGGCTATCAGTTCCAGGCAAGTCAGATCGCTATATGACTGTCAGAAGTAATGGAGGACTCAACCAAATGCGCACTGGAGTAAGTCCATCCCACCAAAATTTAGCTTTGAGCTTCATCTTTGTCTATCTGTTGTCAGCATGCTTTTGGCCTTTCGCATCTACAATTATATTGTTGTTCTTGTTCAAATGATTGCTTCATGGTGTTTTTTGCTGGTGTCTTCTGTTTAATCTGCACTGTTATGTTTGTCACACAGTTCTTATTATTATTCATAATTTCTGGGTGTAATTTTTACACAATTATGGTTTTCTATATTTAATTGGAGCCTAATCTCCCCTCTACAGATCTGTGATATGGTTGCAGTTGCCCGATTGGTGAATGCAACACTTGTTGTCCCTCAGTTAGATAAGCGATCCTTCTGGCAAGACACCAGGTGCTAGTGTTAGATTATTGTTACGCATTCTATCTGATTATCCCTTGATTTTTTGTTTAACAACTTGCACCGCTTTCTGCAGTACATTTAAAGACATCTTTGATCAGCCTTATTTTATTAAAGCTCTGGAAGGAGATGTCAACATTGTGGGTGACTTGCCTGAAAGCTTGCAATCTGCTCCAAGAGCCCGGAAACACTTTACCTCGTGGTCTGGTGCAAGTTATTATGAGGAAGTGAAAGAGCTCTGGAAGGATCAGAAGGTAGTTCTTCGATTAAATCTTGTAGTTGATTCCCTTAGTAGTTCTGCATAGAAACTATTGCTTTTGCTTTGAAATAAACTGTGAACTTTCCGTTCAATTAAACCCAAACTAGTTTTTCTGCTTATTGTAATATGTTGAACTGATATGATCTGATATGTTGGTCTTGGTTCAGGGCAAATGAGTTGAGAATGTTAGTATTAGCGCCTTTTGCGACCATTGCCTTATGCTATAGGGAGAAATAACATTGTATGGATGTTACCCTGCATGTGCATTGTACATTCTCATGGATGTGGTTGTTAGAATTTTCTAGGCTACTGACATAATTGCACGGAGTAGCTGTCCTCAATACGGTACTTTGTCATAGGCTTGATATAATTTTATTTGAGCATTGTTATTAAGTCATAAAGTTGAACTAAGCCATCAAAGGACGATTTGCCAAATAGATGATGGCATAGGCAACTTGTCTAGGGACATATTGACAGAGGAGGACGGGAGGTAGAATAAAGGAAATTCCGAAATGGGATATTGAAACGATGCATATGGAGGGAGGGAGCTGGTAGTGAATGTAGCATGATGGGGTAGCCACAGCATGATGTCATATGTAGTATTTGGATTCCCTGCTGTGTTAATTCCCTCTAAGCCACTGGCTCAATTGGCACAAGAAGCAAGTTTGCCCTAGAAACCATAAGCATCTGCCTCTACTCCCTTGTCTGCCTCTTAGCATGGTTTCGCTAACCTCCCTCATGCGCTCATCTCTCATTTGTTCCAATCACACTGCCTACCTGACTCCCATGTTTCCGATCTGCCTTGCAACAAGTTAACTGCTATCCATTCCTACAGTTAATTGTCGGTCAAAAGACAACTAGTTACCAGCTGGTGTGAGCAACTGGACAGTCGACAACGATGGTTCTTATTTCTTAGCATCACTCATTTACTTCTGCAAACCAAGCAGCAGGCGTTTTGTTAATGTAAAAGTTCTATTTTTACTTGGATCTGAAGTGTAGGACTTTTTTTTTCTCGAACACGCAGGAGAGCTGCGTATCATTGTAGGATTTTTTCTGAAGTGTAGGACTCATTATATGATCTCTTCTCACTATGTCTTGCAGGTAGTTCACATCCCGAAATCTGACTCACGACTCGCTAACAACGGCCTTCCAATTGATATCCAGAGATTGAGATGCCGGTGTCTTTACCAAGCACTGCGTTTTTCAGATCTAATTGAGGACCTAGGAAAGGCATGAATAACTCTTAATATACTGTACATTTCTTTACCTTGGAACCTACAGTCTTCAATTTGCAGTTGGAGATTTATGGCGTCTCCAAACTAGGTTCTGAGCCAACATAACACTTACACAACAGAAGCTGGTGGATCGTCTAAGGTCTCGTGGAAAATTTATCGCTCTTCATCTACGGTATGAAAAGGATATGCTAGCATTTACGGGATGCACTTATGGTTTGAGTGATTCTGAAGCAAATGAGTTGAGACTTATGAGGTATGCCCAACCAGTGCACATCCATACAATTATGTTTCTACATGCTGATTGTAAATTGCTTTATCTTCTCTATAGGGAGAGAACAAGCCACTGGAAATTGAAGGACATAAACTCAACTGAACAGAGATCTGAAGGCAACTGTCCACTGACTCCAAATGAAGTGGGCATTTTTCTGCGTTCTATGGGCTATCCTGAATCCACATGGATCTATCTTGCAGCAGGTGAAATATATGGTGGTGATAAGTATATATCAAAGTTGAGATCATACTTCCCAAATTTGATTAGCAAGGTAGTTATACTTTGCCTGTTTTGATTATTGGATTGGCCACTTCCTGGCTATGCTACTAAACCTACAGTTTTACATAATTTTACAGGAGATGCTAGCGACAAAACAAGAGCTTCATAAATTTAATAATCACGCCTCTCAAGTTGCAGCCCTTGATTACATAATTTCAGTTGAAAGCGATGTGTTTGTTCCATCACACTCTGGCAATATGGCAAAAGCTGTAGAAGGCCATCGTCGGTTTCTGGGGCATCGCAAAACCCTCACTCCTGATAGGTAAAGATGGGACTTTTTTTATTTCCTAAAAGATAGTTTTCCTTTGATTTCTAACTTTGCCTAATTTCTGATTTTCTTCCAAAACAAATCTTTCATGTAAATATGCCCATTGATATTGTCACATTGAAAATATTTCTTTTTTCCCCGTTCACGACTGAGCATGTTGAAGTTATAGGTCTTTTGGTTGCATTATATCATTTTATTTCGCTTTATGAAAAGCAGGGCGTATAGCCTTTTATCTAAAAATTATATCATTTTACTTGTTTTTTCTTGATATTCTGGTCAAACAATCTTTGCCATTTATCTAAGTGCTTATTTAGTTCCTCTTCAACATTAATCTATTTAATATGCAGGAGAGGATTGGTGGAACTCTTTGATTTACTGGAAAAAGGGGAACTCATGGAAGGTCCAAAGCTGTCCTCACTTGTTACTGACATGCATAAATACAGGTGATTTTAGTTGTAGTAAAAGTAGAATATGGACAGTATTTCGTTTCTGCAATTCAAAAATTGTACTAAGATCGCATTTCTCTGTTTGCAGGCAAGGGGCTCCAAGGAAAAGATATGGCTCCTTGCCAGGAAGCAAGGGCAGAGCACGGCTTCGGACTGAGGAATCTTTTTATGAAAACCCACTTCCTGAGTGCATCTGTCTGACTGGGAATCACTGATATGCTGCTGATGTATAGGTATGCTTCTCTTGGTCATTATGCAGTATGATACTCTTTGTTAGCTTTGAGATACAATGCTGTTGGTTAATATGTATTGTCTAAACCTTATCACCTCGAAGAATCATTTGGGATGAGCTGACTTCTTTGCTTAATCGCAGCTTTGTATGATGACACCGCTCACTCACATTGGAAGTGCACTAGCGTTTCTCATTGGCCATTGGAGCTCTGCTGACGCTTTCAAACTAAACGGATACTCTGTGGCACAAGTTAGGGAAGGATGGCTTCATTCCAGTGAACATCCAATGACCTTGTTGGCCCAGATGGGGAGGACTGGCCACGGCAACTGTACATTAATGGGTTTGTTACGACAAAGTCGAGAGATTGATGTGTAGGTTGTAGCCATGAAGGTTTTGAACAACACACGTAACAAACATTTGCAAGGATCTGTAGCCCCGGAGGCAATATCTTTTTTTTTGGGTAGTTACAAGCATTCGGCCTATAAAGAGCATTTTGACACATACTGTTGAACTGCTTCATCTTTCTACTTCTAAGTGATCATCAAAGCTGATGTTCACTTATCCTCACTACCACATAATAGCATCACTCATGTCCTCTAGTCGTATTAACAGAAGGAAATGATGTAAAAAGAAGTCATCAAAACCCTACACGACACGAAATGATTCTGCTATTTGTTTCAGATCCTTGTAATGCCTCTTCCATTGCAGACCTGCAAAGTTCAGAGCTGTTGTTCAGGATAAAACTGTTCCAATGAAAGATCATACGCCTTTGAGATTAACAAAGGTTCTACCGTTTGCAGTTACGCTGAACAGGTAGAGCCTGTTCCCAGCTGCAGTGGCTGTAATGAGCACATGGGGTGGCTCCAGCTCAAACTGGTAGTAAGTTCTTCCTGAATGCTCTGCTGTCGCTGAGGACAAGACCTTCCCTTCAACATTCTCTCCAATGACCTCTGGACCGAAGGCGTTGATCACCTTCTCGGGGTTGCCTATCTTTTCGATGGTTGCATCATCGAGATCATCTATGGGACAGAAGTGGCAGTGATCACCATGTTTTTATCCTGAGAGCATCTTGCAGTATAGCATCTTTTTCAGATGGACATGTTCCTCACCTGCAAACCTGCGAACTGGGGCTACGATGACGAACAGCCGGCCCTCCTTTGGGTTTGCAAAGCGCAGGTCGATCTCCGTGCCACCAAGATCAGCAATCGACACTGGGACCTAAATTGGAGCCATGGCCACAGCAGAAGTTTAGTATCAGAAAGCAATTGGCAGTGTCCTGTGAAGCTGGAGTTCTGTGAGCAGCTCCTGGTCTCACCTCGTCCCAACCATCAGGAACTTTGAAGCTATAGGGGATGATGGGGCTCCAGCCGACTCCATGGCCACCGGATTTGTCGTCTGGCCTACGGTATGTTCTCCAGCCTGTCTGAAGAATCAGCATCATGAAAACAATTTAACAGTATTTCTGTCTGAACTTTTGTTGTAGTTTCTCCAGAGGAAGAATCACAAACTACTGCTAGCATTCAGATGTTACAGAAGCTAACTTCTGAATCACTTTCAGAGCATTTGTTCTACTCAAACTCGAAATTCTGAACTACTAGAATAAATCAACCAAATTCAATCACAACTGAAGAAATGAGGAAGAAGAACTTACCATTTTCATCAGGTTCTGACAAGCCGGGGATCCTCCCTGCCAGCAGCCCCTGGGTGGCCGCCAGGCCACGGCCTGCAAACCCAAGAACTGAAGCTCCACATGCAGCAGCTGTAGAAGCCAATGCACGCCTCCTCCCCACCATTGCTAACCCCTCCCCCTTCCCCTCTTCCTCATGCGACACTGACAGAGAGGGTTCATTGCTGCACCTCACAACCGCCAAAGCCCTGCCCTTGGTGAGGGGAGAAGGCTTGGTGAGGAACAGGGGAGAGCTAGGCGAGAACAGCCCCATGCTGCTCATCTCTGCAAGGCGTTTGAGACTGCTTCACCTCTGTGATTCACTGATTCTCCCCTGGTCTGCGGACTGCCCCTAGATCTGCTTGTTCTTGGTGGCCTAAGCTTCTGGCGTCGCCTAGAGAGATTTCTCTTCTGTTCAGCTGCTGTGGTTCCTGCTCCATAGGCTGTTTTGGACCACAAGACATGAGTGGACAGGATAACTTCAGAGTTCAGACAAAACTCGATCACCTAGATTGTTTGAGCGTCTCCTCTCCACTTCGTTTTTTCGTTTTCTCTTTCACTTTGTTGCCTTTACTTTGATTCTGCAGATGATCTGAGGCAGAGATCAAATAACCCTTTTTCCCCCCCTAGGAAAACCAATTCTCTCTCTTTGGTTTCTTTGGGGCAAAAGATGGATCTTGTGGTGCATGGTAGAACATGTGTGAGGCTAGGTGTCGCTGGAAGACAAGATTGGTTTTGCTTGCGAACTTAACATTTGAGAGGCTCTATTCTTGTGTGGTTATCTATGTTATATTTAGATATGTTTTTATCTATTTTTTGCTGAAAGTTTGATTTCTTTGTTTTTATCATTAGCATCTTATGCAAGCATATGGATGTTTCATTTGGTATTGCCGCGGACATTTGGGAACTTTGATTGTAGAAACCAGGCTTTAGCT
The DNA here is from genome assembly GCA_004135705.1 of Alloteropsis semialata. Lineage (NCBI taxonomy): Eukaryota > Viridiplantae > Streptophyta > Magnoliopsida > Poales > Poaceae > Alloteropsis > Alloteropsis semialata. The sequence continues at coordinate 85,266,698 of CM014272.1, read as the reverse complement.
AGCGAACAATTACAAAAAAATAAAATAAATCCACACAAGAGATAGGGAAGAACCGGTGACAGTAGAAAAATTATAATCTGAATCGTTTACCTCAGCCGTGCAAGACCAGTAATTCTTTCTTTGCCTGCAGATTCGTACTGGCTAGGTTACTTGTCAGGGGAATGTTTGAGTTTAGTTGTGTCATCTGCAGCTGAGTTCTTCAAGATCTCTTATTTGAGAATTTCCATTTGCTCTTTCCACATGATTATTTATTACTACTTGTATGCGTTCATATTAATCTAGAGCATGTACGTACCTCCTAATTATCGATTTTTTTTTGCAAATTAAATCACACTAAATTTTCAAATCTAGAAGCTCTTTTATGTGGGCCCGCTTGTTTTTATTTAGCTGACATATAGAGACTAATTAAGCACAGTAAGGAAACTGGTTGACTAATTTCTAAACCTTGTTTTTTTATTCATGCATGTTCCAGGTCAATCGACGCTCATTCTAGTAAACCAAAAAAAAAAAAAGAAATCCGAACTGACAATTCGTTCTCACGTTTGTGGCCATTCCACTTGCTGAATTTCTGGTCTTCTTTTAGTCAGGCTACCGAAATCTGCTAGTACAGCCATGGACTAGCTCGATCACTTATAATGCATGGCATGGTGTGTACTCATGCATCACAATTCAAAGCGCTCAACGGACCAGGGAAAGAAATATAAACATCATTTGACTAGCTTGCTACGGCCAATCTGAATATCAGACTGCACGATGTGCATAATCTCTGTACGCTATGTTCAAACGTTGGTCAGTCTATGTACGCTTCATATGTGGCAATGGCAAACGTTTCACCGTACCTGCGTGTGGCAACTATTCCGGGTTCAAATTCAGTAAGCAAAAAAGACACTGATTTCAAAACATGAAAAACGTGGGCGAACTGAAAACTCAAACGAAACATGAACCAGTATCGGTAGATCTTTAGCTGCAAGGATCATTTTTGGTGCTTAACGCAACATTCTGTTTGCTGCTTAACATCGGTAGATCTTTAGTTACAGTAAAAAAATGCACTCACATAATTTCCAGAAAACTACAGTGACTAGTATGCCTGCAAATTAGCATTGTCATGACTCATGGTTTGGGATGTATTTTCTGCACATAATAGTATTTAACTGAAAATTTTACAACTTAGTTAACTCAATTTGCCTAGTACAACTTTTCAATTGTCTTATAATAAACTATTCTCGGCAAACTCAGATTCTCTGCCAAGATATCGTTTATTGTAATAACCATGGTAAGTTTCTATATATGAAAAAGAACCAAGTCAGGGTCAACTCCTTTTGGAACACTGGCAACCTGCTGACTGATATCAGGCAAGGAGAGTGCAATTCTCTTAGCACTCTCTAAATAGCTCTCAAAATTCTTCTGATTTGCCCCATGTTTCTTCCCCAATTTATCTGCAAACTTTGGCTCGCCCTTTTCAACCAGGAGATCATGGGCGGCACCAAGAGCCAGCTCCTCCTTCATGATGCTGTACTTGATTGCCTGCTGCTTCCTGAACGTCCAGTCTCCGGTGATCCAGTCAAATTTGTATAGACAAAGAAACCGGTGTCCATATGACGCGATGAACTCGATGGCGGCAAGTATGAACATGAACTCCTCCTTGGATAGGTAGTAAGAAAAACTCAGCCTAGTCCATCCTGGCTTCAGTCCACTGTAACCCTGATCAAAAAATGTTTTAAAGTTAACAACAGTAATAACATTATTAGCATAGTACTACTGAACAATTAAGTAGTGTGCATTAATCCTAGGATTGGACAATTGAATCATATATACCTCAAGAATGGCGGACCGGATGCGAAGCGAGAGCTTGTTCTCTATTTGAAGCAATGTATGGCCATAGGGGCCTGCGCATGCGCAGCCTCCCCTCGCTTGAATGCCGAAAAGATCATTAAGAAGCTTTGTGACAAAACGACCATGGAGTGGGAGACACTTTTGCCTCACATCCCCAAAGGGAGGGTAGATGAGGAAGGAGAAGATGGGTAGGCGTTCAACGTTCGTGTTGCCTAGCACCCTTACATTTGGGTTGCTGACGAGCCTTTTCATCGCCATCTCGGAGTACACTCGCTCTCGGATGCTCATCGTGTCATACCCAATGTACTCCTTGACCCAAAATGCGAGCGATGCACGGATCTTTTGGATAATCTGTGGAGTACCAGCATCTTCCCGTTCCTCTATGTGATCATAGTATACTGTATCCTACATATCATGCAGCATAATTTGATAAAGTTCAAAGGAGATACATGAACATAATTAGGTACACATAGTTCTAGCCATTGCTGGTGTTGAGTGCTCACCTCTTCACTGAAACCATTGACATAGGCCACGGTGCCGCCGCCGCAGGTTGAAGGAGGCTGGGAGCTGAGCCGGTACAGTGCTTTGTTCATCAGGAGGATGCCTGGCGTGCCGGGGCCACCGACGAATTTGTGGGGGCTCAAGAAGACTGCATCGTAGCCGTCAATTTCGCCAGATCTCATGTCAATTTTCACATATGGGCCACTGCAGAAAGCCATGGTTAGAACGAAGTTCAAGATAGGAAATTTCAGAGTAGGACAAAGGTCTTGGAATGTTGGTCCTCAAGTCAAAGTCAGTTTTTTTTTATCAGGCAAAAGGAATTATTTGGAAAATACAGGTCCAAGTAATTATTGAATGGGAAGAGTCAATGGATTACGTTAACCATCATACAACACGGAAACATGAGACAAAAGTCAACATATGTGTGCTGTCATATTCAGGGGGTGTTTAGTTCCCCCTCCATTTTGCATTCCGTGGCCATTTTGCATTCTGCATGATTCCCAATGCACTTTTTTTCTCTCTGTGCACGCGGTCCAACGTGTCCCATTTTGCATTCCATTTTGCATTCTGGGGAACTAAACACCCCCTCAACGGGAAGAGTAAATATGAGTCAAATATATTCAAGATATTCAGTTGCAACATTAATGTTCACTTGTCAGGTATGCAAACAAGTGAATAAAATGCTAGAGACGTCATGAATAATTTTCTAAAATGTCAAAGTTTATTGTAGCTTATCAGCAGTTATTTTCCCATATTAATAAATTTAACATTACACATGCATGTTTAAACATTATTAGCATACAAGGTGTATTTTTATAAGCTAAGTTCAAGCAGCAAAATATATTATTTTTTTCCAAAGCAATGCAGGTATTGCACTTCTTAGGGAGATGCTATACGGGTAACAAAGAAGAAATTACACAACAGTTTGTAACAAAGAAGAGATCGTATATTTTGAAGGTTAGTGCAAGTGACACTTAAAGAGATCAAACAAATTAAAGGAAGAATGAAAATGACAATGCTTAACATAATCCAAAGAAACTTCAAGGAAACTGCAAATCTGACCAAGTTACATAGTTAAATCCATCTGCGTCATGCATATTGTATATTGCTATAAAATATGATATCGATATATCCTGTCACTTTCATGAAAATTCAGGATGCACTGCGTCATGAAAATACGATCTCTCACCTGGCGGCGAAGTCGAAGCACGCGAACGCGCCATGCTCGTGCAGGACGCGCGCCAGCTCGCGCGTGTCCGTCATGACGCCGGTGACGTTGCTGCACGCAGAGAACGAGCCCAGCATGGGCCGGCGCGCGTACTCCGGCGAGGCGAGCGCGCGGCGGAGCGCGGCCACGTCGATGAGCCCGTCGGCGTCGACGCCGATCTCCACGACCTCGGCGAGGCTCCGCCGCCACGAGAGCAGGTTGGAGTGGTGCTCGTACGGCCCCACGAAGACCACCCACCGCTCCTCCGTCCGGAGCTGATCCTGAAGGCGACCGCGCAGCTCGGCGGACGGCACGGCGACGCCCATGACCTCCTGCAGGCGCTTGATGGCGGCCGTGGTGCCGGCGCCGCAGAAGAGCAGCGCGTCGCCGGCGCCGGCGCCCATGCAGCGCTTCACGTAGCGCGCCGCCTTGCCCACCAACCGCGTCGTCTTGCTCCCGACGTGGCTGTCCTCCGTGTGCGTGTTCCCTGCACACATTGCACAAGTCATCAAACACACGAACAAAACTCATGATGTTGGAATCATGGAACTGTTTGTTGGTGCATCGCAGTGTTCATGTACGCGTTCGTGCTGTCGTGTGCGCTCACCGTAGAAGGGGAGGACCTCGTTGAGGATGTAGTCCTCGATGTACCGGAGGCTCCGGCCGGACGCCGTCTGGTCGGCGTACGTGAGCACGCGGCGGCCGAACGGCGTGTCGAACTCGACGTCCTTGCCGATCAGCTGCGCACGGAGCCACTCCACCTTCTCTTCCCCAGCTCCGGCAGCGGCACCGCTCTGCTCTTCCGACGTGTTGACACGGAGAAGGCTCAGAAGGGTGGCCATGCCATTGGCGCCCTCCGCTGCCGGCGCCTTCGCCATCATCGGCACCGCGGCTGCTTGCACAGATGGCATTCTGCCTTCGGTCGAGGCTCGCTATCACCGACGATGACGTTCACAATGGCTGTGGTGAAGACGGTTAATAGTGCTGGCAAAGTGGCAATGGCTTGTTCCTTGTTGTGTACTATGTGCGTGTGGCTTGTAGGCCTTGCATGGGCTGGGCACACATTATATAGCCATTGGATCGGACTGTACAAGAGTTGAAAAAACGTCAATAAGCATGACGAAGAAGAAGAGAAGGAACAGGAAATGGGAATGAGGAGGAAGGACTAGGTAGTTGATTTTGTGGTTTTGTAGCCGGGTCAAGGGATTGCTTGCTTCTGATGACCAAATGCTTGTTCATTAATTTCAGTGGAGATCCATTGGTAGACCTTCTTGCATCAGATTTGGACTTGGCTGAAACTAACTCATTTCGTTTCGTTTTCCTCCAAGTCATTCAAAGTGTTTTGCATGAGCTATAAGTTAATGTACACGGCCGACCCACGTAGTATACGTCCAAAGTACAAACCTGATGGGATGGCTCACAGACATGCCACTTATTACGCCTAAATAGTAGTACACGATTTCAGAACAAAAATCTCGGAAGTACGGCCATTGTCCGAGAGCATTTCTAAAATCTACTCTCTGAATCATCATTTAGAGAGTCATTTAAGTAAAAATCATTTTCTATATCTTTATACTCTCCAACAACTTTTCTATATGTTGTGCGCAGTCTAGAGAGTCATTCTCACTCTCCATCTTTGACTAGCGAGAAAATCCGGAATAGAGGATATCTATATTTAAATATCCAATTGAAAAGGCTGTAGAGAGTGTTTTTCTTACCAAAATCTTTGTTCATGTAAGTTAGGAAAGATATAAAGAGTCTCTTGGATATGCTTAGGATAGATCCCGAATTGGCCATTTGTCAAATCTAGTTTTCTAGTCATTTTCATTCTTGTGGCAGATAATTCAACTTATATGCCATTTTTTAAGATTAGGGATGTGTCATGACACATATGCTCACATCTGCACAGACGCTCACCGCTATAAATACACGAACACAAACTTCTACCACTATGAGCACATTCGAGAGACTGATTTTGGTTGTTCCAATCTTGAGATTAATAAAGTCACCAATACATGCCTCACTGTCGATGGCTACAAGGATAGCGCCAGCTAATTGCGAGCACCCATCTTTAATCAAGGACTCAAATCTGAGAAATTGCGAACTCTCATGTTAAGTCGAGGACTTGAACCCGGATAGACAGGCCAACCACATAAGCCTAAGCTACGTCATGTGTTGAAGTCTTTATTAGGTGGTTAATTTAGATTAAGGTTGTGTGGTAAGTTTAGGTTATTTTTCATAAGGGCATATGTGGGTAATTTAGATATAGATTTAGTGGCTATTTTACACTATTTTTATAATAGTAGATGTGTGTATTTTTTTAGAAAAATATAGATTAAATGGCTATAATGATTAGAACCTGTGGGACCTATGACATGGTGCTATCTTTTTGAAAGAATTTCTAGAAATTTATCTAATTTTCTACTAAGAATTAATGTGAATGATATAAAGGTGTCTCCGGTTAATAATAGTAAGATTACTTTTCATATCATTCAAACTTCTCAAATCATGCCTTAGCTTAACAATATGTCCTGGTTCCTTTGTTCTTAATATATGACGTTTAGAACAAGCAAATTAATTATTATTTATTGGGTAGACAAGCAAATTAATTCATTGAACTACCCGATCGAGGCGGTGGGGGATGCCCGGTGAGCGGTGCCGGCGGCAGGGGAGAGGAGCAAGAGATGTTAATTAGGAAGGTGGGTGGGGCGTGGCGGGGCAGGGCGGGAGGTGGACGGTGCGCCGCCGGCCGGCAACGGCGGTGGAGGTGGGCGGGCTGGGAGGTCTGACGACCATCAGAAAGGAAAACGAGGACGGAGAAAGACAGAAGCGAAGGAGGACGCATTTCAAGGACAATGACAATGGGGGTGGCGTGGAGCCGGCAGCGCCGACGCTGAAGACGACGGGGCCGCCGGGTGGGTCGCACGCTTACCTTCGGCACGACCCGTCGTGAGATAACCCGATGTTGCTAGTATTTTCTGGAGATGTGACGTGATCTGCCCGATCTACTCCATTAGCTCGTTTTCTACCACACACTATCTAAAGTGTACCACCGCCGTCCAATTAGTACCACTAGTCCATCAACCCGTGCTCCCGCACGGGCTAATATTTTTAAAAACTACTGTATTTAAAAGCTATTCAGAAATTAAACTCCTACCTAATAATCAAAATTATTTACACATTACTCTTTCACTTTTTTCAATACTTCAACATAATACTCAAATTGATGTGTATTTATCTTTTTCTATTTGTTGTTAGTTTTTAATTAGTAATTACTCTATACACTTTTAATCCACATTCATACTTCTTTCATTTTGTATCGCACCTCCATACATTATATTTAGCATAAAAACCAATATTTTTCATCACTTCCTCACATATACATGTAATGGTCTACATGGTGACACTCATCATGCGTATATACCTTAACTTATTATTTATATATTAACAATGATAAATAGGTAATTTAGAATCATATATTAGTTTACATTTGGAATTTTCGGTAGGATTCACATAAAGATAATTATATTAAGATTTAGATGTTTAGTTTAGGTTATCTTTAATAACGACATATGTGGGTAACTTAGATACAAATTTTGGAATGTCATTTTAAGTTATCATTTATAATGATATACATGAGTAAATTAGTTAAAGATTATGGTGTTAATTTAAATTATTTTTAATAATGGCATAGCTCGATAATTTATATACGATTTTAGGGTTCATTTTAGAATATTTTTATAATGATAGTTGTGGTTAACTGTTAAAAAAATATAATAGACCAATACTATGGTTATTAGAGTTTACATGATTGATGTTTTTTATTTTTGTGAGAATTTGTAGTATTTGTTAATAAAAATATAATAGACCAATACTATGGCATAGCTCGACCGACGGCACGGCGACGCCCATGACCTCCTGCAGGCGCTTGATGGCCGCCGTGGTGCCGGCGCCGCAGAAAAGCAGCGCATCGCCGGCGCCGGCGCCCATGCAGCGCTTCACGTAGCGCGCCGCCTTGTGCACCAGCCGCGTCGTCTTGCTCCCGACGTGGCTGTCCTCCGTGTGCGTATTCCCTGCACGCAAGTCATTAATGAAGCACACGTGTCACAGTCTATACGGTTGCAGCTGCAGCCCTGTGAGCAAGAACGGCAGCAGAGCTCACCGTAGAAGGGGAGGACCTCGTTGACGATGTAGTCCTCGATGTACCGGAGGCTCCGGCCGGACGCCGTCTGGTCGGCGTACGTCAGCACGCGCCGGCCGAACGGCGTGTCGAACTCGACGTCCTTGCCGATCAGCTGCTCTCGGAGCCACTCCACCTTCTCTGCCCCAGCTCCGGCGGCGGAGACGAAGCTCTTCTCTTCCAACGTGCTGGCACGGAGAAGGTTCATCAGGGTGGCCATGCCCTTGGTGTCCTCCTCCGCGGCCGGCGTCTTCACCGTGTCCCCTCGCGGCGGCAGGCCTTGCACAGATGCCATATATTATACCTCCAGAAATTCAGCAGCAACTGTTGGCAACGTCAATGGCAATGGCAATGCTGAATCGAATGAATGAACTGATGGAAGCAGATGGCAATGGCTGTGTGCGTGTTTGTTCTGTGGATGAAGAGACAATGAATTGCTTGAAGCAGATGGCAGTGGCTTTGCAAGGAGACAGGTATATATAGGCATTGCAGTGCATTGAATGGAAAAAACTTGGGTGCAGCCCGGCTGCAAAGGCCTCTCCGTGCAGCCCGGGTGCACACACAGGAGGAAGAAGAGAAGAAACAGGAAAGAGGAAGAGAGAGGTGGTTGATTTATTTTAATGCCGGGTCAATGCGAATGCTTTGCTTGTGGTGACCGAATTCTTGCTCGTTCCTGTATGAATTTCAGTGGGCATTTATTGCATTGGCTGGCTGTTGCATCAGACATTCAGACTGGGATGGACTTTGGCCGGAACATTTGCATCTTCTTTTTTTCAAAATCGTTTGACATTTGCATCTTCTTTTTTTCAAAATCGTTTGAATGCTTCGCATGAGCTAATCAATGTCGTACATGGGCCGGCCAAAGTACGTACAGAGCGTAAACTCGATGGGCTGGCTCACATTTCGTCACAATTTATTTATGTGTAAAATATTCAGCGAATTCAACTAGCAAAAAAAATAAATAAAAGAAAATCAGGATCATAAGGATATGCCGTGTTGCCGTTTGTCAAATTCAGGTTTTTAGTCATGTGTTTCATTCTAGTGCTAACAAAAAATAAGAATAAAAATCCGAGTGTGGCAATAATAGCTCATATAGGAGACGACATGCGTGGAACTGTACAGAACGTAGTACATGGTACATTTAACGTGTGACTGATTTCTTTTGAGAGACGCATTTCCTGTGATTTTGCACCTCCCCATGAAACAATGATTTTGTGTGGTGCCTAGGAGGAGGTTGTCATTCTTGACCAAAGATAAATTGACCAAACACAAACTAGAACGGTCAACACTGTCAGGGAATTTGGTAAGTCTTTAAGGCTGCCCACACCGGATACTCCACCGAGTCCGGAACCCGGTACTGGAGTACCAAATCCGCTGCAGCGGGTACTCCACAGCCTACGCTACGACTCGGAGCGGCTGGCGCATCCGCCACTCCGAGCGCAGCGGCGTTCGTCCGCTACGCGGACGTGGCGTGGGCCCGCTCCAACCACCTCGCGTTGGCGCTCCGAGAGAGAAGAGAAGGGAGGGAGGAGCAGCGTCGGCCCTCGCCCCGCCGCGCTCGCCGCCACTGCCGGCCCTGCTTCGCCTTGCCATTCCCGACGAGCAGCACCTGCACAAGATGCGGCACGAAGGCCGGACATGGGCGTCGAGACGAGAGGAGGAAGGGCGCGAATTCGGCGCGGGGAGAAGAGAGGGGCCGAAGCAGGGAAGGGCGCCGCTGATTCCCCACCGCCGCCGCTTCCTTCGGGAGCTCCTGCCGCCGCCGCGAGCTCTTTGGCCGGGGGAGCTCCTCGCCCCGCCGCGCATGGGGAGGAGGACTGGCGAGAGCGAGCTCGACGGCCGGGGAAGCCGAAGGAGGAGGACTCGGGGGAGGCCGGCGCCCGCGCGAGGAGAGGGAGAGGGAGCGGCGGGAGGCGTTGGGGAGGAGGCAGTCTCCGCGGCCCGGGCGAGCTCCACCGAGCCCCGCCCCGCCCCGCTGCTCGTCGCCTCGCCATCGCCCCATGGCTGGCCCGGGTGAGCTCTACCGAGCCCCGCCTCGCTGCTCCTCGTCTCGCCATCGCCGGAGGGGAGAGGGGCGGCGCGACGCGGTCGGAGAGGGAGAGGGGAGGGGCCGCGCTACGCGGGCGGAGGGGGAGAGGGGAGGGAAGAGGAGCAAGGAGGGGCCGGGGAGGGACGGAGGAGGGGCGGCGCCCCCGCCCATGGCCGCCGCCGCCCATGGCTAGGGAGGAGGAGGGGAGCCGAGGGAGCGGTGAGGGAGCGGCGGAGTGACCAGGGAGAGGGGCGAGTGGAGAGGATAAGGAGAGAAAGGAGAGAAAGAAAACAAAAAAAAAGATAAGAAAAAGAAAGAAGATAGTAGTTGGAATGATGGAATAAATTATAGTATAGTTGGGATAGAGTATGTGATTTGGAGTATGACGGGTGCCGGAGAAATAGATTTGGAGTATGGAATATCGATGACCAGGACGGAATATTCTGTTTAGAGTATGGAGAAAGAGTACCACGAGTGCGGACAGCCTAACAATGAAGGTACTGGACTGCAACAATTTCCTTTTTTACTGAAAACTCGGAGCTTGGAGGTTTCTTTGCCATTTTCCCCTTGTTATTAAGCAAAGATTCAGCATTTATTCTGGCGGCAAGGATGAAAGCAGAGTGCAATGCTAAAAACAATCCGCCTGATACAAGATGGCAATAATGGCTCCAATTAGTAGCTAATGATCGATCAATAAAATGATCCCTTGTTCGCTAGTACTGTTAATATACCCTTAGTCAAAGACTTGTTATCTCTTAACTTATTTGTATGGGATATAGGTCTAGGACCCACAGTCACTAATAACCCAGGTGATGGCAAATTTGGGATGATAGTCATAGGCATGGAGAAGGGCAATAATGTTCTGTCAAGCAAAGACTTGATGTTCTATTTGGACGCAAAGTATTTTTGGAGTTTTCAAAAATACCATGATTTTGAAGTTTTATAGTATTTAAAACTATGCTGTTATTAAAACTGTAGTCTTTTTCTTTTTAAGTTTTAGAAACTCCCGTCTTTTTTTTTTTCCAAACCATGGTTTTATATGTTTATATTTTTGAAAACTTAATTTTTAACTGGATTCTTGAAACTACAACATACAGACATACATACCCTATAAGTCTCTCCATATAAAATAATACTTCAAATTTTATTTATAGTTTTACTAAAAGGATTCTTTTTATGCCCTATTGAGCATAAGAAGATATAGCATTATTTCGTCAAAAATATAGTAAGATAATAAACTTTGTACGCCATCGTTAGTTCCTATATTTCTCATACATGACGCATTTTTCTCTCCATGCTACACTCCACTAGCTCATTTTCTACCGCAGGCTGAAGTATACGCCACCGCCGCCCAATTAGAACCCGTTTCGTTCCAAGGAAAACATCACGAGCCAGTCGATGTTTTATTCTACTCTCCTCCACTCAATTACAGTTGAATTGAACTCGTCCCAAAGGCCAAATCTGCATGTACGGTCCGATTAAAATATTATATTCTTCATTTTCTGACATGTTCAGCAAGAGGCAACGTTCAAAGTCTTGAGAAATTCGTGCGTCCGTTTTGAACTTCAATCGATTGGTCGTTCTTGACGGTACTGATACATGCACCGTACCGACTTGATTCTGCATTCAAGCAGTGAAAACTGAAACGGTTGGTTCAACAAGGAGCTTGGATCGATATTTCTGCGTGCCAAGATGGAGACCACTACATGTTATTTGTATGATCCTACTGTCATAACTTCGTACACATACAGATTGGTGTACACCACGATTTTTTTTTTTGTGTGTGAACTTGTATAGTGCTGATGATTGTTAATAAGGTTATTAAACAAGACCGGAAAGTAATTTGTGTAAACTTTGTATAGTGCTGATGATCAGCCTATAGAACAGTAAATTTTAGTAACCCAGTTTTGAAATCCTTGTTCTTTTGATGCGTTGGTGACCAAGCTAGGGACTTCAAGTCCAAACTCCAAAGTCCGGAGAAAATCAGATCTCTCCTTTGTCCTTCGCGGATGGAGTGGACACGTGCGTGCACTGACTTGAAGCCCCCTGGCCTGCTGACCAAATACTGAACGGAGCTCGGGGGCTCCCTGCCCGCCCGCCGGAATGGAAACGGGTAGCTGTATGTGTGTTTGTCTTTTTAAGGAAAAATGTATTTATCATCTCTCAATTATCGCAAAAATATGACATTCATCCCTTACATTTCAATTGGTGCAAACCAACCCTTTAACTAATGAAACCGGTGCACTTACTATCCCCACCTTGATTTAACAATAGATTAGTGACATTTAACTGCAATTTGAGCCATGTACTCATTTGACTAATCATTGCTTTGCTATGTCATATGTTGAGCCAATCGTTGTAACAATTCGGTGCGAATTGATTTCATTATTTTTTGAAAAATTCTGATTTCTCCTTTGTTACAAGTAATGCAACCATTGTCACCTTATTTTCAAGGCATGGCATAGCAGGGCATAATCTCGCGCTCGGTAAATCTACATCATTCGTGAAGTTCAAATTTGTAGGATAACCGATTTATATAAATTACTGATTTTCTTGTATACTTTATATTTTGACTCAGCATGTGACATGGCTAATCATTGATCTGTGAGATGATTGGTGTAAATTGTGTCAAACGATACTAAAATATTGTAAAACTGAGATAGGGATTATTAATGCACCAACTTAGTTAGTTAAATGATTGATTTACACCAATTAAAACATAAGAGATGAATGTCACACTTGTGTCATATTTGAAGGATGAAAAACACACTTTTTTCGTAAGTTAATGTTTTCTATATTAACAGCTAATGGCAAAAATAGATAATTGAGAAATCATAAATTGATGTACTTTGGAATATTTTTATAATGACATACGTATGTTATTTTTTATGGAGTAGTGATTTACTCCGGCAGCAAGAGGTCATCCCGGTCTCAGTCTGTGCTTCTCTCTTCCAGCATTGACGGCCGGCCACCGTCCTCGTCCGTAGCCCAGCCAAACCCTCTTCTCACCGCCGCTGGTTTTCTACTCCGATCCCAACGGCGCGCGCCTAATGCTCGACAGACTTGAAGTAAGCCGACGTCGATCCTAACCCGCCACTAACCTAGAACAGATTGAGAGCATGACTGCATGGAGTTATTCAGAAAAAACTAGAAATTAGTAGACGTACGATTGGAAATCATGATTTTCATGGGCGGTCTGGTCAAAATCAGCAGCACTCATCGTATGACTGATGAGGTAGGACAGCGAGCTGCATGGCCTATTCTATCCGGAATTCAAGAAACTACTGCTTGCCGATTAACTTTCCTGCTGTCACGTGTGGTAGAAAATAGAAAAAAGAAATACATTTACTGCCGATTGGAGACGGCAAGAGATGATAGATCGAGACAGAGAGCATTCAGGCCCCGATCCTGGAAATTGGTATCAGCAGCAGCCGTCATCATGTAAATCTAGATGCAAGATGCAGAATTCAAGAAACTACTGCGCTGGTCATGACATAGAGAAAGAGTGTCAGAATCATTCCTTATCCAGAAGCCAAGAATTCTTTTCGGCGTGTGCAGTGAAACACTGACAGAGCCACAGAGGTTCCATCATGAAGGGAGAAATGAGATCAAATAGATGCAAGGAAAATATCCTCGCAAAAAGTATGTCTAGTAGAGAGACTCTGACACCCAATCCACTGGGAGCTCGGCCACCCGAGCTCGAACCCGTGCCCACGCCGAATTCCCGCTCACTGACTCAGTGAGTGGGAACGGGGACACTGCTCCCCGGTTCAAAAAAAAATGCAGCGAAATGCAAACTTGAAGAAGATAATCAGTTTCTCTTCCGAACAATATGATTTTTTAAATGAACTAATTAAGATGGCAGGAAAGCTAGAGAATCACTTGGTAGAGTTATACTAGAGAATCTCACTGGATGCATCATTTACAGCCACATAAAAAATTTACAGAGAACTGCGCTGTATGTATAGTCCAGGTCATTCAAGATACAACTGCGCTGATTAGTGAACAATAACTTTCCTGCTATCACGTGAAGAAGAAGAAAAAAAAACACGTCAAGAACAAGTGCCAAAAGTTGTCCATGCACAGCACGACTCTGAGAAGGACGGTGTTTGTGACGACGAACTGCTGCAAGTCTGCAACCAGTGCTGCAGCCAGTCGGCGTGCGCGTGGGAGTGAGTCAGACAGATAGAGAGCATGAGGCAGAACGTGGAAAACACGTTGACCTCTGACGGGAGACGTCAAGAGAAATATAGTCAAAATTCTTCCTTCTGTTCATGCACGGGGAAGAACACAGAGGCACGTGAAAATCGGAATCAAATACATGTACTAGGGAAAATCGGAAACAGTGCACGTGAAAAAAAAAAGAGTACAGATGAGTTCTGGCGCAGATTGCAAAAGAAGTCACGCTTTTTTTCTTTTTTATATGTTTGCTCTGTTTTTCCCGTTGAGGGCCCAAATTTTGTATAAGCATTTGTCAACGCTTTTTTAGGAAGACGACTTGTGTTGTGTCCTGTGATGCTTAATAAATTAGGAAAAAGTCCTATTTACCTCCCTGGATTATAAGCCGAGTCCATCTTTCCTCCTCCAACTCGAAAACCGTCCATTCTGTCTCCTCGAATTCCTAAAACCGGACACATGACCACCCCGACCCGGTTTTGTCTATTTTGATGAGTGGTTTTAAATTTTTTTATTTATAATTTAGTCCTTAGATCTTAAAATAATTATTACTTTTTGTCTGTACCTCCGATTTAGGAGATTCTTACGGTCACGCGTTCATAACGGTGAGCTTTATCTTTTAAAATAGTCTTTATACTATTTTATTACTATTTGTTATATTATTCTTATGTTATTGTGTAAAAACAACAATATAAGAAAAGTAAAACAAACAGTTACAAAATAATATGAACAATATTTTAAAAGACAAAGCTCATCGTTACGAACGCATGACCACTAGAATCACTTAAATCGAAGATACGAGAAAAAAATAGTAACATTTTAAGATCCAAGGACTATTTAGTAACCACTAGAATCACTAAATAGTCCTTGGATCTTAAAATGATTACTATTTTTTTCTCGTATCTCCGATTTAAGTGATTCTAGTGGTCATGCGTTCGTAACAATGAGCTTTATCTTTTAAAATGTTGTTCATATTATTTTATAACTGTTTGTTTTACTTTTCTTATATTGTTGTTTTTACACAATAACATAAGAATAATATAACAAATAGTAATAAAATAGTATAAAGACCATTTTAAAATATAAAGCTCACCGTTATGAACGCGTGACTGTAAGAATCACCTAAATCGGAGGTACAGACAAAAAGTAATAATCATTTTAAGATCTAAGGACTAAATTGTAAATAAAAAAAATTAAAACCACTCACCAAAACAGACAAAACCGGGTCGGGGTGGTTATGTGTCCGGTTTTAGGAATCCGAGGAGACAGAATGGACGGTTTTCGAGTTCGAGAAGGAAAGATGGACTCGGCTCATAATCCAGGGAGGTAAATAGGACTTTTTCCAATAAATTATGCTCCATGGAAGCAGAATTAGAGGAAACACATGGGCCTCCAGCTCCAGCTCCAGTCCAGGACAAAGCTGCGCTCCAGAGTGATCCACCCCACACAGAAACCCCCAATGGGCCCATATGGTTCCACAGCTGCCACTGAGAGATCAGCCCGTCGATGAGAAGATGAAGGGTCCACGTTAATATGGCCCATCCTGAGGCCCACCCGGGCATGTGAACAAACATAAAGTAAGCACTGTTTCTGTTTGCGTATGGATGTGGCAAACCGCCAAACCCTTCAACTTGTTTTTTTGTGCAATTATTAAGATAGAAACTGAGGTTATGGAAAGGATTCTCAGAATGTAGGGAAAAGGAAAAAGCATGACTAGAGCTGCATATTACAAAGGACATTTGAGGAGAGATGAATACACAGAGGTGATTTTCCATTCGGAGCTCATGATAGATTTTCTCCAATGTTCCTGTGAATTGGGCCACTCTGTGTACGAATTTCATAGAATTCTAAGGTGCTAACCCCAAGGGGCCATGTAGGAAAAATTCTCATAAGATACAAATCCCACAAAAACTCCTTTAAACAATATCCTTTGTTTCAGAGGGCCCTTTAAATGTCTTTAAGAAGCAAGCCACAGGATAGGTAAAAAAGAAAATAAAATAAGTCATAGGAAATGACTACAGTATCTTACAAAAGCAGAGACAAGTGACCGAATTTCACTGCATTCTAAGCTGTTGGGTAAAATAATCAGGCGAATTTGTTCGATTCTCCAGATTTCCTAACAAAACAACCACCAACACCAGTATTTTAATCTCGAGCAGAATCTAGTGAGTAGACGCGGTTCTTGTTGGTGCTGAACGAAATGTTCAATTTATAATCTTTTTCTAGGACGCCCGTGCACGCATGCAAAGCTCCCAATAAATCCTCACATGCAGTACTTTGCTGCAACAAAAGCTCTCCATCAATTCCACCGCACAATTCCTTTCCTACATGTGCGTGCCCTCTTTCTCAAGCAATTTCTCTAGAATTCACGGTCAAATTTTCCAAAACCAATCCACTCCTCATCAAGAAAAATCAAATCAAAATGTACACAAGAATAATTATCTATCTCAAATTCTCAGTGTCATGCCGCCGATGACTGACGATGCGCGGATCAGTTGCTGTTGAACTCGGAGCAGATGTCCCTGACCTCGCCGGCGTCGTCGCCGGTGATGGCGCCGATCGTGCCCATCCTCACCATTGCGGCCGCGAAGTCCCGCTCGAAGCTGCCGGCGGCGGGGCCAAGGTACGCGTCGATGAGCGCGAGGGTGGCGTTGCTGCCGGCCAGCGCGGCGTCGGAGGCGATGACGCCGAGCCCCGACCTGATGTTGCGGAGGATGGAGTCGTCGAAGTCGTTCTCGCTGCCGCGGTCCAGCGCCAGCCGCGTGTTGAAGTCGCCCGGCGCGCACCGGGCCTTGAGCTCCGCCAGGAACGCCGCCGGGATCGATGGGTCCGACCCCGTCTGGCCGCCGGGGAGAGGGAAGCCGTACAGCCGGTCCTTCACGAAGAAGCACGCCGTCGTGCCCACCGTGTGCGCCGCTGCGGTACGTCGCGATCCATCGCAATTTGCATTCAATTCAAACCGAGTGTCAGTGCCTCGACGTCCGTGCACGGCGTGTGCATGTGAAATAGTATAGTACTAGCTACCTGTGAGGAGAACGAGGTCGCGGTCGTCGAGGCCGGCCGCGGCGAACCTTGACCGGAGCACGCTGATGGAGTCGGCGGCGTCCGGCAGCACGTCGGCGTCGCGGAGGTTGGAAGTCAGGCCGTCGCGGCGCCCCGTCGGCACGTCGAACGACGGCCCGCCCGTCTGGTAAATGGCATGCATTGATGAACAGCGCGTCAGTAAGCTTAGCACGCATAGGACAACGTGTGCACGTACGTACGTGGCCTCGATCGAATTGTTGATTACTACAGACCATGGCGACGGCGTCGCGCGCGGCGAGGGCGATGATGTCGGCGCAGGAGACGACGCCGGGGCACTGGTCCTCGAGCTGCGCCTTGGCGGCGTCCACCACGTCCTGGCCGCGCAGGCCCTGGTTCTTGGCGTTGTTCACCTCGGCGTCGTTGCTCGCGCTCCTGATCAGCACCGACGCGTCGCACCCCTGCAATGCCATTCATTGTTCGCCGGCGCGCGGCGTCGCCGGTGAGCAAGCACATAAAGCTAGCAGCCTAGCACTAGTATAATCGACCGGAATCGGTCAGGTACGTACCCTGACGAAGCAGTCGTGGAACTGGAGGCGGAGCAGCGCGGGGAGGACGGTGGGGTCGTTGCCGGCGGCTTCCTGGACGGCGGCGGTGACCGTGTCCTCGGCGTCCGGGCAGGAGTCCGAGTAGAACCCCACCTGGAGCTGGCCACGGGCGACGCCAATGGTGCCAAGCAACAGCAAGAGGGCCATCACTTGCGCCGCCGCCGCTCCGGACGCCGTGCCGCGGCTGGCCATTGATGATGATTCCAAGAAGATGAGCCGCGCGCGAGCAGCCTGATTCCCTGGCCGGCTGGCAGGAACAAGGAGAGCAGAAAGAGTCCCGGTCGTAGTGCCTGATTCCGTGAATGGCCGCGGGGAATTGTCTCGAGGAATGTCTTTATACTAGACCGCCGATGGTGTGGATCCAGGATTTGTCGATGGAGTCAGCCACTCGGACAGTGACATGGAACAACTGTGCATAGGTTAGGAGAAGAAAAGTTGTGCGTGGGTCTCACCTCCAACTCCAACGCTCGCAAATGGCTTCCATGGACTGCTCGGACTCACGTACAACCAAACGAGCCCTCGGAAAAGGCAGTCTTTAAGCGAATTAAGGAGCTACAGCCTACAGATGAGATTTGGAGGCGCGCGCGATTAGATAGACTGATCTGCATGATTTATATATATGTATATATAATATATATGCTGAGGCAGCAAGAGGAACTTGATGAGGCTCCTTTGCGATTACAGAAAAGTTGCAAGGCCAAAACCTGGAGCAAGCGGCAAGCCATCCATTGATGTGCTGCATGATTTGGCTGTTCATGGCGTCCATTATTGCTTGCTGCTTGCACCTTTTTGTAAATCTGTACCATCTGGTGATTGGGACTTGGCAGCAGCTGGCCGTTTTCAAGCTGAGATGATACAGTGAGTACATTTCGAGAATGCAAGTTGAGAATTGAGATCATATATATATACAGACATATGTGAGTTTTGCTTTTGTGCAGAGTCTGTCGTTGCTGTTCTGATTTCTGTACAAATTCCCCTCTGAAACCGAGCAGTTTTTTTGCTCGGTTGCCGTCAGCACCTTTCCAGCACGATGTTGTGTACTTGTGTGGGCAAGTTGAGCCATGGCCATATCCGGAAGAGACTAATCTTGCCCACGGGCTCGTGTTATCTACTGACGCGGCGGCCGGTTTCGGACAGCGTGTGCCGTCGCTTTCGCGAGCTCGTTTTTACCCCCCGTGACCGTGAGGCCGTGACTGCAAACCAACGCCACCGTCTGCTAGTGCAAGTGTGCAGCAATTTTGTCTGTCTCGGACTGCCTCATTCACATCCACCGGAGATTTCAGTCAGTGCAGGTCATGAAGGTGGGCCTGCCGTAACAAGCCCTTGATCCATTTACCTGTGCAGCATGGCACGGTCTTTACTGATTTTTTTAACATAAAAATCGAAAAAAATATTTTGGTGGCAACAGGCCCCCCTATACTTTATACTACTTTGAACAGGTCGAGAGTTTGGCCGAGACAACAACAATGGCGCACCACATGGATCGGTGAGGTTGCCACACCTTCCGGCATGGCACACCACACACAACCTCTCTCTCCTACTCTGTTTGAAGCACATTCTAGTATAGATTCATGTATGTATAATTCGATCCATATCATATCACCTGCTGAAGCGAGACTTTCTTGCAAGACTCTTCAATTCGACCCTCTAATGGTCCAGCACAAGACAAGCTGATCTAGCAAATGCATGTGCTGTGGCAACATTAATATATGCATCAGTGCATCACCGTTGCTCCTAGCATGGCCAAACTGTCTACCCTTTTTTCTTTTTAAAAATATATAGGAATAGTCTGTTGACAAATATTTTATAAGATGACAAATATATTTATAAGATGACAAATATATTTTTGAATATTTTGTCTCCGAAAACAAAGTACATCCGAAGTTTTGACGCCGTGTTCCATTAATGTAGCTATTTCTTTATGGTACACTTCAATAGTGAGACATGTTGCCGAGACTTTTTACCAATCTCAAGATATACCGGTTCAGGCTCTCTTACACATTTTATATGGGTATGTGTGCATGTGTGAGAGCATATGCGCATTATCTGTGTTAAAAAAAAACTTCGTTGCCCACCTAAAATTTGAATTTCTATTATCTTTTTCATGGTTATCTGGCTCAAAGCATTTTTATCCCATTTGAATGGGTCTAGTTCATAGTCTCCAATCCTTGGTTAAACGTTCGAGCCATGTTTTTCAAATTTGACTACCTCAATATTTTTTTAATCACGAGTTGGATGGCTTCAGCCTCTGTTAAAAAGTTGTCTGGTTAAATGCTTTCGACCTCAGCTTGATGACTTTTTCATATATTTGATTCATCTTTTTTAAATGGAAATATTCAAGAATCGTTGTACATATTGTTTTCTCATCAATTTATGAACTCGTGAACTTTTCGATATTTGTCTCCCAAATCGGTGAATATTAATTATCATTTATTACAAAAATGTAATATTACCCACCAGGTGATTGAAGATAACATTAAGGATTTCTGTAGAGTAGCCATTGTTTTACATAATCAGACCAGTGTTTTTTTTTTCAACTAAATAACTCTCTTTGAGTGCAAGGCGCTGTGCGTCCGTATATACTTTTTGATGCATGAATACAGAATCTTGGACCATTTCTGATAATAGCAATATGTACCGTGTAGAAATCAGTTACAGTATGGAGTCCAGCAAATACTATGTACTGACCTCATGATATTATTATGCCTACAGCTTCCCATCATAAATCCAGGAATTACTGAGGCATGGTACGAACCAAATATCTCTGAAAGATATATAACTGTTGACTTAAATAAACGTACTGACATATATCCAGTTAGCCTTCAATCTTCTTGATCTCAAAGCTGAATAATTCATTGATTCAGAGAGACTGGGTTAAACATGAGCTCTTATTGAACTACTATCAACACTAGTCAACTCAAGTTTGGCCACAAGACGATCCATCAACAAGCTGACAACTCTGCATGCTAATTGTGATTTTCCACGTTACGTGAGTAATTGCCTTTGGAATTCACCATACGTATTACTACGCTAATTGCCTATTTGGCTTCAGCAAGAACACCAAGAGAGAACCAAAGAAAACACTAGAGCAAACCAGGTGTAGAACGCTGAGGAAAGTGAGGTACCACAAGGGGTGCCCCAGTGTCCTTCCCCTTCTTGTTGTTCATCTCCACAGCCTTCTCCCCCTTCTTATCACCAGCCTCTGGGGATGCTTCTTCTTTTGCTGCATCCTTCTGCTTCATCGCGTCTCCAGCTTCTTGCTGTGTAGACGACTTCGGCGCCCTCCTCCCCATAAAACCAAAGCAATCCAAGCCCAGGATCATCTTGATCCTTGAACTCATATATATTGCTATATGAATGCCTCCTTTCACTTCTTGAGAACGCTTGTTTTTTGTTTTGTATCTCCTAATTGGTGGTGGTTCTAGTGCTGTGGTGAATTCCCGCCACAGCTGGATGTGAATTGTTTATATTTATAGGGGAGGGGCAAAGTCCTTGTGATGCCAGCTTCGTGGAGATTTCGAGGATAAGTCCAGCATGTTGACAAGATTAGCTGTTGTGGGAGTAGTTGCCTTGGTGACCAAGGATCCTCAATAGTCAATAGGATCACCTTAGTCTTTCCTCTTTGGATTTTTCTGCACAAGAAAACAACAGTAATTAGATAGAGTTGGGAAACGCTTTCTGTTCATTTTATTTTATTAGATTAATTTGACACTTTGCCTATTTTGCAGTTTAGAATTCATTGAAATGAGGCCTATCCTACACTATTCTTGGGCCATATTTATATAACAGAGACTTTACTACAAATACCTAGGATTTTGCTTGAATTCATACTAATAACTAGGTTCTTTCAATTTTAAAATAAATCTGAAACATTACTGGAGCAGCACACTCATCCAAACAACCCTTTCCAGTTCAAATAAACCTTTAACCTATGCATGAATATCATAGTGCACCCTCCTACCCACCCTTTATAACCATGTTCCATAAATTTCAGAGTGCCAATTGATTCACATATTTTTAGTCCACCTTATGTAAAAGTAGTTTTAGATTAAAGTCAAAACAAGTTATTAATTGGTCTACAGAACAGAGACAAAGACGAAAGTCATAGTACAAAACAAATGTGTCTTTCTCGACTGAAGGACTTTTATATCTTGTAACGGCCAGCCCTAGCTGGGACAGGAGAGCGGCCAAGTCTTCTGGAAAATCACACGTGTCAAACTTGAGGGATGCAAGCAACAAAAAGATGCATAGAAACCTGGTGTATGGTTCATTGGAATGGCTTTGACTGAAACAACAGACTCAATATGGACAGTTAAATTTTTGAAAGGCAACAATTACTCGATGCATATGAAGCATGAGGTCAGATGCTTGTTAATATCTGTGAATCGCACACACTTGGCAGTGAAACTTCACCAATTTCAACTCCTACGAAATGAAGTAGTGAAAAAGTGTATCAGCCAAGTTCATTTACTGACAAGATTCTGATCTGGCCATCTGGGAGCAGCTCTTCGAAGCAGTTCCGATGTTATGTTGTTGACTTGTTGACCATATCTTACAAAGTTCCGATGTTATGTTGTTGACTTGTTGACCATATCTTACAAAGTCTCTTTAATAAAAAAAAAATCTCGACCTGCAGGGAGTAAGGCAGCCCCCGGGCATTTTGCTAAGAAGAAGACCTTCTCACGCAGGTCGAGAAAACTCCTGAACCCTGCCCCACGGCCCACCCTTACACCGCGGCACCTTTACAGATAAACTAATAAAGTCCCTCTTTCTTACATATGAAATTAATCTTTGATTGTTCAAAATAGGTGTTACTATTCAAGTTTTCACCTGAATGGAAATAAGTAAAACTCACACGTGATTCCATTACATATGATTCCACAATGTAGAGCTGATTGGAGCGTGGTCTGTAGTTCCCAAGTGAGTTTGTTTCAAAGTCCTCTTTGTTCAGTAAATTCATTGGGTGACTGGGTGAGTCTTGATCACAATATCCATGGCACTGGTACACTAAACACTAACCAGCAGAGCAACACCTCGTCCCAAAATTTAGATTTGGCAGCACTAAGGACTCTATCAGAAAAGGAAACATCAGAATTTATATTTGTAATTTTCCGTCATCATGATGACTAGTTAGGGGTCTTGTACACATGTAAATATTGCCTTCTTTTATATAACAAAAAAATACCAGTACGGGCCTCCCCTGCTGTTCTACCAAAAGAAAAAAGAAAGAAAAGCTGTCCATGTTTTACTGGCAATGCAATTCATGGGTGTCTTCAAAACTTACATTATCAACATATTCAAGTACAGAACTGAGAACCCAGAGCATCAATGTGGCCTGTGCATTCAACCCTGCGGTTAACTCCAATATCAGTCATTTCAGCGAGTACCTGAAAGACAAAAAATTGAATACTGGAGTCAAGAAAGCTACAGAGAAAGGAAAAAACATTGACTTTGTGCAGGAAGGAAGAATAGACTTCCTGTACTAAGTACTAACTTTTAGTCCTTTGGTTTCACATATTCAGTGCAGAATGTTTAAAATTGAATGTAATCTAGGGGGCTGTTGGTTTTGGTAAACAAGATGGGATCTGTACCCTCTTCCAAGTCAACACCAGTATCCCCAACGCATGACCAGTGTAAAAACTTAACAAGTACCATAAATAATATGCTAAGGCAAATTACAAATTACAATCATGTGGCACAGTTACTCATACAACAACAGCAGGACTGCAAAGCTTTATTAACAAACTTCTCAGCATCAAAGAACTGCATATTGAAAACTATTATAAAAAATGTACCTGGAGATTATGGTAGAAGCTTGCTCATGACTAAAATAACAACATTGGTATAAACATAATCTTCAACTTCCTGAGAGAAGCAACCATAATCATTACTCTGGGGGATAAAAGGAAATCAGAAACAGGATGTACAGTAGCAAAACATCAGAACAAGAATCTATGAATCTTAAACCTTGTTTACCAAATGAAAAAAAAAATGAATAAACGAACTAGATATCTATTTTTCTAAAGTAGCACTCCACAAGGACTACCTGGCGTAAGCATCTTACTAAAGAACTGCAGATGGAAAGTACAGAAACTGTTTAATATATGGAACATAATGGATAAATATAAAATTAACAGCAGTGCGACAAAAGCGAAAATGAAATCTATGGCAAGGAACCACTGCTGTTTTTATGCTCTTTTGCAAGGAAAAATAAATATATCAGTTCCTAAGGAAGTGCAAGAGCCATCACCTGTTTGCTACAGTACTACGGCATTAGTTATTTTCACGGAATTTCAATTCATGAAAATTAACAGCTTGATATTCTAGAACACGTAAGATTGATTTGCATATTGTAATGATTATAGATTGTTTGTTTCAATACTACATAAATATAACACAGAATAAACCGTAGTGGTACTTTCTGCTTTCTTGGTAGATAGTGTTATCATCAGTTGACACGGAAACACTAAAAATCAAAGGTATGTCACTTACATGAGAATGATCACTGGTAGGATCTGAGAACTATTGCAGATGCCAACCTGACCCAGATTAATAAATCAAATATCTGGAAAAGTATCACTGCCATAATTGAATTAAAATAGTATCACTGCCATTATTGAATTAAAATGGATCATCGAAAATTGTGTCTTCTTTGCACTCTTTTTGCACTTCTGAAATAGTAAGTTCCATCATTTGTTGCATCTCCATCGATTGATGGAGCACCATATCATTGGAGACAAATGTCCAAACTGTTCCACCTATCTCTATCCAGCTACAGCCAGGCACCTTGTTGACACACCTGTTCCTCATCACCCTTCTTACTTTTGCAAGCTCATCCCAAGCACCTGCAGCAGCAAATGCGTTGGACATAAGCAGATAATTTACTGCCTCGCTTGGCTCCAGGCACAGAAGCCTATCAGTGGCCCACTTTGCCAACTCGATATTTCCCCGCATCTTGCAAGCACCAAGGAAAGCTCCAATAATATCAGTGTTGCTTTCGCAGGAAAGTTTGACTACAACGTCATAAGCATCTTCAATCCTGCCAGCCCTCCCTAAGAGGTCAACCAGACAAGCCAGATGTTGTGGACTCGGATCAATACAGTAGCCCCTCGTCATCATAAGGAAATAGTGTAAGCCTTCTTCAATGAGCCCAGCATGACTGCATGCAGAAATAACTCCAAGGAAGGCAATGCCATCAGGCTGTACTCCTTGTTGGAGCATTGTCTCAAACACATGAATGGCATCCTTGGCATGTCCGAGGTACGCGTATGAAGAAACCATGGAAGACCATGTGACTATATCCGGGTTGTCTGTCAGCACAAATATCCGTTTCACCTCTCCAACAAAACCGTTCTTACCATACGCCATGATAAGGGCGTTGGCCACCTGCAGAAATCCTTGCAGCCCCCTTTTCTGGGCATATGCATGAACTTGTGTAGCCTCATTCGCTGCCGCCATGTTGGCGCAGGAGCTGAGCACACTGGCAAGCGTGCGCTCATCCGGGCAGCAGCACCCATCCCTCAGCATCAGTCGGAAGAGCTCCACGGCGTCCTTGCCTTCACTATGCCAGCCGTAGCAGACAATGATGGCGTTCCAGGAGACGACGTTCCTGACTACCATGGCGTTGAACACCCGGCACGCGTCTGCAACCTGGCCATACTTGGCGTACATGTCGAGCAGCGCGGTGGCCACCACCACGTCAGCGAGGTGGCCCATCCTGAGCACGAGGCCGTGCGCCAGCGCCCCCAGCCTGAGCAGCAGCTGGGCGTCATCGGTCTGGCGCGGAGGGCGCAGCAGGGCACTGAAGGTGAACCCGTCCCCCGCCAGGTCGGGGCTGCTCCTGCGCATGGAGTTGACGAGGGACCAGGCGTGAAGCGCGAGTCCCTGGGCGGCGTAGCAGGCGACCATGGCGTTGCAGAGGATGAGGTCCTTGTGCGGCGTTTCGTCGAACACCATACGCGCGTGGGCGAGATGGCCGGAGTTGGCGTACGCGACGGCGAGGCGCGTTGCGATGTGGGGATGCGAGGCGCGACCGGACTTGAGGACGAGAGGATGGAGGGCCAGCGGGGAGGCGCACGGGTGGTGAGGCTGGTGGCGGCGGACAACGCTGGAGGTGGCGCGAAACAGCGGCGCGAGGAGGCCGCGTCCGCGCAGCATTTCATTTCTTACTCCTGAGGCTGGGCGACAAGGAGGTTGGGCCGCGCAGAAGCAATCCCACGAGGAAGCCCAACAACAACAAGGTGACTGGGCTGGAGTGGGTGAGGCCCTGAGTGACTCGTGAGTACGTGAGGCCACACAAACTGCTACAGTCCTATCCAAAAAAAAAAAACTACAGTGCCGTTAGTGCACACAGCCATATAAATTAGTGAAAAGGATAAATTTGGTTTCCTAATTAGCAATTTGCTTCTTCTCAAAAAAAAGAAACAATTTGCTAGAACTTAGCCCCACTCATAGTATATTTATGGCTTTCACCCCCAGTCAACTGAGTCACGGCGTTTGGTGATGTGAACGGTGAAGGCATCAAGCTATGCTATTGCCTATTGCTATCTAACATTTGTTCTATGTATGGAATGGTTCAAAATTGATGGTGATTTTATGTTTGGTTAGATTAAGGATACCAACTCATGCAGGCAAATTTATTGAACCATATGGTTAAGCAAATTTGTGAAACCATTCCATTTAGAATCATCTATGCATGCATCATTTGGTACATGCAACTTACATCCTAAAACTCTGAACTCGATCTGAATACAATCTCCTGGATCGTTTGAGAAGAAGCAAATTGCTGACATCGGTTGTATACTGAATATTTTTATAAAATCTAATACATTCAGGATATTATGAAATTAACCATATCCATGTAGGAATGTTTTCTTAGTATATATACATCAATGATAGTGAAATCTTTAGGCCTAAATTTTAACAAAACTGTTCGGTGTCATTATTTTATATATTTTCTGAGTGTATATATCACCAATGATCAAATTTGCAATCATTAGGTAATACAGATTCTCCCCCTTGTTCCGAGTGTTCAACACATTTATTTGCACAACAGTATGAGCTAACAAACACTCACACTTGCATGGCAGTGGCAAACAAAAAAAACATGACCAAATTAATATAAAGACGGTGTGGAACATGGGGGTCTCTTCTTGGTTCTTGTCTCCCGGCCGGCACCGGGGACGGGAGTGTTAGTTGTTGGCACCGGGGAGTGCTGCCTTGCGGCCGGCGTTGGTTGCCCTCTGGTTGGGACCTGGCACAACAAACACTGGCCCGCCTACGCGAAACCCTGCTCCGCCGTTGCCGAAGAGGCCGGCGGCAAGCAGCAGACCCGCATGGGCGGAGCTCAGCTGCACCACGATGCAGACGAGAACCAGGAGCAGGATGGCCGTGGTGTTCCTGCTTGCGGCCATGGCGCGCGGCAGCAGCAGCTGCCAAGCAGAATTTATATGTCGCAACTATATATACTAATGAGCAGAGCACAGTGAACTACAACTACTGTATATGTATATGTGCTCAGCCGATTGAGCTTGGCGCTTTTGAGCTAGCTGATGCTTTGTTGCAGTGTATCGGTGATGTGGAGGGCTCTAGCTCTACTCTACTGCTATATATATATACACACATGATCTGGATTGGCAAGTTGTTAAAGATATAAATAAGCACACGTGGGTGCCCGGTGCCCACTGCCCACTACCTTGATCATTATTTAATCTCACAAGAGAGGATGGTTTTATAAATAATTGTTTTTAATAAATATAATAATTGTTTTAGACAGGACCGACTGCAGGTGGCTAAGGATGTCAGGACAAACTGCACAGCTGGAATTGTTTAGGCCGTGTTCGATGGTGGGACAATTTTTTTCACCCTACTTTGATCACTAATTAGAGGTATTAAATAAAGTCAGTTTACAAAACTACCTCCACAACCTCCTGGCAAATTCGCGAGACTAATCTAATGAGGCCTTTGACCGCATGATTAGAGGATATTACTGTAGCATTACTGTACCAAATCATGGATTAATTAGGCCGTTAGATTCGTCGCGCAAAGTTGCACTCATCTGTGGCTGGGTTTTGTAAATAGACTTCATTTAGTACTTAATGCATGCAAGATTCCTTGGGGACAATTTTTTTTTTTTGTCCCCCAGGCATCTGAACACGGCGGCCTAGATAGGAAATAGGATCCGACAGCACTGCAAGCTGGCTAGTGGCTAATACAGGCACACTAGTTGTCTGCTAGGACAAACATCACAGCTAGAATTGTTTGCCTGAACTGGTTCAGAAATGGCTTAACTACTGACTTTGGAGTAACCTGCATAAAAAGAAATTTAAATCTTGTCCGCCAATGCCTAGTAGATGCTATAATTAATAACTCATGCACTAGCCGGGCTAGTGATTTCACCTTGTCACATACACGGACCATATACAGTACTACCTCCGTATCAAAATATTTATCACCGTTGATTTTTATCATAATTTTGACCTTTTTTTAAAAAAATATTTTGTATACATCATTTATATTGTTTGTGATTTGTCTTACCATTATATGTACTTTAATGTGACTTCTGTTTTTACATATTTGCATAAAATTTTTGAATAAGATGAACGGTCAAACGTTTTAGAAAAAATCAACAACGATGAATATGAAGGAAGTAGTAAAAATAAATAAATAAACAAACCACAAGAGCAAATTACAGTAATATGAAAAATGTAGTGTGGGCCATGAGCTAGGATCTCTTCTCCTGAAGTCCTGATGCTCGGATTGGTTCTCTAGCTAGCTCACAGCCGGTCCCTTGTTGGCACCGGGGGGGAGTGTTGCCTTGCGCTTGCGCCCGGCGTTGGCTGTGGTGCCCTCTGGTTGGAAGCAGCTGGCACCTGTACACCTATGCCTAACCCTCCGCCGTTGGCCCGTTGCCGAAGACGCGGCCGGCGAGCAGCGAAGTCAGCGCCGCCGCTTCAGCGGATCCGCTTAGCTGCACCACGATGCAGGCCAGAACCAGGAGCAGGATGGCGGCCGAGTTCCTGGCGGCAGCTACTGTAGCAGCTATTATACCAATAATAATTAAGCAGAATGATGCATGGGCCGGGGTACGGTACTGTGTGGGAGCGAGGCGGGCCTCTACTGTATGCTTGCAGTGGGCCGGGTTGCATGGTGGACCTGATCTGAAGTGACAGGTTGTTAATCCTCTGCATGGCGTGGATGCATTGTTCATCAGTCATCACCTATCAAAGACCATCATCTGAGCGATCTTCGAAGCGTACTACGGCCTTCACGCCTACGACTATACACGATTAAATAAAAACACACATATATGCACACTCACATTGTCACATACATACATGTATTATGTATCTATACAAGTTAGGAGATACTGCAGGTGTGTTGCTTATAGTTACAGTGTTTACACGTGCAGTGGGTGCCCTTAACCATCACTTGGATCTCAATAGAATATATACCCACGCACAGCTAGAATTGATCGAGAGAGGATCATGACAAACAACTTCAGTTGGCGGCTACCTACTAGTAGTATGCCATCACAGCCGACCTAGCTCAGTGGTAGAGCGCGTGGCTTTTAACCACGTGGTCGTTGGTTCGATCCCCACGGTCGGCGCATTCTACACCACTTTGTTTTTTTACTCTGCTTAACTAAAACTAGATACCGGGCTTTCGTTTTCCGGTTTGTATGTCTGCATGCCAAATATAACAAGCACAAACGTTGGTTTCTGTGAACACTCTAGGAATTATATCACACTTGTAGAAATACAAAATATAATAATAAACGCCAGCAACAACAATGAAAGCCTAGGAAGTAAGAGCAACCGGAGGAGTTATTATAACCCAAATTGGAGCTGTGACCCTGGTGAGATCCACGGCTGGCTTCGCCCTTTACTTGCGTTGCTTTTATGTTTTAGTTGTGCGTCTTCATGGCCCTTCACATATGGTGTTGGATGTGATAGTTAAGCGAGGAAAACTATTGCACACATATTGGCTGATTCATATCTTCTGTGCTTGAAGACATACATGGAATGATGTTTCAGGCAAGGATTCATTTGATTTAACTCTTATTGGAGGAGAATAACTGAAGGAAGAAATCATAATTTTATAGCACTTGTTAGACAATGAATGTGTAAGGGGGAGGCACATACCCTGTCGCTGGAGTTGTCAGCTTTAGCGTGAGATGATCCACGACATGTTGTTGAGCACAAGTAAGCTCATGTAAAGAAGCATCAGTAGGCAATGGGCATCGTAGCGACGCACCACCGGCTTGGTCGCACTCCGTGCTATGCCACTGCCATGCCCAATTTGCCTCATATGCCCAACTGCATAAAAGCTAAAACATTACTCAGATTCTATTTGACCTAGGCTGCGCCACATAAATTCAGACTCAAATAGTTCTAACAATGAGATAATGAACATGCCAAAATGATTCTAGGTTATACCATGAAAATTTACATCTAACTATATGAGACGAAAAACAGAGCTGCTGTAATGGTCTCCTACTCGACAGCTGTGTACCTGTCAAATTAATTGCATTCATTGAGTATTGAGTTTTTGATTAAGGGTCTTAGGTCTATATGAACCTTTTTATTGATTTCACTATGTAAGATAAACTGACTGCAATACACTATCGTTTATAACGGAATGCTACATGGCACCCGGCACGGATATAGAGAGTATCTGCACCAGCTTCATTGTGCCAGTTTGATAATCAGCACGGATGGTGCTATCTTGTGGTGGAAATTCATCCGTTCCCCTCCTTTCACAAATTACAAATTTATATATCATACCTTTCCTGTTAATTACACCAGCCTACTTGCTCTGTATGTGTTTAGAACTTGCGTGAAAAGCGAGATCTAAATTCTTATGCCATTTTCCTTACCGCTTTTGTCTTCCCTTTCTTTCCTGTCAATAATGTTGCTGCCGTCAGTTAAAAGGGAACACTTTCCAGATACATATGTTTGATGTTTTTCTTAATAGTACAGCTTCCACGGGACACAGTGAATTCTTTTTTTTTTTGCGAAAGGGAAGATATATTTAAGCATCAGCACAGCACGTCCTCCCAATTACAAACTGGACCTCGAAGAAAAAGAAAATTACAATTGAGTCCTCAAGACACAAGCTCATCTTCCTCAACTCCGATCTCCAGTTCGCTCTCTTCACCACCACATCGGTCCAGATCCATCTCCCCTTCCGCCAAGGGACTCCAAGCATTGGAAGCGCCGCAAGAGCCATCGCCTGGAACTCCACCAAGCGAATCGATTCCGATGAACGAGTATCGGCCGTCACCTTGACAGAAAGGGAGAGGAAGAAGAGATCCGCCGTCGCCAGCTGGAAGTGAAGGACCGAAACGGCGACCAGAGGGGGAGTGAATGGGAGCCTTTAAAATTCTTTCACAAGAATATGGCCTATATCCTCGTCAAACCCCAATGACCCTCTCTTCTAGAGTTGCCAAACCCACATAGCAATTTGAGATGCTATTGGACCTAGGAACAACTCTAGGTGTCTCTGAAACGCAGCGGAAAAACACACGGAAAACACCAAAGGGGAAAACACCACCTGCAGAGCAAAAACCGGAACTTCCTAGTTGGAAACCGGAACCTCCGGATTTAGAAACCGGAACCCAAAACCGGAACTTCCTAGTTGGAACTCGTAACCCAAAAGCCGGAACTTCCGGATTGAAAACCGGAACTTCCGGATTTGGTTCTGCAGCACGAACCAAGATCCAAGAAAAGAGGGAATCCGATCAAACGAAGTCCAAACTCCGTGAAATTTGAGCCATAGCTGCGCAAGGACTTGGTGAGTGTTATCCAAAAGATCTCTCCAAGAAAGATCAATACATCACCATGAATTTCACGGATTTGACCAAGAACACAAGAACTCGGGGAAGAGAGAAGAACTTCAAATCCGAGGCAAATCAGTGGGTTTGAGGGGGAAAGATCACGGGGAATATGGTCACAAGGGACCTATGAGTGATCCCCTCAAAGAAATTCCAGTAGAAACGGCCCCAAATCCGAAGAACGAAAAATCCAAGAAAAATAGCCCAAAAATGACTAAAAAGAAAAAACGGGAGACACTAGCCTTGAATCCACCATGAATGATTATGGATTGAAAACTTAACAAGATTCGTGGCTAGAAAACCACCCTCATCCTCCCACTTTTGGATTGGAGCACTAAACCTAGAGTAATCACTCTCTAAGCCTAATCCTCTCTCATTGAAGCAAACCCTAGCCTTGAAAGAGAAAATAAATGTGGCAGAACCGCCCAAATTAAACCGGCTTAAGTGCATTGACACTCATTTTAAATAAATAATCATGTCTACATGCACTTAAAACGGTCTAATCTGGCAGTCTGTCGGGTAAATCCCGATTCAACCACAATTGGAACAAAGATCGAAACAAACACCAGAAGTCTCACTCGACGGTGAGCGCAGATAGTACAAGTATGACATAGATTCAAAACTGTACGGAGTAAGTCGTTTACAAACCAAGTTTAAATACAAAGATGGTGACTACACGTAGAGCTTCGTGACTTCCCATCCTTCAGCATCATGGCCATTGTATTTAACATAGCAAGGACAAACTCAACAACCTCCTGTCCTGAAAAGGTTAGGCAACAAACCCTGAGTAACTGATACTCAGCAAGACTTACCCGATAGTGGTATATACTTAGCCGACTCCTAGTATAAAAGGCTTTTGGCTGTAGGTTTGTTTTGCCGAAAAGCTTACTAAGAGTTGTTCCTATTTTCAATGTTTTAGCATCAAGATTAGTGTAATAGCACCAACTTCTATGTTTGCCAACTATCATATTATTAAGTTTAAAAGCAATTCATTAACAAGTAAACATTTACCA
Source organism: Alloteropsis semialata (assembly GCA_004135705.1). Classification (NCBI taxonomy): domain Eukaryota; kingdom Viridiplantae; phylum Streptophyta; class Magnoliopsida; order Poales; family Poaceae; genus Alloteropsis; species Alloteropsis semialata. The sequence goes on along the minus strand of CM014272.1, from coordinate 85,234,296 downwards.
TATCTTCATTCAATCAACCATTTCATATTGCCATTCACTTCCATTATGTCGTACTGTGACAGAGGGATCAAGGTTCTCTTATCCGAGAGTGGCGGCGAATCGATCCGATTTTAAACCTTGCAAGGTAAACCTAATCACACGACACGTACGCGCCCCGTCGGGCCGTACATGGCAACCGTTCCCTATATGCACCCCGCATAGGTGAACTGCCCTGCAGCCCGGGACCGCCAATCCCCACCGATACCAACGACGGGTCAGCCATGAGTTACAGACTAGCACCACTGAGAAGACAGTATCAGTTCACTCTACCAGTTTGCATATAGATACGTAGGTTTACCGGGTTCAACTACCTCTTACTACCGGCATGTGATTAGTACTGTTCAACCCTGATACCCTGGGCCTCACGAACGACTTCCACTTTTAATAAACAAACCATCAATTCCCAAAAATTACTTTTTAAAGCGAAACCCTATGTCTCGCGAGTGACGGTAATCACTCGGCTTCTACCGGACTTATTAAGCATAGCAACTAACGAAGCAACAACTAGTATTTGACCAGGAACCTAAGGAATTATGCATCTATGGTTTCATACAACTCCTAGAAACGTAAATGCACATAGATACTTAGGTAAAACATTGCATAGTTTTTGAAAATAAGGGTTATGCTCCGGGGCTTGCCTTGCTGAATCATAATGTTAGTGCCAACTAGACCTTGGGCCTAGTAGGTCGACTCTTCATAGCCTTCTTTTGCTGTTGTTCCTGGATGCTTGTACAAAACGTTCTCGAACGCGGCATCTAATCTACATGATCGATATGATGCAAACATGAGATGATGCATGAGTTACTAATTTACTTTTCTTAATTTACTTCCTTCATTAACTCCCATGAAGCAAAAAAATATGATACGTGTACTTAAAAGTTTAGCAGCACATGCATACATGTAACCTAAATATATCCCTTGGTGTTAGTCATTTTTAACTTCAATATATTCAGAGCCTCTGCTATATATGAACTATGTTGTTTAGCATAATAGAAGCAACATATTTTTATTTATCTGATAGCTTATTTTACCTAGCTATACAAGATGCACTATTTAATTATTTTAGGGTTAAAGTGGCGATTATATTATACTAACAATTTTACGGATAGGAAATAAATCTTATATCTACAAAAATTAAACTTAACATTTTATTATCTTTTTATAATTTCTTATGTATTAACCAAAGTTAATAGGAATTATTTTGACATGAGTTATAGATGCATGCAAAACTTAGCTTATAGGTGATTGCGTATGTTTGATAAGTGACAAATTTTAGTTTGCACTTTTATTATTTTTCTATGAATTTCTATGATTTTTCTCTCATTTGGATTTATTTATAAATTGAAAAAGCATTCAAGAGCCCCTGGCAGGCACAAGGCTCGGCCCAGCCAGCTACTACTCGAGTTGGCCGGCCTAAAAGGCCCAAGCGGCCGAGTGGCCTGGCCAGGACTTCTCATCCCTTCCTCTACCTCTCGCTCCCACGCACGCGCCAGAGCGCGTCGGCGACGGCGCCCCGGCCGTGGCGACGAGCAGGGATGCGGTGGCGACGAGAGGTGCCCCACGAGCTCCAGAACAACAATAGGTACGTACCTAGGGTCGGCTTTGGCGGACAGGGGCGGGGACGTGCGGCCTGCGGTGAGGGGAACCGCGGCGTCTTGCGGCTCCAGTGGCCGTGGGATGTGAAATTCTCGGCGCCTCGGCGGCCGGAGCTCTAGAAGAATGGGTCAGGGAGGAGGCTAGTGAGGCGGTGGTGCCATGGCTGCAAGGAATTGGAGTGGATTGGAGGGAGGCCGGAGAATTTGGGCCGGCGATGTGCTCTGCTCGGCTTGCTCGACCGCGGTTAAATAGAGGAGGTGGATAGGCTCGGCGAGGAAGAGGATTAGGACGATGATGTGGTCCTAGTGGCAGAGGTGAGCTGGTTTGAGGAGGCTTCGCGCGAGCGACGGCCGCGTGGCCCGACCAGTACCGCCGGCGGCATGGGCACCGCTTGGGCGGCGGTACGGTGGGGATGCGTGGCGCAGGTGAGCTCGGCGCATGTCGAGGGAGTGTCAGACGCGCGGCGAGCCTGGCCGACGCGTGGCACGGACGTCGAGGCCGGCGACTCGGTCACGGCTTGATTTTTTTATTTTTATTATTTTTTTCCTTTTTTTTCTTTTTGGGCTGGGATGTTACAATAAAACTAAGGGAAAATGGGAGAAGTGGCTGAAAATTTCAGCCCCTTCACTACTTATAGTCCTTGGCCAAAAGACCAATCTACCCCTAAGTGATACATACCCCGCAGGGGCAAATTTGTCCAATTCTTCGCAGACTCATCGGACGGACACGGGACCTTCAAGACTTCGCTTCGCCTCGACGCAAGCTTCACAATGGCGCCACGTGCCCTCCAATCCGCCATCCGGCCGCACCGGACGCGCCCCCGATTTTGAGGCCCAAACCGGCAAACCTGCCTGCCTGGTGGTTTTGAGGCCCAAACCACCTAAATCGTCCATCTCCGCTTGGCCGCCACGCGACCTCCTCGATGTCGACGCGTGTCCAGCCTCCGCCAAGCTTTGACGCCTCCGTCCCGCTTGACTCGACTGACGCCGTCTTCATCACGCCGTGTACTCTTGCTCTTCCACGCACCATGCGGATCGCACGTGACTCCGCCGGTCTCTTCGGGTCCCTCGGTCCAAGCTACTCGTTCACCCTTCACCGCCTCGGTCCATCGGCATGAACCTTTCGCGCCTGACCTTCACCGCGCGCCGTCGGCCGCCATGTCGCATCCAGCACCTGCACATCACGAGCCAAGAGACACATCAATCCACTCAACGGTTGTCAATCACTCATCATCTAGGGATGACCACCATTGGTCCTCAATCTCCCCCTTGATGAGTGCATTGACAACACCCAACACAAATGACTTGAAAAAGAAATAGAACGAGAATAGAAAAAGAAAAGAAAGAAAGAACTCATCCAAGTGATCAAAAACCTATCAAAGGCAAAGAACAAGATCACTTGAGATGAGAAGTCTCAGTCCCCTAAGACAAGGGCAACGGCTCGACACAACTGAGACAAGAACACATGATCCCTCAAGAAGAGGCAGAATGGGCTCAACACCGATCATGTGACAAGCGAAAGCTCAGAAGAGCAAACTGAGCAAACTCCCCCTGAACAAATGCATGAAAGCAATAAACTCCCCCTGGCTAAATGCATCCTATCTCCCAAAATGCATGATGCAATCTCATGAACATCTCGCCTAAAGCATCCAACTCTCCCTCTTGAACATATGCAACCTAAATTTCTCCCCCTTGTTGGCAATGCAAACATCAAGGATGACATGAGAGAGCACAATGCATGCTATGATGCAAGAAACTAACAAGCTTCTCAAATATATCACAGAGCACTTACAAATGCTACAAATGAACTAGAGCATAGAGAAGCAGATCATAAGCAAGCACAAATAGCCGACATGAGGATATTATGATAGAATCAGGAGGCTCAGGCATAATTTCAGATTTTCATATTTTATAAAAGATATCACCACATGAGCAAAAGTCTAGCCATGATAACTCGAGCAAGGTCAAACTAGATCACAAAAGCTCATATACGGATGACACATTCTCAACATAAGATCATTGCTAACACTTGCAAGACATTCCTACTCATTTTCAAACTCACTAAGACCATGAGCCTACTTCTATGGCAAGCACATGTAACAGTAGAGCAACCTGGTGATGATTTTAAGTGAGCAACATAGATTAACTGCATTTTCATGCATACTATTTGCTATCTTGCATATTTTCATTTTACTAGCATTTTTCATTAAGTACATACAAAACCAAGGTTTATGAGGTGTCCCTTGACACAAGTGAAGCACAGAAAACATGCTCCCCTAGGTGATGCAAAGCAAGCACAATGATAAGCCATATGCAAAGAATAAATCGCCCGAGTACAAGCTAGCACAACCTAGCATCTCAAGCAAGAGCAGCGCATGACAAAAGACTACTCATGGGTGATAAGCATTTCAAGATTCATTTTTATAAATAAGCTTAGCTCACAAGATTTCTTATGACAATATCATCAAGAGCATAAGCAGTACATTACAAAATCACCACAATCCTATGCACTAGTTCTCAAGAGCATAAGCAAATACTCAGGATATATAAGAGAAGCTCATCTAATGCAGAATATGATACAAATGCGTTATGAAATATGATATGCAAATGCATGATACATATGATACAATATGATACATGAGAAAGACCTCCCAGAAACCAACTCAGAAAGGAAAACACACTCCTAGCTCCCCACGCAGGCGAGCAAAGGTGGCTTGATCAAGTGGTTTGGTGAATATGTCAGCTAGTTGGTTCTGGGTGTCAATGTAGCAAAGATCTATATCTCGCTTCTCGTAGTGATCTCTCAGAAAGTGATAGCGCACATCTATATGTTTGGTTCGGGAGTGGAGCACTGGGTTTTTGGCAACACTGATGGCGCTTGTACTGTCACATAGGAGAGAAACTCTCGAGTAGGATAGACCAAAATCTCTCAAAGTGGAAAGCATCCAAAGCAGTTGGGAGCAACAGCTAGCAGCAGCGACATACTCGGCTTCTGTGGTAGATTGGGCTACACTGGATTGCTTGCGGGAAGACCAAGAGACCAAAGAAGAACCGAGGAACTGACAAGTTCCAGAGGTGGACTTGCGGTCCAACCGACACCCAGCAAAATCCGCATCGGAGTATCCGCGGAGTGTGAGTGTCGAGAAGGCAGAGTACCACAAACCAAAGTCAGGAGTGAAGAGTAAGTACCTCATGATCCTTTTCACCGCTTGGCGATGAGAAGTTCTTGGTGAAGCTTGAAAACGAGTGCACAGACACACGGCGAAGTGTATGTCCGGCCTCGTAGCCGTCAGGTACAAGAGGGAGCCGATCATGCTCCGGTACTCCTTCTGGTCCACCGGTTCTCCATCTTCATCCGCATCCAGAGCCGTCGTTGTCGCCATGGGAGTTGACATGGGCTTGGCATCAGCCATGTCAAACTTCCTCAACACGTCCTTCGTGTACTTGCTTTGGTGCACATGGGTGCCTTCTCGGTTTTGCTTGATTTGCAGCCCAAGGAAGAAGGTCAGCTCACCCATCATGGACATCTCAAATTCCCTGCTCATAGTATCTGCAAACTTGGCAACAAGAGCATGAGAAAAACCAGCAAAGATGATATCATCCACGTAAATCTGAACGATCAAAGTGTCATTTTGCCTTGCCTGAGGAGAAACAGAGTTTTATCAACAGAACCCATCTCAAACCCATTTTGTAGCAAGAAGGTTTTCAATCTAGCATACCAGGCTCTAGGTGCTTGTTTTAGCCCATAAAGAGCTTTCTGGAGTTTGAAGACATGGTCAGAGTGTTTAGGATTCTCAAAACCCGGGGGTTGCCTCACATACACCTCTTCCTCAATGAACCCATTTAGGAAGGCACTCTTAACATCCATTTGAAAGAGCTTAAAACCTTTAGCCACGGAAAAGGCTAGAAGAATTCTAATCGCTTCCAAACGGGCAACTGGAGCAAAGGTTTCCTCATAATCTATCCCTTCTTTCTGGCTGAAACCCTGGGCAACCAACCTCGCTTTGTTCCTCACAACCAACCCATCCTCACCTTGTTTGTTTTTGAAAACCCATTTGGTTCCTATAGGATGGCAATTTAGTGGAGGTTCAACTAACACCCAAACCCGATTTCGCTCAAAGTTCTCTAACTCCTCATGCATGGCATTGACCCAGTTTGGATCATACAGAGCGTGTCCAACATCTCGGGGTTCGAAAGAGGCAACAAATGCAGAATTTGCAAAGTGTGAAATGTGCTTAGACTTGTGCCTGGTGGTTCGATCATGTAAGTTACCTATCATCTGCTGAGGTAGATGGTGACGCTGAATGTGCCGTGGAGCTTCACGCTCTGAAGTAGCCTCCCCCTCAACAGCAGCTGTGTCACCCTGATCTTCTTCATCTTGATCATGTAGTGGTACATCTTGATGGCCTGGTGGAGTGGAAATAGGGTCTGGACCATCAAGTGATGTAGTCGAAGTAGAAGGTACAGGTGCAGCAGCTGGAGGATGATTGATCACATCCTCATCTTCATCACCACTATCTGCAAGTTCAACCTCTTCCTCAAAGATGCTTTGCCCAATTTCATAGTCACCTGCAAGCTCAAAAACAGGGGTTGTGCAAGGCATAGTTTCATCGAAGGTAATTTCACATGTCTCCATGATCTGGTTAGTTTCAAGGTTAAGCACACGATAAGCACGACTATGAGAAGCATAACCAAGAAAGATACCATCGGATGATCGAGACTCAAACTTATCCAAATTACCTTGTTTCATGATGAAGCACCTGCAACCAAATACTCTTAGGTGACTCACCTTTGGGGCTCGACGATGCATCAACTCATATGAGGTCTTCTTCATGAATGCTCGCAAGAAAATTCGGTTAGCAATATAGCAAACGGTGTTCACGGCCTCGGCCCAATACTTCCTAGGAGTCCTATGCTCATCGAGCATCGTCCTAGCCATCTCAACAAGGGTCCGATTCTTCCGCTCAATAACACCATTCTGAGGAAGGACATACGGTGAAGAGAATTGGTGCTCAAGACCATGATCACGACAAAAGGTATCAAAATGAGCATTCTTTAATTCCGTGCCATTGTCACTGCGAATCGCTCTCATGGCATCATTTGGGTGCTCATTCTTCAACCTCAAGATCAGATCTCGAACAAAAGGGAAAGCCTCCTCCTTAGACTCCATGAAGAAAACCCAAGAATACCTCGAAAAATCGTCGACCACGACAAGGACATACCACTTCCCACCAACTGAACAAACGCGAGCTGGACCAATAGTATCCATATGCAACAGCTCCCCTGGATGGTCAGTCATCACCTGGGTCACAGGTGGGTGAGAAGCAGCAACCATTTTGCCATGCCGACAGAGAGAACAAACAAGATCTCTCTCAAACTTGAGCTTGGGCAATCCTCGGACAAGGTCAAGAGCGCTCAAGCGAGTGAGCAAGTCAAAACTCAAATGACCCAACCTCCTATGCCACTTCCAGAGCTCAGAAGAAGAACCAGCAACGAGGCAACGAGAGAGACCGAAAGACTTAGAGAAGTCAACACGAAAAACTTGACCCTCAGGCACGATCATACACACAAGATCGCCTCGAGAGTCCAAGATCCGAGAGGCTCCTTTCTTGAAGCACTCCTCAAAGCCATCATCAAGAAGTTGCGAGACAGAAAGCAAATTGAAACCAAGCGAATCAACAGGGGCTACCTGCTTCAGCATGAAGTTATCGCTTACCTTGATGGCACCGACAGACAACACCTTACCTTTGCTGTTATCCTCAAAAGTGATGTACTCCTTGGTCATCACCGGGGTGAGGCTGGAGAACCATCTATGATCACCGGTCATGTGACGAGAACAACCGGAGTCGATGAGCCATGTGTTCTCCAGGCCTCCGACCTCAGTGTCCGACTTGGAGTCGCTGTTGATGTCGTCCTTCTTGTCATCGGCGTTGAGAGCCATGACGCAGTACCCGCCACGCTTCTTCTCGGAGTAGAAGCAGAGACCGGTGACGTTCTTGGCATCCTTCTTCTTCTCCTTGCGATCGTCCTCACTTGAGCTTGAATCAGCTTGATCTTCAGTGTCGGAGTCGACGTCGCTGAGGGAGACGATGAAGGCTCGTGCCTTGGCCTTCTTGCGGTCACCGTACTTCTTCTTCTTCTTGTCCCTCGACCTGTGCTTGCTGTAGTCGTTTTCTTCCTTGTACTTGTTCTTGGAGTAGTCGTACCCGCTCTTGGACTTGTCCTTGCTGGGGCAGTCGGCGATGAAGTGGCCGGGCTTCCCACACTCGAAGCAGTTGTTGTGGCCCTTCCGCCGGTACTTGCGGTTGTCGTTGAAGCGCATGAACCGCCTGGTGATCAGGGCCAGTTCCTCGTCATCCAGCTCGTCCAACTTCTCCTCTGAAACTGTCAACAAGGAAGACAAGGCAAACGACTTGGTGGAAGAGTTAGTGTTAGCCAAGGAAGAGGACTGTCCAGATCCTGACATGAGAGCCATACTATGAGGATCAGTAGGGTTCACATGCTTGGATCTCAGCTGAATATCAACCTCTGTCGACTTCAACTTCGAGAAAAGCTCATCTAGAGGAAGAGTGGTATAGCCAGTGGACTCGATGATAGCATCAACCTTCGTTCCCCACACACTGCGATCCAAGGCATGTAGGAGTTTTAAAGCTCTATCATGATCGGAGTAGAGAATATTGATGATATTTGCTTTCATCTTGTTCACCACTGATTGAAAACGCTGGAAGAGAGAGTCTGTAGACTCATCGGGAAGATGAGTGAAGTTCTCATACTCGCGCCGGTAAGTCTCAAACAGACGTGCTCTGACCTGGCTGTTCCCCTCATGAGCCTCCTTGAGGCGAGTCCAGATTTGGTGAGCGACATCCAGGCTATAGACACGTTCAAACTCATCATGACTTAAATTCGAAAGCAGGATATCAACCGCCTTGCTGTTGGCGTGAAATTTATCTCTATCTGCTTGAGAGGCACGAACATCAGGGACAACATAAGTAGCGTCCACAGTGATCTCCCAGACTGATGCTTCTTTACTATTAAGATGGGCTTTCATGCGAATCGACCAATATCGATAATCAGTCCCATCAAAGTGAGGAGGCGCAGTCGAGGAAGAGCGTTCAGCGGTCGCCATCTTGGATCACAGAGCCGGTTAAGGTGGAGTGATCCTAACCAAAGCTCTGATACCAATTGAAGGACCGAAACGGCGACCAGAGGGGGGGTGAATGGGAGCCTTTAAAATTCTTTCACAAGAATATGGCCTATATCCTCGTCAAACCCCAATGACCCTCTCTTCTAGAGATGCCAAACCCACATAGCAATTTAAGATGCTATTGGACCTAGGAACAACTCTAGGTGTCTCTGAAACGCAGCGGAAAAACACACGGAAAACACCAAGGGGAAAACACCACCTGCAGAGCAAAAATCGGAACTTCCTAGTTGGAAACCGGAACCTCTAGATTTGGAAACTGGAACCCAAAATCGGAACTTCCTAGTTGGAACTCGGAACCCAAAACCGGAACTTCCGGATTGAAAACCGGAACTTCCGGATTTGGTTCTGCAGCACGAACCAAGATCCAAGAAAAGAGGGAATCCGATCAAACAAAGTCCAAACTCCGTGAAATTTGAGCCATAGCTGCGCAAGGACTTGGTGAGTGTTATCCAAAAGATCTCTCCAAGAACGATCAATACATCATCATGAATTTCACGGATTTGACCAAGAACACAAGAACTCGGGGAAGAGAGAAGAACTTCAAATCCGAGGCAAATCAGTGGGTTTGAGGGGGAAAGATCACGGGGAATATGGTCACAAGGGACCTATGAGTGATCCCCTCAAAGAAATTCCACTAGAACGGCCCCAAATCCGAAGAACGAAAAATCCAAGAAAAATAGCCCGAAAATGACTAAAAAGGAAAAACGGGAGACAGTAGCCTTGAATCCACTATGAATGATTATGGATTGAAAACTTAACAAGATTCGTGGCTAGAAAACCACCCTCATCCTCCCACTTTTGGATTGGAGCACTAAACCTAGAGTAATCACTCTCTAAGCCTAATCCTCTCTCATTGAAGCAAACCCTAGCCTTGAAAGAGAAAATAAAACTAAGGAAAAATGGGAGAAGTGGCTGAAAATTTCAGCCCCTTCACTACTTATAGTCCTTGGCCAAAAGACCAAACTACCCCTAAGTGATACATACCCCGCAGGGGCAAATTTGTCCAATTCTTCGCAGACTCATCGGACGGACACGGGACCTTCACGACTTCGCTTCGCCTCGACGCAAGCTTCACAATGGCGCCACGTGCCCTCCAATCCGCCATCCGGCCGCACCGGACGCGCCCCCGGTTTTGAGGCCCAAACCGGCAAACCTGCCTGCCTGGTGGTTTTGAGGCCCAAACCACCTAAACCGTCCATCTCCGCTTGGCCGCCACGCGACCTCCTCGATGTCGACGCGTGTCCAGCCTCCGCCAAGCCTTTGACGCCTCCGTCCCGCTTGACTCGACTGACGCCGTCTTCATCACGCCGTGTACTCTTGCTCTTCCACGCACCATGCGGATCGCACGTGACTCCGCCCGGTCTCTTCGGGTCCCTCGGTCCAAGCCTACTCGTTCACCCTTCACCGCCTCGGTCCATCGGCATGAACCTTTCGCGCCTGACCTTCACCGCGCGCCGTCGGCCGCCATGTCGCATCCAGCACCTGCACATCACGAGCCAAGAGACACATCAATCCACTCAATGTTGTCAATCACTCATCATCTAGGGATGACCACCATTGGTCCTCAGGAAGACTGATGACCGGAAGAAAAGTCCACCGCCGCCGAAGATCCCAGCAACGAGGACAAGCCACACACCCACGAGGATGTCCCAAGCTCCCACCCTTTCACAAAAGAACAGGAGATAAACACTCACGCTGTGGTCGCCGGAGCTCATGGGAACTCGCTCACCAACAGCAGCACCAAAAGGCCCGCCGTCGACGAAGCAGGAGAAACCCACTTGCCCACCGGAGAAGAAGCAGCGGAGACACCTTATTCTCCATGGACCGCCTTCGAAGAGGAAGAAGCCAGTGTTGCCAACACAATCGCCAGCTCCACCGTCTCCTTTAACTCCGCCGACGCCCCAGAGCAGCAAAAGAAGCAGCACGCAACTCACAGGCGCCACTCCAACCTAACCCTAGTAACTAGCTAAGCTAAAAACAGGGAAACTATACAGCCCACCGGCCAATTCGGCTTCCCCTCCCTCTCCGGCGCCTACGAGGTCGCCGGAGAGGAGGGGGAAGCGGGCGAATCGAAGCAGAGGGCACAGAAATCGCCCGTCGCCTCTGCTCCTTAGTGTAGCGAAGGGGAAAGAGGGGCACAGAAATCGCTCGTCGCCTCGCCTCTACTTCTTGGGGCACAGTGAATTCTGAACTATGAAACTCATGCTTAAGCTTGACTGATTTATTTGTGCATTTCAAATTTAGCTAAAGCAATCAATTCAGTCAAACCTCCTGTCATGTGAACGAATATACTCACTTGGTGAGAACATGAGCAAGCTTCATATTTCAGGCTGATGTGTAGAGCTACATATGCATGTTACTGAGTTAATACTTTCAAAAAAAATTAGCAGGAGCATACCTGTAGAGAGGGCGGTGAATAGAGATGCACTCAAAAGCAGAGTTGAAGGGCCTGCCGAGTGCCGATTTGTGGAAAAAATGACGCATGCTTTGCCTTTGCTAAACAGAATGGCCCAGGAATCAAATGTATCATTAGTCTTGAAACAGCAAACACAACACAATCCCTATCAGGCATAGCATCGAACATCTGGTGAGCGGCAGCTATTTGAAGGCGAGCATAACAGAGGAAGCAATATGATTACAGGAACCACCGTTCATCTTCTTGACACAAGCGTATATTGCAGCAGAGAGAGGCTTGGCCAGTTGCTTAAGTCGTGGTTCCCAGAGCAGCATACGGTAGTGCCTGTGAAGAAGTACAGCAACAAGCCGGCGGCGGCCATGACGGCAATGCCAAGTTCTTACAGGACGAGCAGCAGAACAGAGGAAGGAGGATAACCTTACCGCCTGCAGTGGTTCTCTTTAGTCTCATATCAGGCTGTTGACACCAACGGCCGCAGCGACGCTTGACGATGCATTGGCCGGCAACACCAGTTCACCCGCACGGAACGGCTTGGCCTCCATCGTTACTGTCTCAGGTGGTGCCGGGCCCCTATTAGCGCACTGTGCTGCTACTGCGGCTGCTCCACATCTCACTTCGTCTGTGCCATCGCGATTTACAGAGACACGGGAAGAGAGGTATCCGCATCTCCATTTCTCCAGCAGACCAGCACCGCAGCGCGGTGGAGGCCAAGGCGCCGGATGGATCGGGATGCCGCCGACGATGGGAAGGGAACCGAGTCACTCCCGTCGTCATGGCCTACCAGGGCGGCGACGAGCTGAATGAGGTTGCCGCCTGAGCTGTCCCCTTTGAGAAATACCCGGGACACGTCGGCGGCCTAACGGAGCAGCACGGCCGCCGTGTTGTCGTGGGCGCCATCCTCTTCGGCCAGCGCGATGGAGGTGGAGCGGAGCTGGCGGAGCGCGGCGACGCCGGCGTCTCTGCGCTCCTCCACGGGAGGGTAGGTGGACGCGCTGCCGGTGGAGGGAGGCGCGGGCGGCCCGGCAGGCGGAGAGGCAGCGGGCGGCGGGGCAGGCAGAAAGCGGTCGGGGGACGGGTTCGCGAATCCTCGTGAGCTTCCGGGTTCGTTGTTTTGCGGGTGTGAGACCCGCACCGACCAAGATCGAATGGTCCAACTCGCTTGTTTGCTGGATCCTACGTGCCCCGTTGCCCGCCCGCGGAATTAGCCAAGATTCGTAGGTTAAAGATTTCGACTGCTGTATCTCGCTCGAAACTGAATGACAGGAACTTCACTACCAAATTCATTAAGGCCTTGTTTAGATTGGGCCAATTCAACTGAATTCAATGATTGGAGGTGCATTGAGAATTGAAAAAGTAGAGAGGAGGCACGTAGTTCAATGCGTTGCCTTTTGATCGAATTGGTGTCTTTTCGCGAGTCTAAACAGGGCCTAACTAAAAATTTAGATGGCCTTTATACCAAAATTTGGAGGACGCGAACTTCACTACCAAATTCATTCATTGAAAATAATTAAGGGCCTTCCACTATAGAAAAATTTTCAAAAATTGGCCTCTCATCCTATCCTACTCTAAAAATGGGTTTCTCAGTCTGAGCGTAGTCCTCGATGCAGTTCCTGGAGTCGTCCATGACCTGCTCCATCCGCGCCCGAAGCTGGTAGTCGCCACGAGCCCTCGCCTTGGGTCGTGTTTAGATAGGGAGGAGAAAAAAATTCAAACAAAAATTTTCACATGTTTAGCAAAAAAATTTCGCTGCTGCTGGGCCACCGTGGGGTCCATGGGCCAGGCCCATAGGGGCGGGCGTTATGCGTCCCCAGCTCAATCCCTTGGCGCACGCGAAGGTCACATGCGCCCTCCTCTTCCTCGCGAACCCTCCTGGGTGACCCCGTCGCACCGCCGCCCCGTCGCAACACGCCGCGCCGCCGCCCAAAACTGCAGCTCCGCAGCCCCGTCCAGGCCGGCCGCACGCAGATCGACCGCCGGGCAGCTCGGATCCGTGGCAGCTGGGCCCTCCGCTACCCGCAGCGGGGAGATCGGGAGGCCTCGCATCGGGCGGCGTCGACCTTGGGACCTCGCCGGCGAGCTGCGGCAGGGATTCGGCGGCGAGGTTGGGGCCGCGACGTCCGGTTCCGGAGGAGGCGCCCCACGTACGGACTGCGTTCCGTCCGTAGGATCGTCGGCCGCCGCTTTTCGCCTCTCGTCAAGCTCGCCGAGGCCGGCAGTCGTCGTCGCGTCGTGGGACCGCCCGGTGAGCCGTCCTACGTCCTTCATCCCCCCTCCTCCGGCCTGCCCGATCCGCTCCTCCGTGCACCACCATTCTGCTCCGTTCCGGCCTCCTTCCGCACTGCACTGGCGTCGTCCCCCGCTCCCCATCCGCCACCCGTCCGGCCTTCGTACTGTGGCAGACCGCCCCAATTAATCCGGCTTAAGAGCATGGGACCACTATCACAGCAGTGCGCCATGCCCCTAAACCGAGTTAATCGTGCAATCCGTCGGATACCTTCCCGATTAAACCACATTTTTCTCTCGACCGAAACGAAATAGCAGCAGTCCCACCTAAAGGTGGGCTCAGGCAGTACAACTCATCAAAATTTTACAACACACGGTTCACATGGATAATTATACAAATACAGTACATATGTTTTATCTTCTTACAAACCAGAGTATATTACAGCGGAAGTCTACACGTCGAAGCAAAAGACATTAAGCGGAGCCCTCGCTTAACATCTACTCACCGCGGCCCGAGTCGGACTCGGACGGCACCCGCTCCACGATCCAGCCCTCAGGCAAAGTGCACGGCCAAGTCAAAGCAGCCACGGGATCATAGCCATCAACACTACCTGCAATAAAATTTTGCCACAAGCAAGGCTGAGTACTAATTACTAAGCAAGACTTACCCGACCAAGGATAAATTCTAGACATGCAAGGCTTTATGGCTCTGGGGTTGGTTTTGCCAAAAGCATATATGAGTTGACCCTATTTTCAAGATTTTAGCCAAGTTAAACTTGAATCCAACACTTACTAAATTTGCCAGGCTATCCAACATCATTCAAAAGACTAATCAACCACATTCCAAAGTGATATAGCAATTGGTTACCCTCCATCCACATAATTTCACTAGTCACAACTCTAAACCCATTGACGAAGCCACTGATGTGAGACAAGCGATCAAGCAGCTTCATGTAACCGCGAAGGACGGACAACTCGAGTTGATTTTAACCATGCATGGGACAACCTAATCGCACGACCCGTGAGAGACACCCAGGACCTCACGGGGCAACCGTTCCCATCTCTCCCTGCCGTCTGCCATCAGAGCCCACTCCACCCGAATGCACGCCCCAACGAACCCCAGGTGCCCCAGGCAAACCTGTGCCGCGGCCACTGCTACACTCGCCATCATTCCCTCGCCCAATGGAGTGGAAGTGTCCGTCAGACGTCAGTTTGCATCAAGTACTAGGTTTACCAGTTTACCATATTTCCCGGTATACGATTAGTACCTTCAAAAGCTTGACCAACAACGCCCCACCCTCAATGCCTTAGCCAACAATCCTCTTTGCAAGCGGGACGTTCAACCAAACATAAATATCGCACAAGCCCCGCTTGCTGAACTTTATGAACTGATATAAAATAAAACATATATCTCGTGAGTGACCAAGCAATCACTCGACTTCTACCGGTCCTAATGAAGCATAGCATTCTATACGACCTACTCATGCTAGTATTAGGACATAGGTACCTACGGGTCATGCAACTACGGTTTCAATCAACTCCTTAAAACTTAGATGCATAAAATAAGGCACAAGCAAGGAGTTAGTTTCACAGTGGGTTATGCTCCGGGGCTTGCCTTCTTGATCACCGGTGGCCTTGGGCCCTTCCGAAATTTGTTCCGGGTCCTGCGCGGTGGAGTAGTTTACTTCGGCGGCGGCGGGATCACCCTCGGGCTCGACGTCGATCTCATACATGCCGTCGGTAATGGTGTGCTCTACAAGATTTGCAAAAGTATGCATGAGATGCATGAATGCAGGAGCAATCAATCATAAGACTATCCATCACAACTCGTAATACCTAACAATCATTTACGGATTACTCATAACTAAGGTGTTTCCATTGAACAGGAACCGGTCCGACCGGTTTTGGAGACCGGTTAGACCGGTCTGGCCGGCCAAGCTCACCACTAAATAGAACCAAAAGTAAAACACTCTACCAATTCATATACATTTAGGATTTACTTCCTTTGGTAAGGGTTCTTAAATTTTAGGGTAAACCTAACAAAAGTGCCTAGTTCCTTTGAGTAGGTGTACAGGGATTACTCATTCTATCCCATTAGCTTAACCACTTCCCTTTACCCCAAGGCATGAATACATTCTAGCTATTGAAATACTTACTCAATCCCTATTAACAACACAATCACCAGAGATGGTTTGCACTTTTAGCTCAAGCCTAAGTTTAATAAGCAATAACCAAACTTTCTAGCATCCACATGTGCATGAAGCAATGTACCAATCAAACAACTACGTTGCACAATACTCCTAGAATCCTATGGAACAACCCCTTTTATCCTTTCTACTCTTACCCCAGGGTCCTTGGGCTTCCTCCCCTCAGCTCATGGCTCGAGCTCGGCTTATGAAGAGGCCGGCAGTGGCATTGCAGCTCGGGGAATGAGCGAGGAAGGGGAAGAAGTGGCCGGGGACGACTTGGACGGGAAGATGGCGAGGTGAGGGGGTGGATGGCATGGTGAATCGAAGAATGGCGGAGTGGAGAGAGTATAATCGAGGGAGGACGCCTAGGCGCGGTAAAGGGAATGGCGGGGTGGTTTACCTGCTCCCCACGCGCGGACGTGGCGCACCACCGCGGCCTGAGCTTCACACGCGTCACGAGAGGGCACGGGCACGTGTGTACGGCGGCGCGGACGCCCATACCGGTGTTGGGGACGCCCATGCCGGCGCGGTGGTTGGCGACCGACTGTTGCGGTGGTGGGGTAAAATACCCACCGCAACAGTCTGTGGTGTCAAGATTACTGTGCCGATGAACTGAAATAAGAAATCCGCGGGCCACCGACTGTTGCGGTCCTGGCTTTGGCCTAGCACCGCAACATTCAGTGCTATGAACCTTACACGTAAGTAATTTAACCATCTAATGTTGCGGTGGGGCAAAAATGACAGACCACCGTAACAGTCCGTCAATCCAGAGAGGATTTTCACTGTTGCCCGAGACCACCGACTGTTGCGGTGGTTACAGGGAGACCACCGCAACTTGCGGTGATAAGGGCATTTACATTTTCGACTGGATTTTGATTTTGATTTCTGCCCGACGTTTCTAATTCGAATTTTTACTAAACTAGCCTTGTTCCTTATGCTAGTTAATGTGGTCACTCATAAACACATATGCGCATATGCACAAACAAATGCTATGATTATGTGAGGATGCATGCCTTTATTGCTTTAATTGCGTTCGTTATAGTTTTTAATTACGATAGTGACACCAGGAGTGTCACACGTACCGCAGCGTCGGCGCGGCCGCTTTGGCCATCCCCTCCCCCACCATCCACGTACTCTCGCCCATGTAGCACTCATTTGCAGCGCTCCTTCGATCCCCCTTCCGTCCGGCTGCTTCTGTTGCCACATCTTCTTGCCGCGCCGCCGCCGTCACCTGCCTTCTGCGCCCCCACCCCGCTTCCTGTTCGCGCTCCTCCCGCGCCGCAGCTGCGCCCCGGCCGCATCATGTCAGGAGGAGGTGATGACCTCTTCGGTCCTTATTCGCAGCCGGACCACAACTTCTGCAGCTACAACCCCGCGCCGCCGCCGTTTTCGCCCCCTCGAGCTGACAACACCAGCAACCTGGGGCCGGCCCAAGGCTTCGACTTGAACAACCCTTACGGGACCTCCAGCTCTGCGTCTGCACACGGAGGCCTGGCCGGACCGTCGCATGGATACGGCGGACCCATGAACGCAGCGACGCCACAGGGATGCATGGCCGCAGCGTCGCATGGCTACTCTGGTTATGGCGGACCTTCGGGTTTCAACCAAATGCCGTATCACGCCAGCGGCCTGCAGATGCCTCAACCCGCCAGGCACTCTACCTCTTCCATTTCAGGCTTCGCAGGGGGCCCCTTAGCCCCCTTCCACCGAATTAGCTTCCTCCAATGCTTCCCACCTACGGTGAGTGCCCTCCATAGCTGTTCATATTGTTGCTGCTGCTGCACCATAATGTTTCATGTTGATGTACCATAATTTTTGATGAATTGAAAAGTTAGTTTGAATGCAACTGGCACTTAGTTTTCTTGAAGTAAATACTATGCAGTAGATTCAATTTGTTGTTATAGTGCCAGCCTTTATCATATGGTACCTGCATTTGAAATTTGATGTTCTCAGATTTTTAGCAACCTGTTATCTGAGGCTATACCATACTTTTGTAAGAGTACATAGCAAGAACAGGATGGGATGAATTATCTTGGGCTTTAACCATGATGATCTGATTTGTCTTCAAATTTAATCTGTACCTGTAAGCTGCTTCAAGTTAGTTTTGTTTCAGCTTCAAGTATCCATTACATTCAATTGGTTGCTGCCCTTTCAATCTGTACCTACATTATTAAAAATGTTTGTGCTACTTTAGGCTTTAACTGGGTGTACCTGAATTTTATATTTGATGTTCTCGACAATATGGCTACTTCAGTGCATCTGTAATTTTCTTTTGTTTAAATCATACCTTGCAGGACCTTATGGCGAGGGCAGTAGCCATGGTGGCCGTGTTAACGTGTCACATGCCTCTCCGTCATTGCATCCGGCGACAATGCGCGATGAAGAGATGTCATCCGCTGCTCCCCGTTGTACAAGGGGTCCCAGAACCCAGGTCTTCCATCAGCCAGGGTTTCTGGACGCGGAGACAGCTAGCAGCGACCACTCCATGCCCTCAGTTGGTGAAGGCAACATCATGGCTTCGGTGAGCAAACTTCCACTTTGCATTGTACAATTACGAGGAATATTTGACCTTGCATCATTGTATGCATTTTATATAATGTTCTGTGCTTCCAACATGTTATGGAGTAGGGGAATGTCCTGATGATTACCTTGTCATTGCTTTGTCTTAACATTAATGCCATAGTACCAACTTTCTCCAACAACATCAACTAACACACAAAGTTGCTCATGTGTCCATTTGTCACTCATCTGTTTTGTCTGAGTAGGAGGGCTTTAGAGCGAAATGGACCGATAAGTTGTCAGAAGCGTTATGTCATTGCTGGCTAGAGCTTCGCGATGCCTATTGCGACAAGGGTAAAATGACTTCCTTAGGATGGCCAAAATTGGTTGCTGCATTCCAAGCAAACACGGGCATGCCCTGGAAGAAGGGGCAGCTTGATGCACGTGTGCGCCAGATGAGGAATGTGCATAAAGCTCTGAAAATATTGCAAAATGGATCAGGGGTTGGCAGAACACCTACAGGTGGATATGTTGCCTCCGTGCCTACATGGGAAAGAATAAAAAAGGTCAACCCTTGCAAGCCACTCCTCAGGTTCATTTTTCCTACATTGCAGTGTCATACAGTGTGTTTCGGTTTGTTGATGTCATTCCTCTTTTGATGTCGAACAGTTAAATTTGGGTGCGGAGGCGGAGCGACTGAAGTTGTATGGGGCCCCTTGGCATGACATGCTGCATGAAATGTTCAAGGACTCCCACTACGATATAGAGGCCTTGATGAAAGCATCTGCTAAGGACTCAAGCAATGAGAACGTGGCGTCGGAGGACACCCCTGCGGGTGACAGCACTCGTACTGGTACAACATCTGGTAGCCGCAAGAGGGGACGGAGTGGGGCTAACAAATCTACAGCTGACAGCCCTTCAAAGCCACCAGTTAAACCTAGGTCATCTCCAAGTACATTGCAGCCAAAGGCAAGGAGAAGTTTTTGGGGAGGCATACTGCAACACATTAAAGGTCATACAAAGGACAACAACGATACAATTTTGAAATTGGCTACAACACTCGTAGAGAAAAAAGAAGCGAAAAACCAGAAGTACGAGCGTTGCTTGCACCTAGCCAAAGAAGCTGGGTTCGGTACTAGCAGCGATGAGTTCATATTCTTCGTTGACCATTTGGCGAAGAACAATGAACGCCAGACTGCGTTCCTGATGTGTGAGACACATGAAGAGATAAGGGATTGGATCACAAAAGCTTTCACCAAGTTGCAGAGGGAGCAGTAGCAGTTCGACCACTACCTGAGGCAGCACCAACAGAAGCATCATGCCTACCACAGCCAGCAGCAGCATGAGGAGTACCACAGGCAGCAGCAGAGGAATGAGGAGGACCATGAGACTGACTAGGCAGTTTACTACGGATAGGATCCAGTAGTTTCGTAGTGGGGACTAAATAATTATGGCCGTATGGGTTGATGTAGGACCTGCTCTAATTACTTATGTATTGATGTGTACTGTGTGTATATCCATGAACCTTGCTGTAGAGGTTAGGGTAATATGTATTGTGATGTCTGAACTTAGTATTTGTATATGTATTATGATGTCTGAACTTAGTATTTGCATTATTCATTAGCTGCCTTGCATTTATTGGATCTGTAACAATATATGTCTAAGTGAATTACCATTTTATGCACATTTTGTTAATTATGGTTATCTATGTATTGTGATGTCTTAACTTAGTATATGCATTATTCATCAGCTGATTATCTATGGGTTTATTGTTTTCAGGAATCTAGTACTGGAGACAATGATGCAATTGTTGGAGA
>CM014272.1:85196170-85213314 GCA_004135705.1 Alloteropsis semialata | reverse complement strand
AATTGGTAAGGAAATACACCATGAGTGACTCGAGAGTATCACCTAAGGAACTCTGCTCTTTTGAAAAATTTCCAAAACCTCCGGTTTGATTGTCTCGCAAGGTAGAGGGCAAGGTGTTTGATCTAAGTCATTCTAGCCATCAACCGCCCAAGACAAGGAGAAGCTACAAGCCCCATAAAAGGCCAAGGTAATTAAGGAAGTTTATTTTACCAGCTTATTCAATTTTTGGTAGAATATCTTGCTGAACCACTGGTACTTTTGAGGAGTAATGAGGAAGCAACTCCTGATCCACTGAGCCTAAAGGTTTAGTCTTTTGCTTGGGACGAGCAAAGGTTAAGCTTGGGGGAGCTGTTGACGGTCCTTATAACCAGAAATCCGACCGTCAATAGGCTCAGAAATCAATAAAGATCAAGGCATAACTTAGACATTAGTATTCAAATAGTAGTATACCATGCATATCTGGAATATATTTGAGTACAGGGACTACGGTGCAAAAGATGGGCGAAACTGGGCACAGACCCAGGTCGGCCGACCTGGCTGGGTCGGGCGACCTGGCCTGGACCCCAATCAAGTCCAATCTTCACACAGGTCAAGAAGCACACAAAGGAAAGATCAGGGACGTTGAATCATCGTCGGTTCAAGTCAAGGGTGAGGATGAGCCACGTGTCATTCCCACGGATTGAAGGGCCCACACCTCAACTCATTTGCACCCAAACGGAGTATACCCACCTGGAACCGTCATAAGGACCCACCTGGCAGTCTACCAGAGAAGAGTGGGGCCGAAAGGCGGCGGAACCAGGTCGGCCGACCTGGCTAGGTCGGCCGACTTGGCCCTGCGGCCGTTTCGGTTCCCCCTTGACCAGTGCCTGTAAACCGCCATCCGGGGTCCATCCCAGCCGTGCAACGCTGAAGACGGTGGATCCAAGGGTCGGCCGACTTAGGACCACCTCCAAACTACCTCAACCGCCTCTGGCCGGCTCCAACCACCTATGTGAAGCTATAAATACCTGCAAAGGGCGCCGTACTCAACACACACCAGAAGAAGAGCTCTCCTTGCTACAAGCTTAGTCTTAGTCTTAGTAGTGATAGTCATAGTGTTAGATCTTCTGAAGGGCTTCCGGAGGAGTCTTGGTAAGTTCTAGAGTTCAGCTCTTGTATTCTCTTAGTTACTTGTATGACTCTGAGCTTAATAGAAATACCTTCATACTTATGTTGTGCGCCTCAGCTATGCTTTATCTACTTAGTATATACTATTTATGTCTTACACCTTGATCAAGTGAATGTATGCAATGTCATTGGCTCAATGTGCCTCTTGGTCGCTCTATTTATTAACGTGATTGATAGAGTTGTATATATCCATATTGCAAGCATGGTGTTTGGGATATGGAATACTGTTGAGGGTACCGCTGCCCCACAGATTAGTAGAGGTAGGCGGCAGGTGGTGACAGCCCTGTCCGTCCTTTGTAATCCTCCACGTACGGGAGTGGGTATTAGGCCTTTATGATAAGACATCCTACTGTCGTCCCTTGATGAGGGAACCACTGGATACCTCGATATGTCCTCTTGTATATGATCATTGATTGAGCTTGTATAGGGTATTGTAGTATATCCAAGTCACATTTGTATGATGCTAATGAAACCTTTGTAATCTTCACTGATGTACTATTACTAACTAAGACTACCATAATGATGAGCAATGAACTTCTGTGTGTCATACTACCCATTCATTTCTATATCATTTACTCCTATTTAGATTATGGTATATTAATGTTGATGTAACTACTTACATTGGATGACATCTCTCTCTTAACTAAACGCTTTCTCTGCGGATAAACAAATAACGATACTCTGGAATACTCCCGGGTGAAATGCTACAACGTACTTCTGTGGCTTGCAGAATATCTGTAACGTCTAGATTTACGATGAAGTATCTCTAGTACCATCACTACTCTAAGTGGTGATGCTAAGAAATACCAACAGTGCCCTGTCTCACGGCAGTTATAACATGCCCTAGTATTGCTGGTGACCTGACTGGCGCTGTTCTGCGGGGTCTTGTTGACTTGGCTTCTGAATGGAGCATTGGTAGGATGAGTACTCGGAGCCTGAGACTGGGTCCGGTACTGCATAGGGGGCTGGGACCTGGGTGCTGAATGGCCAAAGTCCCTTGGCTTCTGAAAACGGTCCTGCAGATGGGCCTTGTTATCTAGGAACCGGCGCTTGTTGTCCCTCTTCTCATCTGCCTTGGCTCTTTCAGTGAGAATGGCCATGTTCATCAAGGTGTTGAAGTCTGGGTAGATCTGGGGAGTGAGCAGGGTTCTGAGTTCTGCGTTCAAGCCTTTCTTGAACATCTCCTGCTTCTTCTCATCCTTGTTCACCTCTTCCGGTGCATAGCGAGCTAGCTCCATGAACTGAAAAGTGTACTCTTCCACAGTCTTGTTGCCTTGGCGCAGTTCACGGAACTCATCTGCCTTGCGCTTCATGGTGGCTGCTGGGATGTGATAGCGACGGAACTCCGTCACAAACTCATCCCAGGAGATGTTGGAGGCATCCTGGGCAGCGGCACAATAGTTCTCCCACCAGGCTAAAGCAGTCCCGGTGAGTTGGTGCGCGGCCAAGAGAACCTTGTCACGGTCCTCACAACCAAAAGGCTCAAGCTTCCTTTGGATAACCCGCAGCCAATCATCTGCATCCAATGGGTTAGTAGATCCGCCAAAGGTGGGTGGCTTTGTGCGGATAAAGTCCGTCAGCCTTTCATTCAATCCGTTTCTGCGGGGCCGTGGGTTGGTGACGGCATTGGCCAAAGCTTCTAGAAGAAGAGTCTGCTGATTCATTACTTGCACCAAATCAATATGAGGTGGTGGTGGCAGCTGCTGTCCTCCCACCTGACTTTCTCCACCTCCTTCCACATGATCCACTTCAAGTACTACTGGGGGTGCTGTGGCAGGTGGCAGTTGCTTTGACTGTCCTTCTCCACTGGGGGGGTATGGACCTGACTTGGGGAGGTTCTGGTGCGCTTGGGAGGCATCTGCATTGAGCTTGATTTCATGAGACTTTGGGTGTTAAGGTGATATTAAAGTTGAATAAAGCGCATTTTCAAAAAGGGGTACACAAACTAACAAGCACAAACAAGCACAACGATTTTATTTCTTCCACAAGGGGGGGGGTACAATGCTTGGGTAGGACAAACACACGCACTACTCGACTGGGTACAACGCGACGCTAGGAAGGGAAGCAACTCTAAACTGGTACAACTGGAGACTAGGGGTACAACTCGAAGCTGCGGACCAACCGGCTTCATCCCTTGATGATACTGGCACTTAGGCGGGTCTGTTGGCTTGGGTAGGTCCTGGCTGTGTCAGTGATAGCGGCTCTTCTCTTTCGGCCGCTCCTGAATTGGAAAACCTGTAGGTCGCTTTGGGGGGTGGCAAGGCCAGAGAGGCAAGAAGACTTTTCCTTTTTCCAGTCCCTTGGGCAATGGGGATTCCTTCCAAGATCGGATAACCCTCCTGTTCAGAGGCCTGCATCCTTCTTAGGGTAAGTCCGACGATGCGAGCTTCCTTTATTTCCTTGGTGTAGCGGTCTTCTGCCTTCTTGAGAGCCTCAATAGCGGCGAGCTTCTCGATCTGGGCGGTGGCAGCTTGGGCTTCTGCGGTAGCCAGTTTTGCTTTGAGTTTTCTTAGCGTGATTTCCGCCTCCTCAGCTCTGTGAACCTGTTGTTTCATCTTCGCACGCTGCTCATCACAATACTCGTCCAGAGAGAGAAGGTATGCTGCCATGCTGAGTACTGTGGGGGTATCTTCCTGTTGGCCACGTTCCCGCAAACTCCTTACCCGGGCCAACCAAACCGGGTGGTCTTTCTTGGCGGGTGGGTAGAACCTCATTGGCGTGTGGCCGATGTGCCTCTCATACATTTGGCATAGGTGCCGTAGGTCTTTTCGGGATGCTTTCTGGTAAGTGCCTTGTCGATCAAATCCAACAGTTCTCACACTCCAAGACTGAATGTCGGGGTAGCGGCTGCTTTTCCCGACACAGATGGTTATCTCACACCGGGGAGTCCCACGGTCCTCGTACTTCATGATGGTGTACTCCGGGCGCTCATAGATGCCCATGCTATCCAAGCAAGCAAAGAGCAACTTTGGAAAGCCGGGTTCCTCCAAACAACGGCTGGTGATCCATCCTTCCGAGGCCATCTGTAAGGGAAACAGGGTGGGTAAGTCCATTTGTAAAGGAGTATAGAAAGCAAGAAGCTTTTAACTCCTAAACTGGGTCAAAAAGGGCTTTTCGGTTCTAGGGGTCACGTCCTACAGCCAACTACGGCTCTGATACCGCCTGAAGCGCTCCTGCCTAAGCAGAGACTAAATGTGATACAAATTATCAGTCCCAGGAGGCTGATACACATTTATTCAACAGATAGTTCAGAACCTTACATCCCCCGAGGGAGAGGACACCTGATACAAGCTAAGATAACCAAAAGGTAAACTACGGCAATGAGCCAGATGATCAACCAGACCGGCTCAACAAAGGGATCAGAGCTGCGCGACAGCGAAAGCATCTTGGGCGGGACCAAACTCCACAGGCAAAGTTGGGTGCGGAAGCGACCACCTACTCGACGTCTTCGGCAACAAAGTCCGGGTCTTCGTCTGAGGCAACAAAAGCAAGGATGAGTACAAAAGTACTCAGCAAGTCCAACCCCAACCACGGAGGGGTTTAACACAGAAATATGCACATGATACATCAAGGATAAGGCTAAGGTTTATTTGCGATAAAGCTAGATTTTACACATGCAAGGGTTTGAATCCTAAAAGCGAAAACAAAGCAGTTTTAGTAACCAAGTCATTAAGTGGGGGTTGATCCACAAAGGATCCAAATTTTAATGCTACCGGATTTCTCATCCGCCGTAGCTACCAGCACAAAGCCAGACATTTTCCAAACCAACTCACACAACCCCAACCCAAAACCTTTGGTATTGTGACCAAGCCATAACTCGTCCATAACCGTGGACACGGCTATTTGAATAGTTTATAAACTCTGCAGAGGTGTACACTTTCACCACAAGTAGGGTACCGCAACACGGCGACCTTAGTGCCAGCGCGGATCCTATCGAAGCCATTACCCACCATAGCCAAACTGCCTAGCCATCTACGAGAAACAACCAAGGGGTTCCTGACCATCCAGTGAGGCCTACAACCATGACACTAAGTCCGCACTTGGTTTCCCGTTGCACACCTGCCTCCAGACAACTAACAGCTAGCTAGTGGGATTTAGACTAAGCCCTTGCACCATACAAGAGTCGAGTGGTTGTACGAGATAAGTTGGGTTAGGCAAGATGACACATCACCTCGGTTTAAAACCGGACAAAATGGATATCTCCCCACTTGCTTAACCACAAAGGTATAAGCCTCCTAATGGTATTTCACACAGAAATACCCATCCATCTCATCCAACACTTTCTTTCTTTAAAAACCCGAAACCCAAACCCTTTACTCAACGCACTCACACTTTTATTCTTTGATAAACCGAGTATAGTCATGATTGATTAAGTAGAGGGTAACCAATCCTAAGCATTCTAGCAGTGCTTATCAACTAAACAGAGCATATCATATTTAGCGATAAACTAGGATATCAAGGAATAATCTCATCAATCAAGGAATGGCTATCCAACCGGGTTTCAGTAAAACAATGCAATTTTAGCTAACAGGCCAATAGGTTGTGTTTATAAAACTTGGGATAAATATGCATCAAAGATTGGAATTGGACTTGCTGTAACACCCCGTCCTCCAACACCGCACAGCGCCGCCCTTCCGTAGGGGCTCGCCCGCTTACACATAGCACCCTACTTACACTTTCGTCCTCGCTTCGTGTAAAAGGGTTAACCCGAAGGTGCTATGGCTGGAGGACAAAGGCTTATAAGCTGGTTCCACCCTTGCTCAACTAGCAATGTGGTACTAAACATGTGCACCTGCACTCATGGGCCACAACTGGGCCATATCCAAATTGGGCCGGGTGTCACATACACCCCCCCTCAAAGAACCCGACGTCCTCGTCGGTCCAGCTCACCCACACTTGGGCAAATGTCCCAGCAGACCGCCCCCTCTTAGCGCACGACCGTACGTCCAGGGCCCGACATATGCCATGCCGTGTGTCCCATCCCAGGCCCACACGCGCCATGCGCCATACGCCTGCACACTGCGCCCGTACGCGCAACCGCGAGGGTCGGCTCTGATACCACTTGTAACACCCCGTCCTCCAACACCGCACAGCGCCGCCCTTCCGTAGGGGCTCGCCCGCTTACACATAGCACCCTACTTACACTTTCGTCCTCGCTTCGTGTAAAGGGTTAACCCGAAGGTGCTATGGCTGGAGGACAAAGGCTTATAAGCTGGTTCCACCCTTGCTCAACTAGCAATGTGGTACTAAACATGTGCACCTGCACTCATGGGCCACAACTGGGCCATATCCAAATTGGGCCGGGTGTCACACTTGCCGTCTTCAAAGCCTTCCGGGAGTTCCTGCTCGCGGTACAAGTCTTCGGGCTCGGGCTCGCGGTACTCTCCTGCGTACTCCGGCTCGCGGTACTGCTCCTCCTCGGTTACTCCGTCTTCTATGGCTCACACAACAAACACACAATAAGAAAACAATCAAACCTTTACCGATGAGCTCAGAACAGAAAGTGATTAAATAAAATAGGAAGGAGTGATATATTTGAGTGATTTGTGTATAGCTCGGCCGGAATAGACGAAAGCAAGGTATGCTTGAGTTTGGTGGAATTCTAGAGAAATTTGGCGCATAAAATGACGGGTTAAGGGAGGATTAGGGCTTAAATGGGGGGTTTTAGGACCTCTTTACAAATAATAAAAAGGGCCAGGGGCTTTTTTGTAATTATTTTGGATAGTGGAAGGGCTGATTTGTGAATATAGAAAGTGGTTGGGGGTTTGGTAAATACCAGGGACCTATTTGGAAATATAATAAAAAGGACAGGGGTCTTCTGGGGTTTCTTTCTAAAGGAAAAGGATTCTTTTGAGAATAGAAGGAACTGCAGGGGGTTATCTGCAAAACCGGCCGGCTCCTTCTTCCTTTCCTCCTCCCTTCGGCTTCAAACAGAGGAGGGGGGTCGGGCGCCGGCGGCACCGGGCCGATTGGCCGGCCTCCGGCCTTGAGGACGGCCGGGGAGGGGTGGAGGAGCGAGAGGGGGTCGGGGGGGAGTCCATCCCCTCCCTCACCTCGGGCTTGAGCGGCGCGGGGAGGCGGCTCCACGGCGGCAGCAGAGGAAGGTGCGACGGCGGTGGTGTTGTTCGGCGTGGGAGGCGACGGCGCTGGGCAGANAGGCGCCGCGGATGCGGAGCAGGGCGGCGTGCGCGGGGAGCAGAGGTGCGGCGTGCAGGGGAGGGTGGCGTGGGTGGCGTGGCGGTGGGGCTGTCGGGCAGGAGGGAGAAGGGGGAGGAAGGAGGAGGAAGAAGGAGGAAAAAGAAAAAAAGAAAGAAAAGAGAAAAGGGAGAAAAGGAGAAAAGAGAGAAAAAGAAAAAGGGAAAGAGAGAGAGAGATCGGCGGGATTCGCGGCGACGACCGCGGGTTCGGTAGGGCGGGTGCGGCGGTCGGTCGGAACGCGACGCGCGGAACGGGACAAGGGAGTGAGCGGCGGAAAGATGATTTGGAAGATTGGGATTTAAAATTTGGAAATGACAGGAAGGATTTTAGATAGGTTCGGGATTTCGGAAACTCATCGGAAAAGTTTTGAAAACTCGTTAAACTTGATTTAGGGTTTTTGATTTTTCCGGGATGTTACACAATGGTACGATCTATATGGACGATGAATCGTGGGATGGATGAGTTGTGTATCAAACTTGTGCAATATATAGAGCGCATAGCCATTCCTTCCTGAGTGACAGTAAAAACACACTTCACGGATTCAATGGCCCACACCATGTCATTCCTGAGTGACTGCAAAAACACACCACATGGATTCAATGGCCCACACCATGTCCTTCCTGAGTGACAGTAAAAACACACCTCACGGATTCAATGGCCCACACCATGTCATTCCTGAGTGACTGCAAAAACACAGCACACGGATTCAATGGCCCACACCATGTCCTTCCTGAGTGACTGCAAAAATACACCACATGGATTCAATGGCCCACACCATGTCCTTCCTGAGTGACAGTAAAAACACCTAAGTGACCTGAGTGACCTGAACTCTGGTGATGAGGAAAACAGAGATTATACTGACCAGGATGGTGGCTCTGCTGATAGAGATGGAGGCAATAATGCTTCTGATCCCTACAAGAGTGACTTGGAAGAGGAGGATGTGTTTGTATCACGCAAGAGAACTCGTCTTGCTTCCCGTTTGTTAAATGAGAAGCCTAGGCAAGGGCTGCGCCGGAGTTAAAGAAACGTGAAGAATGACAAAGAGGCAGAAGATCGTTCAAATACAGCTTTGTTAGTAGATGGTGTTGATGAAAACTTGAACTGAAATGGAGCATCTGATACTTTTGATTCAGCCGATTCAGATTTTGAGGAATACATTGATTCTGGGGAAGAAGATGGCCAAGATACAGATATAAAAGGGCATTATGAACCAGAATACAATAGACTTATTGAAAATTTCATTGCTAATATCAAAATTTGTGTAGCCCCAAATTGTTTAAATTGTTTTAAATTGGATATCCTCAAATCATCCGTATTAAATTTTTTAAAATTGTAATTTCCATTATTATAATGGTTGAAAATTGTGTAAATATAGGTTATTAATTTTTTATATTAATAATCATATATTCTATTTTTTCTGACTGACTGCAACAAACACATCCCACGGATTCAATGGCCCACACCATCTCCTTCCTGTGACTGCAACAAACACACCTCACGGATTCAATGGCCCACACCATGTCCTTTCTGAGTGACTGCAAAAACACACCTCACGGATCTATTGGCCCACTGGCTGGGATACTTGGTGGCCTATTAATATCGCGCTCATTCGTCCACTTTAACCCACATCACAAAAACCAAAATGGCAACCGACGACTTAGGGCCAACCATCTATACTGAACTTTCTCCAGAGTTCGCTGAACATTTTCCAATCGAATCCAAGAGCGATTTCGGCCCGCGGCGTAGCCTCCAACCTTATGAGCGCAGAAAGTCGGCTCCCGATGGCTGCGGATTCGCAAGGTGGGTGGATCCCCCACCAATTCAGCCATATGAAGAGTACATCGCCTACCTCCACCTCGTCATCGATGAGCTACAGCAAGAGGTGGACAACACTAGACTCCTTGAAGATGACGTTCCTGATGATTCTGAGGAGGGCAGTGCACCAAGCTTTGCGCCACCAGTTTGTTATGACCCTAACTGTCGGTGCTCATGCCACCTAAACAGTAGCCAACCACCACCACCAGCGCCACCGACCGAGCCTCGCCCTAAGTACTACTTTCCCTCGCAGCACTCCGGTGGATCTCTCTTCTCTTTCGAGCAGTAGAACTGGACGCATCGTCGGAGCGTCAATTTAATTTCCCTAAGGCATGTTAGGATTAGCAACGGCGCATGTTTAGGTTAGAAAGGTGTGCCGTACATGCCATTGCAAGGTCAAGCTATGTATCTTAGTGCTACTATTCGTCAAGTTAAATTCAGCTCGGTGTTTAATATTCTTATTTCTAACCTCATAATATTGTGTTCGACTCTTCATTGTTCCTATTTTTAAGTTTATAATATTGTGAGAATGAATGCACAGAAAAGACAACACATCACTGCATTCAATTGCCTTGGCTTTCATTGAATTTAAATTGCATGACAGAAAAGGTCATGGTGCACCATTAACCTTTCACCTACACAATCTATTACATTTTGCATTGGCACGTGACGTGACACAATTAACATGACTCGTCCTAAACCTAACATGCCTTAGGGAATTTAGATAGCCTGGCAGATAACTTCAGGGACCTCATGAATCGCTCTTCTTACGAAATTTCTTCCTAATTTCTTCAATATCATTCCTGAATTGCTCTCCGGCAAGTCCGTTAGTTTCAGCCCTTTGTGCCGCCTGTCGTCCTTCCTCGGCTCTCATCTTCATCTCGTCCAAGCGCATCTGGTCCCTCCAGCTGATGGAGTCGTCGATCCATTCGGTGAAGTGACATGCCCTAGTATCCGGTGTAGCGGTTCTTCTGCCTCCCTGTGTCGATTCGTAAAAAAAATTATAACAATGTTAGTACTACAAACAATCAACATTTCATATTCTTTGAGGTCATTACCTACAAACTGTTTGTTATCTCATGGATCCTCTGGCAACACCAGTACCTCCTCCCGTATGTGCCTTCTTCAAATGAGATAGCCATCCCGCTGTCCATGCCACAATAGCACTCGGGAGGGATCTCATCCTTTGGCCTCTGGTTGGCAGTAAGGATAGATCTGTCTGGATCATTGCGAGGAGCTCCCTCCATGGCTTCCATCTCCCGGCGCAGATGCATGAACCCACCTTGCCTCCTATACCTAGACCCACTCCCACTTTGGTCAGCCATTCTGGTTTTTGTGATGTGGGCTCAAGTGGATGAATGAGCGCGATATTAATAGGCCACGCCACCAAGTACCCCAGCCAGTGGGCCAAAGGATCCGTGTGGTGTGTTTTTGCAGTCACTCAGGAAGGACATGGTGTGGGCCATTGAATCCGTGAGGTGTGTTTGTTGCAGTCACAGGAAGGAGATGGTGTGGGCCATTGAATCCGTGGGATGTGTTTGTTGCAGTCAGTCAGAAAAAATAGAATATATAATTATTAATATAAAAATTTAATAACCTATATTTAAACAATTTTCAACCATTATAATAATAGAAATAACAATTTTAAACAATTAAACATTTCCATACAAACTCCGCCTATGTTGACTGGATTAAGCAAATAAGCAGATAAAACATTAACAGGATCGTTCTGATTCTAAGATATGCTACCAAATAATCAAGCAAGACCTAGCTTCGACGTAGGGAATCTAAACCACACTTAACATTCAAATAGCAATGAGGCATAACCAAAGCTTCCTTTGACTAATCAAGATGAATCTAGCTCCGACGTAGGGAATCTAAACCAAGCATGACAATCAAAGATCAATCTAAGTATATTGCGAAGATCCAGCTCCGACGTAGGGAATCTACATCAAACGCAATACTCAAAGAACAACCAGATTAAACCACAAAGCAGGATCGGACCTAGAACGATGCTGTAAGATAAATATTGCTTAAATCGGACCAAGACCAATGCTCAAAGCCGTTGAAGAAGTAGATTAATTCACATGGCGTAGATCTAAACCAATCTAGCAACTCCAAACAAACCGCAAAAGACTGCCTTTAAATAACCAAGATTACTCTAGCTCCGACGTAGGGAATCTAGACTAATCTTGATGATCTAGCTCCGACGTAAGGAATCTAGACTTAAAGTGCAACCCGATAAAACGATTAACTGTTGAATAATCAATATTGATCTAGCTCCGACGTAGGGAATCTATATCAATCTTGATTATCCAGAGATAAATCGGTTGAACAGCATAAACGAGAAAGGGCGATGCGCCTCAATTCAAAGCCTATACTAGTTCGATAAGTTGACTAACTTACTGGTAAGCCGGAGATCAAATCTGATGCAGCCCGTCCACCAATGAGCTTCGTCGATAACTACTACTAGGGTTTTTGGCGTGAAGCCGGGTTGTATTGATTGTGAGAATAATTCTTTACAATGGACGAGGGTTTATATTTATACCCTGGTCATAAAGAGTCCTGATCGGACCAGACTAACTTGCAGATAAAGTAATCTAATATTTAACATAGAATGGGACTTTTAGTAAGCCTTCTGGAAAGGAAATAGTCCCCGCTCATGCCACGTTTCCCTTTTTAGCCGATGCACATTTTCTCATTCATCATTAGATCGGACTTCCTCTCTCCATCGGACCTCTATTCCGCATCGGCTCCCTTCTTCGGCATCAACTGTTTGACCACTCAACGGGCCCACTGCGCAGTTTCAACCTCACCACGTCACCATCTGACTCAGCATATCAGGTGCGAAAATCTGGTGTCAACACATGCCCCCCAATTTTGGAATAAAATATTATTTTGTTCCAAAATTCGTATCTGTCATCATAACCCCTTCACCGATTTTCGTGCCGAAACTTTCCATCCCTGCACTGTGCGGCTCCTCGATCTTTGGGCCATGACCATTTTCTCTTTATAAAAATCTTCACCGGCGGCCACGCTGTACACTCCTCCTTCCTCGCCAAGAACCCGCACTGCTCAACCTCTTCCTCCTCTCTCCGAACGACCATTTGCATCTACTCAAACCCTTAATCAAAATCCACTCAGATGGCCGAATCATCCTCCATGGGCGTCCTCAAGTCTTCCGCATCCGCTTCCCTTTCCGCTTCGGCTCCAGCAAGTTCATCAGCGACAGCGCTTTCCACCATGGCGGCTGTTATGACCTCGACAATGGCGGCAACCTCAAGCTCGACAATGGCGGTAGCAGCAAACTCCTCAGCCTCCTCTTCATCGACCTTCTTCGTCTCAGGTTCCTCCTCGACGCCCGCAGGATTGTCAGTAGGAGAAGTACGTCATCCAATCCCAGAGGTACTCTACTGAATCCGATTTTATTTTCTGTATCTTCTGAAATTCGGCTTTTAAAACTTGTCCTCATTTCGCATTCTTCTTCTAGGCCATTCGTGCCCAAACCCTAATCCCTGTAGGCGATGTCCATGGGGTTTATTTTCTTGGTCCAATGGGAGATCCGGACCCGACCGAGATTATCAATCTGGAAACCCTGCGCATTCCGTTCAAAACTTCCGGATTCGACATCGAAGATTGGAAGAATGCATTCCGTTCCTGGCCGACAGTTCTCCCCGGATGGAAAGACTGGTATCTAAGAGTGTCGGCCTCCAAATCTGCAATCTGGGATAGATCGGACATCACCCAATGTATCGGCCTCAGTATCGGACCTATTGCCAAGAATGAGAACCTCCTGATTGCTGCATCACATTTTTGGTCCGATGCAATGAATGCCTTCATCTTTGGTCATGGTCCGATGACCCCAACATTGCTCGATGTGGTCATGCTCCTTGGCCTCAACGTCACCAGCAACAAGCGTCCTCTCAGACTCAATGTCAAATTAGTTCACCATTTCAAAACTAAAAACTGTGGCGGCTGGAAAGGATATATGGAGAGTCATCATCGGACCGGACCCGTGACTGATCGTGAGCATGCGGCCTTTCTGAACATGTGGCTGGACAGATTCTTCTTCTGTGGTACTACTCTTGGTCCGACGGCCAATTTTCAACACTTGGCCAAATCACTGGCAAGTAACCACGTCATCAACCTTGGCCAGTATCTCCTAGGAGCAGTATACAATTTGCTTCATCAAGTCGCCAAGCACCTGAGGACCGGATCGCCTATCACCAATCTTGGCAGGCCATGGTGGTTCATTCAGATGTGGTTGATGCTACATCTGAGCAAGGCCGTCAAAGTAGATTTTCGAAGGAACAAATTCCCAGAAAGTAGGCCTGAATCGGAAGAGATCACCTGGCGCCGATGCACTTCGCTTGGTGAAGCTGCCATGGGTTTCCCTGCTGAGAAATTATCAGGCAAGGAATCATCCAAGTACTTCGCACTTCTTTATAGAGGTATTGCCGATGACAAAATGCTTTGGTTCTTATACGATCATGCTGATGAATATGAGTTGCCCTACAAATTCAAATTCGGCATGATCGTGGAGACTGATACAGAAGCCCTTGCTATCTTCCGAACTTGTATCAACGCTCAATTCCTCCCGATCGGCCTCAG
Organism: Alloteropsis semialata; assembly: GCA_004135705.1. Lineage (NCBI taxonomy): Eukaryota > Viridiplantae > Streptophyta > Magnoliopsida > Poales > Poaceae > Alloteropsis > Alloteropsis semialata. The sequence goes on along the minus strand of CM014272.1, from coordinate 85,199,523 downwards.
TCTGAGCAAACCAAGACAATCAACTTACGAGTACTACCATCCAAATCTGGTCGCTCGTCAGTTTGGCATTGGACAGCTTCCGCCTCATCTAGTTTTAACCGATCGAATCTTCCCAAGGGGAAAAGTTGATACTGGTGTAGAATAGGATCGCCTCTTGGAGTTCGAGCCTCCCCTTGATCAAACCAATCTTGACACCTGGGCAATCGGCCTCATGGCTCATCGGACCTTCAACATGTGGTGGGCCGAATGGCGTCAGCATCTATTCTGCATCGCCTGCAAGAATTATGTTCGGAAGATGCTCATCACAATACTCGTCCAGAGAGAATTGGAAAACCTGTAGGTCGCTTTGGGGGGTGGCAAGGCCAGAGAGGCAAGAAGACTTTTCCTTTTTCCAGTCCCTTGGGCAATGGGGATTCCTTCCAAGATCGGATAACCCTCCTGTTCAGAGGCCTGCATCCTTCTTAGGGTAAGTCCGACGATGCGAGCTTCCTTTATTTCCTTGGTGTAGCGGTCTTCCGCCTTCTTGAGAGCCTCAATAGCGGCGAGCTTCTCGATCTGGGCGGTGGCAGCTTGGGCTTCTGCGGTAGCCAGTTTTGCTTGGAGTTTTCTTAGCGTGATTTCCGCCTCCTCAGCTCTGTGAACCTGTTGTTTCATCTTCGCACGCTGCTCATCACAATACTCGTCCAGAGAGAGAAGGTATGCTGCCATGCTGAGTACTGTGGGGGTATCTTCCTGTTGGCCACGTTCCCGCAAACTCCTTACCCGGGCCAACCAAACCGGGTGGTCTTTCTTGGCGGGTGGGTAGAACCTCATTGGCGTGTGGCCGATGTGCCTCTCATACATTTGGCATAGGTGCCGTAGGGCTTTTCGGGATGCTTTCTGGTAAGTGCCTTGTCGATCAAATCCAACAGTTCTCACACTCCAAGACTGAATGTCGGGGTAGCGGCTGCTTTTCCCGACACAGATGGTTATCTCACACCGGGGAGTCCCACGGTCCTCGTACTTCATGATGGTGTACTCCGGGCGCTCATAGATGCCCATGCTATCCAAGCAAGCAAAGAGCAACTTTGGAAAGCCGGGTTCCTCCAAACAACGGCTGGTGATCCATCCTTCCGAGGCCATCTGTAAGGGAAACAGGGTGGGTAAGTCCATTTGTAAAGGAGTATAGAAAGCAAGAAGCTTTTAACTCCTAAACTGGGTCAAAAAGGGCTTTTCGGTTCTAGGGGTCACGTCCTACAGCCAACTACGGCTCTGATACCGCCTGAAGCGCTCCTGCCTAAGCAGAGACTAAATGTGATACAAATTATCAGTCCCAGGAGGCTGATACACATTTATTCAACAGATAGTTCAGAACCTTACATCCCCCGAGGGAGAGGACACCTGATACAAGCTAAGATAACCAAAAGGTAAACTACGGCAATGAGCCAGATGATCAACCAGACCGGCTCAACAAAGGGATCAGAGCTGCGCGACAGCGAAAGCATCTTGGGCGGGACCAAACTCCACAGGCAAAGTTGGGTGCGGAAGCGACCACCTACTCGACGTCTTCGGCAACAAAGTCCGGGTCTTCGTCTGAGGCAACAAAAGCAAGGATGAGTACAAAAGTACTCAGCAAGTCCAACCCCAACCACGGAGGGGTTTAACACAGAAATATGCACATGATACATCAAGGATAAGGCTAAGGTTTATTTGCGATAAAGCTAGATTTTACACATGCAAGGGTTTGAATCCTAAAAGCGAAAACAAAGCAGTTTTAGTAACCAAGTCATTAAGTGGGGGTTGATCCACAAAGGATCCAAATTTTAATGCTACCGGATTTCTCATCCGCCGTAGCTACCAGCACAAAGCCAGACATTTTCCAAACCAACTCACACAACCCCAACCCAAAACCTTTGGTATTGTGACCAAGCCATAACTCGTCCATAACCGTGGACATGGCTATTCGAATAGTTTATAAACTCTGCAGAGGTGTACACTTTCACCACAAGTAGGGTACCGCAACACGGCCACCTTAGTGCCAGCGCGGATCCTATCGAAGCCATTACCCACCATAGCCAAACTGCCTAGCCATCTACGAGAAACAACCAAGGGGTTCCTGACCATCCAGTGAGGCCTACAACCATGACACTAAGTCCGCACTTGGTTTCCCGTTGCACACCTGCCTCCAGACAACTAACAGCTAGCTAGTGGGATTTAGACTAAGCCCTTGCACCATACAAGAGTCGAGTGGTTGTACGAGATAAGTTGGGTTAGGCAAGATGACACATCACCTCGGTTTAAAACCGGACAAAATGGATATCTCCCCACTTGCTTAACCACAAAGGTATAAGCCTCCTAATGGTATTTCACACAGAAATACCCATCCATCTCATCCAACACTTTCTTTCTTTAAAAACCCGAAACCCAAACCCTTTACTCAACACACTCACACTTTTATTCTTTGATAAACCGAGTATAGTCATGATTGATTAAGTAGAGGGTAACCAATCCTAAGCATTCTAGCAGTGCTTATCAACTAAACAGAGCATATCATATTTAGCGATAAACTAGGATATCAAGGAATAATCTCATCAATCAAGGACTGGCTATCCAACCGGGTTTTAGTAAAACAATGCAATTTTAGCTAACAGGCCAATAGGTTGTGTTTATAAAACTTGGGATAAATATGCATCAAAGATTGGAATTGGACTTGCCGTCTTCAAAGCCTTCCGGGAGTTCCTGCTCGCGGTACAAGTCTTCGGGCTCGGGCTCGCGGTACTCTCCTGCGTACTCCGGCTCGCGGTACTGCTCCTCCTCGGTTACTCCGTCGTCTACGGCTCACACAACAAACACACAATAAGAAAACAATCAAACCTTTACCGATGAGCTCAGAACAGAAAGTGATTAAATAAAATAGGAAGGAGTGATATATTTGAGTGATTTGTGTATAGCTCGGCGGAATAGACGAAAGCAAGGTATGCTTGAGTTTGGTGGAATTCTAGAGAAATTTGGCGCATAAAATGACGGGTTAAGGGAGGATTAGGGCTTAAATGGGGGGTTTTAGGACCTCTTTACAAATAATAAAAAGGGCCAGGGGCTTTTCTGTAATTATTTTGGATAGTGGAAGGGCTGATTTGTGAATATAGAAAGTGGTTGGGGGTTTGGTAAATACCAGGGACCTATTTGGAAATATAATAAAAAGGACAGGGGTCTTCTGGGGTTTCTTTCTAAAGGAAAAGGATTCTTTTGAGAATAGAAGGAACTGCAGGGGGTTATCTGCAAAACCGGCCGGCTCCTTCTTCCTTTCCTCCTCCCTTCGGCTTCAAACAGAGGAGGGGGGGTCGGGCGCCGGCGGCACCGGGCCGATTGGCCGG
>CM014272.1:85176902-85187134 GCA_004135705.1 Alloteropsis semialata | reverse complement strand
CCATATTTCTGATAATTATATGTTAGTTTAGTAGGTAATTCAGAAAAATCATGGGGAGACTTGTTCATACTCGAGGGTATTCATGTCATCAGGCATGGCAAGTGCAGACTAACTGTTGTCTGAAGGACACCAATACCCTCAATGATTCATACTTGGCTATATTTTTGATTTGTTGTTGGATAATCCTATTTAGTTCTTAACTTGGTTTGCTTGTGAGTTATATATCACTATAATCTGGCATTGTGTGGAAATTGGTTTGTTCATGGTATAATGGCCTAATGGGTATATTGCAAACTGTAGGAGTCTAATGTCTGCATTATTTACGGAACTTGTTAAAATGTTCAGCACAATCCCTTGCTTGTTGGAAGAAAACTCATTGGATGGAGCTAATTTGTTGCCTCGTAGTCCATATGCATTTTTTTTTGCAATGTGCATATGTATTTCATTGTTTAATCCACTGTTTACCATTGATTGTGTGCTGTGCTGTGTCAATTTCCGATTAAAAGGCATGCGAATATGAACAAGTCTCCCCATGATTGAACCTAATGTTGTTCGGGCAGACTGTTTGCCCCCAGCTAGCCACCTATCACATGAGTCCCTAGCAGTTCCAATAAAGTCCAGATGGTTCTCAAAACTTGCAGTAAAGCCTTTTTTGCTTGCTGATTTCATTGTGAGATCATGTTTCGATGAGCCCTTGATAGTTCTGTTATCATTGTTTTGGTTAAATGAGGCCTTACTAGTTTCCCTGCTAACATTCTGCTCCACATGTACATTAATTTCCATCTGCCCTCTGACACTAGAGCCGTCATGAGAAGCCCCTTTCAGCAAGCCTTTAGAAAGCTCCAGATTATTATTGTTATTTACAGCCAATTTTTTACCTTTCTATTTGATTACCATTCAGCTGTTCGGACTTGTCTTCACTAGATCTCAAAATGGACTGTTGATCAATAGGAACCTTTTGGTCCCAGCATGATGCCCATGATGATTGTTTTTTTGGCAGATGTTTACCTTATTTTTCCACATTCCCGGCACCATGTGTTACTCCAACCACGGGTGGACCATTCTGCTGTTCTGACTTGTCTTCACTAGATCTCAAAATGGACTCTTGAGCTCTTGGAACCTTTTCGTCCCAGCATGATGCCCATTTTGTTTGTTTTTGTGACAGCCGTTTACCTTCTTTCTCTACATTCGCAGCAGCATGTGTTACCTTCTGTTTTTGTGAACTGCTTTCATGTGGTTTATGATATATACTTGCAGGTAAGTTTTACCTGGTTGATGCGGGGTATCCTAACCGCCCGGGGTACCTATCACCGTACAAGGGGTTCAAGTACCATCAACAGCAGTGGAGACGTGGACCGGCTCCATCTGGTGAAAAGGAGCTGTTTAACAAAGCGCATTCCTCGCTGAGGTCCGTCATTGAGCAATGCTTTGGGATGTTGAAGATGAAGTGGAGAATACTCCTGGCTGTTCCAAGCTATAAGGAAAGTATGCAATCCGACATCATTCTTGCATGTTGTGCGTTGCATAATTACATTATTGACCATGATGATGACGATATGGACTTGGAAATATCTGCGTTTCTTGGAACTGTTCGTAGCCAGGACACCGATGATGAGGAACCAGAAAGTAGCCGTGAGGCAGATGAATCTGATGACGACATAAACATGAATGTTGTCCGTGATGACATTGCACATGCATACTATATGTCGCAACAGGGGCGATGAGATGGTCCTTGTAGTTGCAACTTTGGCAGATGATTTGTGTTACTGAAAAAGTTATACTTGGTCATGCATTCGTCCAATTTAATGTGTCGTCGAACGTAGTTTTTTTTGTATAAACGTGCAATATGAGATTTTTTTTTGTATGAGGATAATTTTTGATGAGGACAGTGGCTTTGTTTGCTTACAAAAGGGGTTGTAAAGATGTGGTGGAATTCATGTGTGTATATTGTGTGCACTTAGCAAAATTCATTATTTGTGTACACATGGTTGTGTGCATGTACCATTTGTTGACTATGTTTGAAAAATTGTTGTAAAACATATGAGAATTGTTGTGAAACATATGAAAAAGTTTTGAAGGAAAATTTTTGCCTCCCCATGTAAACACAGCCTTGGTCGTCGTGAGGTTCAGGAGGAACCCTTTAATGCTCTCCATCTCGTCCTTGATGAACTGGACGTCGCCACTGACACCCCGCAGCAGCTGGGCTGCCGTGTTCACATTGCAGGTTTGCAAAATTTTGCAAAAAAGAATCTTTCTTGCATGGAGTACTAAATGAAGTCTATTTGCAAAACCTCTTCACGGATGAGCGTAACTTTTCGAGACGAATCTAATGAGCCTAATTAATCCATGATTTGCTACAGTAATGCTACAGTAATCATCCTCTAAACGTGCGGTCAAAGGTCTCATTAGATTCGTCTCGCGAATTTACCAGGGGTTGTGGAGGTAGTTTTATAAACTGACTTTATTTAATACTCTTAATTAATGGTCAAAGGAGGGTGAAAAAATTTCACCCACAGTCTAAACAGCAGCGGCTGAATCGCAGATAGCGTTATGTGAGCCATGGCAATTGATCACTGCAACAGGCGTCTAGCACCCAACAGCCAACAGTGGTGGAAGGCCTTGTTTAGTTCCACCTGCAACTTCACTATTCATCGCAACTTCACTATTCATCAAAGGGAATCTTGCATGCATGGAGTATTAAACGTGAGTTAATGATAAAACCCATTCCATAACCCCCCCTAACTTTGCGAGACGAATCTAATGAGCCTAATTTGGCCATGATTAGACAACATCGTGCTACAGTAAACAATCTCTAATGACGGATTAATTAGGCTTAATAGATTCGTCTCGCGATTTCCCGTCCATCCGTGTAATTAGTTTTATAATTAGATCATGTTTAGTCCTTAATCTTAGGTTTAGAATTGCTACAGCAAAGGATTCAAAATAGTTGCACCAACTAAACAAGCCTATGCTCTGGAAGGTAGGATGTTTGGTCTAGCTGCTAGAGAAGCTAGGATGGAACAGTGGAACAGCATATCCGGTTCATCAGCTAGCTCATGCCCGCCTCAATGGAGTGCTCATGGAAATAATTGGCTTCTTAAGGTATTGTGCCTTGTAGGTAAAAGGGACTAAGGGAGCAAATAAGCGTGGCCACTGCAGAATATATAGTTCAATAATCCTAGTAGAGTAGCACACCACAACCAACATTTTCTGCAATTTAATGTTCAACAACCATCTTATAAATGTTCACACCTCCTATTATTCTTTCAATCATAGGTGCATTGCACCAAAGATGGTGTGCAAGAAAGTAATTAATAGTACCTGCAAAAAAAGTAATTAATAGGGTTTATGGATTTTCGAGGTAGATTAATTAATAAATTCAACAAATGACAGATGGTAGGAAAATATGGAATCTGTGTGTAGCTCTGAACACATATTTGCCTTCTAAAATTGCTAGCCCGTGCATGTGCACGGGATGATTGTCTAGTGCAGTTATAACAGCAATCCATACCAAATACAAGTGGGTGCTTGTGCGTCACCCTATCAATACCATACATGATACACCACAGGTCTCACTTAATAAAGCCACATAACAAATAAACTAGACAATCGCCGACGGGACTTGAAGGAAACACACTGTGTTTTCCGGAAAGTGCGCAACATAAAGTTCTCACAAAACTCATTGAAACATAAGAGCATGCACGATAACAATGTACCAAACACTGAGATAAACCTAATTGGAAGAACTTGTAGTGTTCACGATTCAGGAGTAGCAGCAGCATCAACCGTTGGCAGTGAGTCCTCAGGCTGACCTTCTTCTGGTGGATTGAGGACCAAACGAACATGATTAGGCATGTCTCGCTTCAGATCTCTCAGCCCCTCGGATTCATATGTTCCCCGGTTCAGCTCGAGGTATCGCAGACTTGGAAGGTTCTCGACCCCTGAAAGGGAGTTCATGTGACTGAAAGACCAAACCATCTTACCAAGCATTGGAGATGTTCCAGGGGCAAAGGTGATGCTGTGAATCCTATCATCTTCGACGACGAGATCCATGAGACTGCTAAATTTTCCAGCCTCCAAGACAGGCGTGACTTCCACGAGTGAATGGTAGAGGAGCCTGAGGCAGACTAGACCCTCAAGATCGCCAAGGATAGAAAGAGCACCATCGCCCAGTAAAGTCTCACGCAGAGTAATCTTGGTAAGCTGATGGAGCTCTCTGATCGAGCTAGGCGACCAGCCCGCGATGCCACAGATGCGTAGGCTCCTAAGACAGCTTGGCAGTGTCAGAACTACAGCAGGGGCTGTGCCCTGGCTCCCCCGTGGTTCCACACGGATTGACAAAGAAGCAATGCATCTGTTGAATTGTCTAATCTCAGAAAAAATATTGTCCAGATTACTATGTCTCTTACCAGAGAGGACCACGCCTAGCTTCCTCAACATCGTCAACTTCCTGGCAGCACCGCGCAACTCTTTAGCATTGTTAGAAACTTTGACATGGGACAACACCTCCAAGTTTTGCATCCCTTTAGCACCATGACGCAAGCGCACGGTGGAAAAAGATTCTTTGGACTTGACAGTGTCATCTTGGCTTGCAGAGCTGATGCGACCAGCAAGAAGATGCTTTAGCATAGGCAGCACCGCGTTGAGCTCCTTCACCCTTGTTCCCCGGATGTCTAGTGTCTCCAAGAGCAGAAGCTGATTTATTTCCTTGGGAAGTTGCTTGACATCGGTGTTCCGGAGGCTTAGATACTTGAGCTGGTGAATCTTGCATATGTTCTTGAGGTGGCGCTTCTTGAAGCCTTCATAGCCTTCAAGCTCCAACACTCTGAGAAGCCGGAAACTTGAAGAGGTGGGTAGGTGCTTGAGGAACGCCATCATGCTCATCTTTTGCTGCTCCATCCTGTTATTCCTTTGCGGGGACATGACGCCATCCGCCACACCGCTAGCAGATTCCGTCATGCTACGGAGCTGGATCCCGTTGCGGATGGAGAAGTGGAGTTGCAGGTCAGCTGGCAGGTGGTTGGCGTCCAGAAATGCCTCGTCTGTTGTAGCATCTGCCATCATGGGACTGAACAAAGCGTTCGGGCCACAGCTCTTTATGTTTCCGGTACCACCGACCTCGCGAGGAAGAAGAAGCTTCTGAGTAAAGAGCGCGTCGAAACAGCGCTCAGCTTCAGCCATCACACTGGACTGGTCACCTCTCTTGATCAAGCCTTCAGCGACCCACCGTCTCAGTAAGCTTGCCTTTCGGATTTTGAAGACTCCTCGAGTGAAAGCAGTTGAGTACCACAGGCTGTTCTGGTAATCCTTGTGCAGCCCGTGGTAGCAGAATGTGATCATCAGACTCTGCCGCTCGATAGCTGTGGCACATTGCCCCGGATCGAGGCTCCCAGATATGCTCTCCGATAGCTGTGGCACATTGCCCCGGATCGAGGCTCCCAGATATGCTCTCCAACTCTTGCTCCGTCCTGTATGGGTTGCTAAGAAGGGCATGGAGGAAGAGGTTCATGCAGTAGACATCTGGTGTGCATTTACCCAGAATTTGCTTGATGAGGAGGTGGAAGCGCCGATCTTTGTCGAGGTCGAATTTGGTTGGGACCAGCGCAGCCGCCTTCTTGGAGCAGAAGTCAACAAGCGAGTAAACCTTCTTCTCACTCGGGTAGCACTTGTCCACCACCTCCGCATCATTTGTGCAGAACACCACGGCACTACGGGCAGAGCACTGGAGTTTCTCCAGCCGCTTGTTGATGTAGGCCCATATCTTGGGGTAATCCATGTCGGACAAAAGAAGCAGCAGCCTTCTGTCTCTTAAGCATTCCCTAAGCTCATTGGTGATCCTGTCTGCATCCCATGTCTCCACGGTGGTAGTCCCCATGGACCTGAAATATTCTTCAGAGCGGAGTTGGCGAAGCATGTCGAGCAATATCACCCCAAGTAGCGGAGGCCGCTGGACAGTGATGTGGACCATGCAATCGAAGTTGAGGGTGGAGGAACCTCTGCAGTGTTGGTACACTTGATCAGCAAGGGAAGCTCCGTCGACGCCGTCCAGCGTTACTACGCCTAGGATGTTCGTCCTGAGCCACCTTGTGTGGTTCTGCTCGGATCTCGCCACCAGCCACTGAAGCAGCTCCCCCTTGGCCTGCGTCAAGATGTCAGGCCCGGCCAGCATGGCCCGTCGAGGAGAATCTCTAGCCGGGTGCGTAGACGGCCGCCCCTCCCGTGCCCTATGACCAGCCTGTGGCGCCCAGTCCACGGTGATGCCGGCAGGGGCAGCATCCGTCCTGGGTGGCACAAAAACGGCATATCGCTGCTGCCGCTGGCCAATTTCCCTGACCCGGACCTTGAGGCCTCGGATCCGCTTGGCAACGCGGCGGCGAACAAGTAGCCTCTGCGGCAGCCACGCCACCCGCAGCAAGTGACCGGCAAGGCCCTTCCGGGCATGGCCAGGCGGGCGGCCAGACTGAGCGTAGTCCTCGATGCAGTTCCTGGAGTCGTAGGCGAGCTCCATGACCTGCTCCATCCACGCCCGAAGCTGGTAGTCGCCACCAGCCGTCGCCTTGGTCGTCGCGAGGTTCAGGAGGAACCCTTTAATGCTCTCCATCTCGTCCTTGATGAACTGGACGTCGCCACTGACACCCCGCAGCAGCTGGGCCTCATTGCGTATCAGCCACAGCAGCGGCTGAATCGCAGATAGCGTTATGTGAGCCATGGCAATTGATCACTGCAACAGGCGTCTAGCACCCAACAGCCAACAGTGGTGGAACTTATGCTCTGGAAGGTAGGATGTTTGGTCTAGCTGCTAGGATGTTTGGTCTAGCTGCTAGAGAAGCTAGGATGGAACAGTGGAACAGCATATCCGGTTCATCAGCTAGCTCATGCCCGCCTCAATGGAGTGCTCATGGAAATAATTGGCTTCTTAAGGTATTGTGCCTTGTAGGTAAAAGGGACTAAGGGAGCAAATATATAGTTCAATAATCCTAGTAGAGTAGCACACCACAACCAACATTTTCTGCAATTTAATGTTCAACAACCATCTTATAAATGTTCACACCTCCTATTATTCTTTCAATCATAGGTGCGAAATCAAAGGTGCACAATGCACTGCTGTCGTTTTCTGGTTAGAGTTTTGGGATTATTAATTGAGGGCGGATTTTGAAATGCCGAGCTTAGAGAGGGAGGTTTTGAAATCCCGAGCTTAGAGAGGGTTTGCTCAGTGGCAGCTCCCGTGGCGTGGATGCGGCCCAGGGTGAGTGGAGCAAGGGAGAAAGCAACAATTACAACTGTGCTTTGAGAAACACAGAGGTGGCGAGGGCAGCCAAAGAAAGAACGAAGAAAGGGTGAGCAAACAGTGCAGGGTGTTGAGTTTTGATTGAATGGCTTACGAGCATCGACTTAAAAAAGGAGAGAGATAAAAGCAAGTATATGTTAAATACAACCACACCCTGACACCCGTAAATGTTTCTCTGGTTATCCCTTTCCATCATTGAAGCCCTAGCCTTATTCGTAGGATAAAAAAAAATCCCTTTTGAACAATGAAAGCATTCTTTCGAAGCATGAAAATGCCAGCCTTATTCATAGGATAAAAAAAAATGCTCAAACTTTTGCTCACATCTCTCTTGTTAATATAGTATTATATGATTCTCTCTCTTCTTGCAGTTTTTCCTAACAAAAAACAAGCATTCTTATGTTTTACTTACTGTATGGATTGGTACATATAAAATATTGATAATTTTTCACATACTGAAGTGCAAATGAAATACAGATCATTATCGATCTTTTTATTTGGATTCATGTTTTTTACTTTGTCTCCTAAAATGCATATTGAAGCCTCAGAAATTATGAATGACAAAAATATGTAACAAAAGAGTGTCACTTCAGTCGCTTGCGGTTGCCCGGCTTCATAGAGCTGCTATCTGCCCAGTCCACATCAATACATTTAAACTTTGAATACCAGTATGCTTTAAATGTTTTGTCTAAACTTTAAGAATGAAATAGTTACATTTTTCTTCAAAATATAGCTTCATAATGTTACGATATTCGTGGTCAAAGTAGTACATGGGCGAAACCTGTTCAAACAACAAGTGCACTCTTGTGTCTAGATGGAGTAGTTCTTGCATAAGTTGGTTGGTAGGGTTTCCCCAACAGCAACACAACTTTTGCAATTTTTTTGTGGTTAGTAGAAGCCTGCACTACTGGTGCGGTTGTATTTAACTTTTTTTGTATACCATCAATTTGAAAATAGACAGATCATCCAGTGTATTTCTTTCACTACTACACAAAACATTTGTAGGAGCGGGTATTTTGGATTTCTAGTGCGGATCGGAGGCCCGCTCATGCTTTTCGCTCCTAAAAATATAGCATTTGCAGGCGCGGGCCATGGAAAAAAAATTAATCCAACCAGCCACCACCCATTACTACAAGTTAGTACATTTTTTCTGACAAATCAGGCCATATGCGTGGCCTCGCGCGTACCCACCCTCTCCACTGCACCACACCATGACTTGTGTCTTGGTAGCATATGTTATTTTTTTTGTAGTACTCTACGTGAACATTAGTTGTAGGGGCGAGTGACGCCCTCACCCGCCCCTACAAATATTTTTAAATTTTTTAAAAAAGTTTGTTTATATTATTATACCAATTAAATTATTTCAAAAAATCTTCAAACCTCTATATACTAACACATACATAGTCTACTACACATAAAAAAATTATTGGGATTTATAAGATAGGTTTTTGGGTAAGTACTTCACAAATTTCGAAGTGTACCTTGAGTTATACGAAACATTGTCCTTAGTGTCTCTATTTGTGCACAATGTATTGTCCACAATCCCTGAAATGTATTTATTTTTTCTTATGAATCTTGTGCACATATACAAAGATTCTACAGCAAATTTTAGAATTAACATAACACTTTTAGATATTATTACAATTTTTGAATTAATTTGTATGATTTGTAGGTGCGGGCGGGGGCATCACCCGCACCTGCAAATCCACCCTTTCTAGGTGCGGGTTGGGGCAACCGCACCTGGAAATGGCCATTTCCAGATGCGGTTGGCCCCTCCACCCACACCTAGAAATGGTGACCATTTCCAGGTGCGGGCGATGCCCCCGCCCACACCTGGAAACGGATTTCCAGGTGCGGGCGAATTTCTACAGTAACAAAACGGATTTGCAGGTGCGGGCAACATTCTCGTCCGCGCCTAAAAATGTTTTCTGTAGTTGTGTTTGTTTTCAAAATAGAAAGATACTTAATAGTTTCGTTGTTCAGATGCAGCCTGCTTGCATCAGGCAGGAAGGTTCATTCTGTGGACATTTTATTGAGGAAGCAGCAGCTACAGTTTGCCTCGAGACTAACCAACGGTTGTTGGTTTTTGTTTATATTGATCGATCTCGACTTAGAAACGCAAGTTGGTCATGTGGTGATGAGCTTATTATAAAGATCATTCCGATCCGGTGTGATATGCACACGGACATAAAATAAGTAAGGAATCTATTCATGTGAACAACTTAACACTGACAGAACAGAGGAATTAAATTAAACGTACTCATTGACATTTTTGTTATTCTCTTTTTTGTAGACTTGTAGGTAAGTACTGCCAAGTGCAGCTACTAGCTCCTCTTCTCGAGCTATCATTGGATCCCACGTGTACAATTAGTTGTTGACTAAGCCCATGTGGCCTGTTAAACCATCAATTAATTAGCACCTTTAATTACAAGACCCAGGACCTAGATGGAAGTCTTACTAGTATATACAGAATGCATGCAAATGCCACGATGATTAGGTAATAATGGATAATATATATATATAATCATGTAGGCAGCAAGGCAGCTAACCTACCTTGTGAAAACATAGTTTTTCAGGTCCAGCTCTGCGTTCGTACAATCGTTCACATGGACATATGGATTGTGTTGATTTGGCAGCTTGTTCAGGACTGGGAATATTCATGCACATAAACATAGGGTCGAGAGAGAGCCAAAGCCCCGGACCTCCAGGGCCTTGAAATGCTTCACGTCAGAAAGCCAGCCCAGCAACCACGACCCAGCCAGACGAGGCTGGCACGTATCAGCATGAGCCTGCATTTCAGCCCTGTCAATGGACGTCGCCCAGATTCGTATTTCCCTATTTTTGTGTAATCTTTCATTTTTCCTTCTAATAATCCATGAGCTTATCATCATGTTTCATGATTTAATTTGTACATTCAGCAATTTCTAAAACCTAGTTTCAGTTTTTT
>CM014272.1:85149163-85171181 GCA_004135705.1 Alloteropsis semialata | reverse complement strand
CTCGTTTCTTATCATCTGTGGAGACCTCCTCTGGAGCATACCTTGATAGTTCAATAAATTTATCACGGTAAGCCGTGACAGTCAAAGATCCCTGCTTCAATGCCAAGAACTCCTGACGCTTCAGTATCATCAAGCCATCCGGCACATGGTGAGAACGGAAGCTCTCGCAGAATTCCAGCCAAGTGATCTGATTAGGGTGAGGGTGAGCATACTGATATGCATCCCACCAGTCCAGGGCTGCTCCTTGTAATTGACCTGACCCGTAAAGAACCTTCTCACGATCATTACATTGAGCAATGTCAAGCTGCCGGTCCACTGCCTTGAGCCAGTCCACTGCTTGCAAAGGATTACTTGCACTGGAGAAGGTTGGTGGACGACCCTTCATGAATTCTCCACGCTTGTCCCTGGGTGGAGCGGGATGTGGTGGATGAGGAGGTTGGTTCTGCTGGTTCTGTTGCATCATTGCCATGGTTTGAGCCAACTGCTGCATGATCTGGTTTTGCTGGGCCAGAAGTTGCTCAACAGTGGGTTGGTTTCCTCCCTGGTTGCTTCTCCTTCCACTGGCCATCTGTTGAGAACATAAATATCACTGTTATTCAACCATCCAAGATAACCATAATCTGATTCTGGACAAGGATATGGAAATGATAGATGTGCAGAACAAAAACCCACCCAACTATTTACACATTTAACTTAAACCTATAACTTGATGCTTGTGAGTATAAAACCCACAATCATCACAATCATTACAAAAAGCCAACTCATGCATTAATCATAATCACAATTCATTCAAATCACCCAAGAGCACATGTTCACACATGAGAAACTTAAAACAAACTCAAAACGCGTCTAAGTCGTTTATTACAACTCATGGGACAATCCTAAAGATCCTTACCTATGGTGATGCAGGCCTATCTCATAAAAGAAAACAAGGAATAGAGTCAAATTTTGCAATAGATAAGGATAGAAGTATAAGCAAAGATTTTTAATAAATTACTGACAAGGCAAAACAAGGATAGATTGAATAAATAAAATGAGGTATGTATAATCAATAAATAAAATAACCAAGGTTAAATCAAAATGAAATAAAGCAAGGAGTATAAACTCTAAACGACCATTCTACTCTAGGCTGCGCATCCTACAGTCAGCACTGCTTTGATACCACTCTGTCACACCCGGATTTACGAAGGAAATCCGAATGCTACTATATGTGTACCCAGGAAGTCTTTACACACATATAGTTCAGAAATGAATATCAAAGAAAGGAAAACAGTGCTCGATAACATAAATCATAACAAGTCTTACATCACAGGCATTACATTTATTAACGAGTTTATCAAAGTAGCGGAAGCCTGACGTAGTCTAACTCCAGAACATCTCCACAGGGACTCTGACTGGGGGAATGCACTGCCTAGAAGTCCGGGAACTCCTCGGGGAAGACGAAAGCATCCACTGGCGGCTCTTCTGAGTACCCATCCGGGATTTTGTTGATATAAAGCAAGTGTAAGTAATCCATCTTACTTAGCAAGCATAACATGATTAAATGAGGCTCAAAAGGCTATGCAAGGTTTAAACTGCGGTTAGCATTTTTAGTTGATTGATTTTAGAATTAACCTGAATTACTAGAATTAGATGACAACCCGGTTGTAACCCACATTAGAAAAACATGTGAGATATTATAAGTAACTAACATCATCATTAACCATGCCTTTTAGAAAACAAGGAACCGCTCGAAAAGGATCCAGGCCGCTCTTGACCGTGAGCACGGCTGTTATAACAGTTTTACACTCTGCAGAGGTTGTACACTTTCACCACCGGTCGTGATCCCCCTTGCCTTGGGCACGCACTCCCTTCACACCACGTGAAATGAGTACAGGGTTTCACTACGAGACCTTTCAAAAGACACCCTAGCAAGCTAGTGGCCGCTACGGTTTCCTGACAGGCGCATGGACCCCTCCAGGCTCCAGCCAAAACATCACACAAATCCATCACACACAACCCCAACGAGAACTGACCGAGGTCCACACTTAAACCTGGCAGCCCCACTTGCGCCTTTCGGTAACCACTAGACCAGCTAGAGCCGTACAGTTTACTTAGTCAAGACCAGAGCCATGTGATTCCTGTGGTTGTACGGTTTTCCTGGGTGGCCGCTTTAAGATCGGAACCTTAAGAAGAGACGCTTAGAGCAATGCAAACACATGCTCAAGCTCCCTAAACCAAGTTGCTAAAAAGCACATTTTAATAAGGTTCCAAGTATATCATTAGTCATGATTATTATTTCATAACGAACATGTCAGGGGAGATGTGAGAGTTAGGGGGAGTTAGTAGCATAGCTTTTGGTTCTTTGTGTGAACTCTCATGCATCATGTTTACTTTTATGCTTTTGTACCTTGGCTTGCTATTTTGGTTGATGACATATGATTTATATACGTCGGATCAAAAGATATGCGAGAACCGTAGGGACAAGCTAGTTCCAAAGTGCTGTTTGGAGTTGAGAGGCGTTTCGATTAGTTAGGTCTTTATTTTCCTTTGGCCGTACTATAAAGGGGGGCAAGAGTTGTAGCTTGACCTAAATAAGACTAGAGTATTGGGGTGATGCACACTTGTGAAATTCTAGCACTAGGTAGCTTAAGTGAAGCCATGCATAAACCCAAGGTAACAAGGTAAATAGGATAAACAAGACTAGTCAATCCTATGGTTTAACAAATTAGACACATGCATGAATGAATAACATGATTATAAAGTGAATAGGTATCAAGGATGAATCATGTTACACTTGCCTTCCTCAAAGTATTGCTGCTGATCCGATTCTTCAAACTCTTGATCAAAGCCGGCCTCGTACTGCTCGCACTCTAAAACACGCATTCCAATCCCCACACATACATCCATCACAAGCCAGTACATGCATACAAAAGTATTTCTATTAGAACAGTACACCATACAATGAAAACAGAAGCAAAAAGGATATAAAACTAATCTACGCATTTCTACGAACACAACAACGCGAAAATCACTCTAATCGGATTTACGGTGAAGAAACTACACTAAAAACAAGATCAAGGACTAAGCTGCGATAACCGAGGACTTAAACGTGATTAACCCTAGATCTTGAGGGGTAGCAAAGAAGTTTCTCTGAACTGAAAAAGGATGGCGGGTTGATTGTGGAAAAACTCAGGGTCTCTTTAACAAAAGAGCGAAGGGGTATGTTTCAATCTAATCCTGGCCGTCGGATCAAGGATGGATGGCCGGATTTTTATGAA
Source organism: Alloteropsis semialata (assembly GCA_004135705.1). Lineage (NCBI taxonomy): Eukaryota > Viridiplantae > Streptophyta > Magnoliopsida > Poales > Poaceae > Alloteropsis > Alloteropsis semialata. The sequence continues at coordinate 85,167,921 of CM014272.1, read as the reverse complement.
ACGAAGGGGTATCTTTGATCTATTTTGAGCCGTTGGATGGGAGTTGGGCGGTGGATGGAAATCTATTCGGTCTGCAGGAAGGGGCCGGCGCCATCATCGTCTTCTCATCGTCGTTTTCGCGAGCAGAACGGGCGCACCTGCCCAGAACGGCGCCGGTGGTGGCCCTGCTCGCCGGAGTCAAGGGGGGCAAGGGCTACGGGGCTCAGAAACTCATGGTTTTTGGTCCTAGAGAGAGAGGAGGTCAGCGCGATTCCGTTCTGGTGCTCACCTAAGGCGGATAGGCAGGGGAGATTGGAGAGCTTCTGAGAGAGGCGGTTCTGCCCTTTGGTTGCTCGTCGACGTTGCGGCCTCGGACCGGGGCTGCGGGGCGTCGGTGTGTTCCCCTTGGATTCCTGCACACCAGAGAGAAGCGACAAAGGGAAGGAAGAATCAGAGGGGCGCCCATGGAGGAGGAAGATGACGGCGGCGTTTCTTACCCGTGGAACTCCGGCGACCCGAAATCCGGCGAAAGGGCACTGATTCTGGGAAATTGGAGTGTTGGGGAACCAGAGGGGGATGGGGAGGAGCTCGTCCAGAGGTTTTGCAGGAGGGGATGAGAGCCTTTGGTCCTGGAATTGAAAGGGGGGGGCGGTTTCTGCTGCTGCCCTTTGCTAATGGCATTGATTAGAATTAAAGCGGGGCTTCAAGTGGGAGAGGAATGGGAAAGGATTGGGCAGGGGGCGCAGCTGTTCGCGAAGGGAAGATGGGGCGAGGTCGGCCTTTGGTTTTGGCGACACAGATAGAAAGAGAAGGGGCAACGTACAGGGGAAGGAGGGGCGATGCTGCTGCTCGGCGTTTCTCGCGAACAGAAAAGGGGGCGACGGGCTTTCTGATTCCTGCGTTCGTGAAACAAGGAAGGGGCAGCGTGCGTGGGGAAAAGGAGGGCCGGCTTGGGCTGGGTCCAAGGAGAAGAAGGGTTGGGCCCAAGGAGAAAAGAAAAGGGGAAAAGAAAGTTAGGGTCGGGCGGGGCTGTTTTAAGGACTTTGAGGCCCAGTTAGACTTGGGTTGGATTTGGATCGGTTTCTGGGTTTCGGAAAGAGAGAGTCAGGCCCGGGTTTGGACTTGGGTTTTAGGGTCGGGTTCTCGGACTAGCACACAAAACACTCAGACAAGAAAACAATGCATCGGCATGAAATGCACAAACAAGTTTCTAAACCTAGGGTTGATTTTAATTTCCGAAAAGAATTTTAATTTGTCTAAATTTTCTGAATGCTCACACAAAAACCTAGCAAATTAATTACTATATTAGAAAGGGAATTTTTAGGGTGTTACAATACTGCTCTTAACAAAGCGTGCCCAATGGATTCCTTTCCTTTGCCGCGCATAGATCAGATAGTCGACTCGGCCTCGGGGTGCGAAACCCTATGCTTCCTTGACGCGTATTCCGGATACCACCAAATCGCGATGAAGGAGTCTGACCAGCTCGCGACTTCCTTCATCACCCCGTTCGGATCGTACTGTTACGTGACGATGCCGTTCGGGCTCAAAAACGCCGGCGCCACCTACCAAAGGTGCATGCTCAAGTGTTTTGATGAACTCATCGGACCGACCGTTGAGGCGTACGTGGACGACATCGTTGTCAAGTCCAAACAGGCCGACCAGCTCGTGGCTGACCTGGAAAAAATGTTTGCCAAACTCAAGGCGAACGATGTTAAGCTCAACCCCGAGAAATGCGTCTTCGGGGTACCCAGGGGAATGCTCCTAGGCTTTATCGTTTCCCGCCGAGGGATAGAAGCTAACCCCGACAAGATCAACGCGATAACCAGGATGGGCCCGATTCAGAACCTGAAAGGGGTTCAACGGGTCACGGGGTGTCTAGCCGCCTTGAGCCGGTTTATCTCGCGCCTCGGCGAAAAGGTCCTCCCGCTGTACCGCCTCTTGAAGAAATCCGAGCGGTTCGTCTGGACGGAGGAGGCCGAGACCGCGCTGAACCACATCAAGGCAGTCTTGACAAATCCGCCGATCCTGGTCTTGCCCAACGCCGGCGAGCCTCTTCTCCTCTACATTGCCGCAACTACACAGGTGGTGAGTGCGGCGCTGGTGGTATATTTCGTGAGCGAGGTGCTCGGAGACACAAAGACGAGGTATCCGCAGATCCAGAAGCTGCTGTACGCCGTCCTCATCTCCAAGAGGAAGCTCCGCCACTACTTCGACTCGCATCCGGTCACAGTAGTGAGTTCTTTCCCTCTCGGTGAGATTATAAATAATCCGGACTCGACAGGTCGGATCTCGAAATGGGCTATGGAACTGATGGGTCAGGGCATCACCTATGCCCCGCGCACGGCCATCAAATCCCAAACCCTCGCCGACTTCGTCGCGGAATGGACCGAGGTCCAGCTGCCCGCGGCCCCTGTCGATCAGGAGTACTGGGTGATGTACTTCGACGGCTCGTTGACTCGGATGGGAGCAGGGGTCGGATTAGTTTTCGTTTCGCCTCTCGGAGTGCGGATGAAGTACGTGATCCGGCTACACTTCCCTGCTTCCAACAACGCTGCCGAGTACGAGGCTTTGATAAACGGCCTGAGAATAGCTATCGAGTTAGGAATTCGACGCCTCGAGATTCGAGGCGATTCCCAGCTCGTGGTCGCGTATTGCCAGCAAGTACGCAAGCTCGAGGACAAATTCGATGGCCTCGAGCTCCGGCACATCAAAAGGCGGTTCAACGAGGCCGCCGACGCCCTGGCCAAGAAAGCCTCCGGCCGGGAACCCGTCCCGACCGGAATCTTCGCCAGTGACCAACGAGACCCTTCGATAAAGCTTCCCTGCCCGGAGCAGACCGGACCGCGTGACCCAGGTTCCGCGGAACGGGGCGCCCCGGGCTCGGGGGCTGGCGAGAACGGAACCAAGGTCGCGGAAGGGTCGGGGGCAGGCACCGAGCCGAACGACCAGGCTCTATCCGACCTGCTCGCCCTTGCGGTTGCAACGCTGACCGAGGCCCAGGGACCGAACCCTGGCACCACGGATTGGCGGCAACCATTCCTCGACTACTTGCTGCGGGAACAGCTCCCGACGAGTAAGACCGAGGCCCGCCGGATCGCCCGGCGTGCCAAATCTTACGCCATCCTAGAGGGCGAGCTGTACCGACGAAGCCCCACAGGAATCCTACAACGGTGTATTCCCGCCGACCAGGGCGAGGAGCTGTTGAGGGACATCCACGAGGGCACTTGCGGCCACCACGCCGCTCCTCGCAGCCTTGTCGGAAACGCGTTCCGGCAAGGATTCTACTGGCCAACGGCGGTGAGGGATGCCACTAAGATCGTGCGCACCTGCGAAGGGTGCCAGTTCTTTGCAAGGCAAACGCACCTTCCTGCACAGGCTCTACAGACGATCCCCATCACTTGGCCGTTCGCGGTCTGGGGGTTGGACATGGTCGGGCCCCTCAAAAAGGCGCCCGGGGGCTTCGACCACTTGCTTGTCGCCGTCGACAAGTTCACCAAGTGGATAGAAGTACGGCCAATCGCGACGATCCGATCGGAGGAAGCCGTCAAATTCTTCCTCGACATCGTTCACCGCTTCGGCGTCCCCAATTCGATCATCACGGACAATGGAACTCAGTTCACCGGGAAGAAATTCCTGCGTTTCTGTGATGAATATCACATACGGGTCGATTGGGCTGCCGTCGGACATCCACGCACAAACGGGCAAGTAGAGCGCGCGAATGGGTTGATCCTGCGAGGGCTCAAACCCCGGATATTCGAGCGCTTGAAAAAGTTCGGAGGGCGATGGGTCGAAGAGCTCCCGGCGGTGGTTTGGAGCCTACGCACGACGGCGAGTCGCGCGACGGGTTTCACCCCGTTCTTCATGGTGTACGGGTCGGAAGCCGTACTCCCGACCGACCTCGACTACGGGTCCCCGCGTCCTCGGGAAGCGGGGGTCGGGAAACCCTGAACGACAGGGGGTGCTGAAGAAGAAGAGGTTCAGATGAATCTCCGGATTGAAAGGAGGAATGGCGAAGGCAAAGGAAAAACCCCGACAACTAACCTGGATGAGGGAATCGCCCATGGGGAGCATGACAGGGTGATTCGGCAACGGGTACCCCGCGGACGAACGCTGGACCGCTTCGCGAAGGCGGGCGACCATCTCCTCGACGGAAGGTTCCCCGACCGCCATTACCGACCCTGTCCAGTCTGCCGCCAGAGTCATCTGGTCCAGTCGCAGACGGCGGGCCATCAGGGGGAGGACGCGGCGCGAATGGTACGCCGCGATAACCCCAGGACCGGTAACTCCGAGCTCGCGAAGCCGGGCGACCGCGTCACGAAGTCCGGTCAGGTGAGGCCGCTCCTCCTGGGTCGGGCCCCAGTGCCAGCAGTCCGGCCGCCCCTCGATAAGCCTTCCCGTGAAGGCCGGGAAGGGAGCGCCCGGATCGCTCCGCAAGTAAAACCACCTCGGTTGCCACCCCTTGTTGCTGGAGATCAACGGGAGCGAGGGGTAACTCTCGCCCTGACCGGCGCGCAGCCGCACCCCGGCGCAGCCGTGTGGCCTCGGCCGCCCCTCCGCCTTCACTTCCTCGACATGGAAGTAGGACCTCCAGAGGTTGAAGTGGGGCTCGATGCCGAGGAACCCCTCGCACAAGGCGACGAAGACCGCCACATGAAGCAGGCCGTTGGGATTGAGATGATGGAGCTCGATGTCGTAGTAACGCAGGAGCCCGCGGAGGAAGTAGTGAGGAGGAAGTCCCAACCCCCGCTCATGGAAGGGGACAAAGGATACCACGTACCCGTCCGCCGGAGCAGGGACCTCCTCGTTCCCCGGCGCCATCCATTCCACCAGGTCGGTTCGCGGGCACAGAAGCCCGCGCCCCACCAGGCGCTCGAGCTCGCTCTCCGTGACGGAGGAACGGGACCAGGCCATGACCAGCAGGCGGTCGGAAGAAAGGTATGGGCTCTCCCTTGCAGGCGGCGGCGGCGATTTGGGGGCAGGCGGGCGGAAGAAGAAGAAAGGCTCTCCCTTGCAGGCGGCGGCGGCGATTCAAGGACAGGCGAGCGGAGGAAGAAGAAGGTCCGGGGCCCCCCTCCTCTCTGCCTTAAATGGGCAGGTGAGGGAGTAGGCGCGACGCCTCGGGTCTCCCACCTGCGCCTCGGCTCGCAAAGGCCACGCGCGCCCTCGATCTCCCACGTCTCCCACGTCCCGAGATTCACGCCCAGGCGCTCTCTCTCTCTCAACCCCTTCGCATTCCATATCCTGCCTCTCTTTTATTTATTCCGCGTCTATTCCCGTTTCCTTCTCTTGCGCGTTTATTTTTCAGGAAAAACAAAACAAGCCCGGGCCGTTCTTAGGCCCAAGGGACTCGACGCGAAATCGAAAAAGCAGCCCAAGAGTTCGAAGGCCGGCCCTAGGGTCCGACGGCCGCTCTGAAGCATCCGAGCGAAGGGGCAGAAATGGGCGGGCCCACTAGAGGCCGTAGTCTCGGCACACGAGTGTCGAGGACGCCCAGACCTGCGTTCGAGCCTAAGATTCCTGACCCCATGTATCTCCACGAAGAGAGGCGACGAGCCCCTGTGGTCGGTCGAACGACTACGGGAACTAAGGGGGTCGGGAACTCTGGGGATTATCCGAGGTCGATCACCAGTTGATCCGACGGTCCTCTCTCGGAGGGGGACCGAGGCCTCACTCGATCTAGCCCGTTAGTAGCTCACCGGGAGCCGTGTTTCGGCCTACGCGGTAAAACACGAGGCATGCCCTTACCTTCCGTCCCGCGGAGGGATTGCGTGAGGGGAAAACGATAAAAAGACGAAACGGCTTCCCGCCCGACCGACTCGGGGGCGCACGGGGAAGCTGAAATCGCAAAAAGAGGCCGACTGCGCGGCCGCAGAAAGACACCCCGAGTCAACCAGATTCCTTTATTTCTCAAATAAGGGCAAAAAAGTACACGTGGCCAAGGGCCGTGAGATAACACAAACGGGTTTCGCCACCCTCGGTGACGAAATCAAGCGACGAAGGGCGCAGGAGATCCGATGCAACAAGAAGGGCCGAACTGCGAACATCGCAGTCCTTCTTGTAGCATCTCCCCACCCGCCGACGCCACGAGGGGAACTCGGCGGAGGATTACGCTGTGGTGCCGTGACAACGGAGCGTCACCACAGACTCTCTCCAGCGTCCTGGGGCCGACGGTCGCCGGCATCGGCATCACATCGGCACCCAGGAAAGAAGAGGGAGCGCGCAGGTGGCTGTACACGACCCCTGCAACTGCCCTGGCGAGGCGAGTCGGGGGAACGGCGACACTTCCGCTCATGCACTCCCCCTCGAACCCGTTCCACCGCCACCGAGGCAGGGCGAACGGACGGGAGGAGTCGTCGGAGCCAGAGCCGTCCTTCACTTGCGACGCCGAGCAGCACTCCTCCATGCCGGAACTCCCCGAGGTCGCAGTCATTCTTGTGGCATCAAGCGACTAGTCTCTCGCCCCCCGGACCAGGGGGACGCCCTCGAGGCGGTTCACCGACCAGGGATCTCATGCTAACAAGAGAAAGAAGAGGCAGGATAGTTGCGTGCCCAGGAAGACGGCCCGGGGGACCCTATTTATAGCCCGAAGGAACCTGAGTCAGCACTCAGGCCGGGTACAAGAACGCGCCGCGTGGCCCTCCATGCAAAGCGACAGAGCATCACCAACGAACAGTGAGCTCAGAAAGGACGACATGACGACTCAGAAGGGAGACAGTGCCTCTGAAAAAAGCGGATCATGTTCCGGTCCATTGGACAAAACGCGGTGTCATCCTGTAGGGACCGCACAGAGATGGCAAACCCAACTTCAGCCTATAGGCGAACCACCGTTCCCCTACAGGCTCGGGGGCTACACCCACCGGGTGCGCTCGCGCGCCCCGGCGGAAAAAAGGATAAACTTTACTCCAGCCTATAGGCGAACCAACCGTTCCCCTACAGGCTCGGGGGCTACACCCGGTGGGTGCGCTCGCGCGCACCCCCGAGTGACATCTGAACAGGCATCGAGAAAGAGCCTGCACGGAGAACCACCTGTCCTCCGAGCAGGCTCGGGGGCTACTGTCGGATATCAATATCCGACCCTCTCACCGACGGGTGGGACCACGCAGTTTCGGGAATAAGATGGGCATAGGAAAACCCGCAAACAAGGAGAATATCAGGTCAGGGGAGGATCGATTTTCCCCTGACTCGACTGACCTGGTTCTGTCCCGGCCGACCTATGTCCGCCTCAGCCGACTCCCGTCCGCCTCGGCCGACCCTCGTCCGCCTCGGCCGACCCCCGTCCGTCTCGGCCGACCCTCACGCCTCGGCCGACCCACTTCTGTCCTGATCAACCCTACGCTATCTCGCCCGACCTCTCTTCGCCTCGCCCGAATCGGTGTGGGCCCGGGCCGGAGTGGAGTGTCAGGAAGACCCGGCATAAGGACGTGTCGCCACACGGCTATGCCGCGCCCCATCAGCATTAATTGGCCTTACCGAGCACTGTCCGGTATGGCTAAGGGATGTGACTCCCACTGTTTTGCCCGTACGCAGGCGCCGCGCGAGGAGAAGCACGACCCCAACAGCGTCCACAGCGTCCTGAACAGCATCCACAGTGTCCCGTAGGCGGCGGGGCTTCTCCAGCAAGTTTTCCATTATTTGTTATTTGTTGAACACGTCTTGTACAGCGTCACCTCCCCTGAGTATAAATAGAAAAATCAAGCCTCAGGAGAGGGGACGGACGCACGCACAAAAAACACAACCCACGAAACACACACGCTCAGACGCATCCAGAGACTTGGGAGCCTCTCCCTCTCTCGACCGCTTGTAACCCCTACTACGAGCAGCGCGAGTAACACGAGCAGATCGACACTGGACGTAGGGCGTTAGTGCCTGAACCAGTATAACCCCTTGTGTCCTCTCGCGAACCATCCGAAGCCCAGACGCGCAATCCACTAAATTCACTTGTTGGTTATTTCTTACACCGACTGATAGATTAAAAGCGACATGACATCAACATATGCCACCATGGTGAGCTCACTCCCCCTTTGGCATCAAGCACCAAAAAGAAAGGCCCTTCCATAGTGACTACTCATCACTCTCAGTGTCGTCGTCGCCGTCGTCGTCCCCATCTTCTTCTTCATCTTCCGCTTCACCTTGAGCACCGGGACCAAACACATGCTCCTCTTCTATTTCTTCATCTTCAAAGTGATATGCGCCAGAGGGTTGAGCCCTATCTTCCCATGGATTAGAGAAATCCGGAAGTGGTGGAAAGTCATAGGGATCACGGACGGGAGAGTGAGGTATATCATTCTTAGCCATTAACACCTTTTGCCTCTTTTCAATCTTCAGGAGCTGCTCATCCACATGCTTTTGGTGTGCATGAATCTCTCTAGCATTGTAGCGGCCAACATTGAAGCAAGCAAATAAACCTCTAGATAGAAAGCCCCAAGCGCTCTTCTTAGAGTGACGATCCCTAGGAGGAGATGGAATATATGGAGAAGTAGCTCGACCTTGAGAAGTAGAAGGGCCTTGTGGATGAGCATGAGAAGGTCCATGAGATGAAGAAGCACCATGAGCTTGAGGCCTAGCAGCATGTGAACCCAACTTGAGGAGGCGTTGGAGGCCTCCTTTCTTGGCCTTATACATGGAATGCTCCTTGTCAGTCAAGATCTCCAAACAGGTCACTCTCTTGATCATAAAGAAAATGTATGGAGCATAGTGACATCCCCACTTGGGTGTGTAGGAACTAACAAGTGTTTCCTCCCAAATGAAATCAAACACACTAAACCCTCCTTTTCCAGGAACCATTGCAGCCAACAAGTTCTTGGACATATTTGACACATTATCCGAGTCACCACTCTTAGGAGCAAGAGTGTACCTGAAGAGCTGATTGAGAAGCTTGTAATATGGGATCAATCCAGATGTTTGTCCAAAAACAACTCTGCCATAGGCATCATCATACATGAAAGCAATGTCCCCATCAGAGAGTATATTCTCATTATGCAGCTTGAACTTGTCACTGTCCCTAATATCAAAACCAAGCATCAAGGCAAAGTCCATGTACTTGACTGAATATTTTCTCCCTTGGAGCATCCAATGCATAACCCCCTCTGGCCTATCAACATATAGAGTGGCATAGAATTGAGCCACTACTTCCTCATTCCAATCACAACCAAAAGACATAATATCCAGCAGATTTTGATCCTTGCAAGCTTGATAGACTTCCTCAATGATGTTCAAGTCAATGTTCCTCAAATACTCCCAATTGATATACTTCATAGCAGTAGTAGGAGAGGATTTAGCCATGATTACAAATTCATACCAGTCGGCTTGGAAGTTAAGCCAAAAGCGGGGATCACCTTGAAATTCTTTTTCATAGCCATAGGGGTTTTCCTTTCGAAGCTTGTACACATCATGGGTCCCCTTGGTATAATCCACCCTTCTCACACCAAGATATTGAGAATCCATTCTCCGAACAGGTGGCTCCATCCTAAGAATCATCCTCTCAAGATATTCCAAATCCGGCTCCTTATCACTGTCCACCTCCGATCCACGTGATGCACGCTTGACACGAGCTCGACTAGTGCCTTGTGCAGCGGGAGCAGTAGGCTTGCCTCGGCCTTGAGCCCGTGTGGGCACCTTTTGCTTTGCCTTTCTCTTGCCCTTCCTTTGAGCGATAGGGACATCGTCCTCGGATTCCGACTCACGAGGAGGAGAGCCTGCTCTTTTGGTACGACCCATCTGACAAAATAGAGCATTGATGGTTTAGATGGATTAAAGAAACTCAGATCGATTTGAAAAGAAGCAGAACAGAGGGCAGGCCGACTGTTTCAGGCGGTGTCGGAACTCCCGACAAGGTGTCGGGACTTCCGACGCCTCCTGGAACAGTCGGATGCGGGGGATCGACGGATTTGGCCCACCAAAAGTTACAAGATCATAGGCATAGCATGAGTACGACCGGATGAAGCTATTCCCCCAAAAGAAATCCTCTAAAACCATCCACATTGATAGATCGGGGCGCGGGGATATGAAATAGTACCTTGAGACGATTTCCCGCGCGAATCGAAGGAAAAACTGAGGGGGAACGGAAGCTCCGATGGGGGCAAGTACACCAAGATCAACGGATGCGAAATCCCACGGCTAAAACTCCAAATCGCCCTTGGGGGCGCAGTGGAAGTGGGCGGCGGCTGTGGAGGAAAAGAAAAAGACACTTAGGGTTGAAGGGGTCCCCGGCCACCCTTTATATACTCCCAGCGAGATTGTCGGGACTTCCGACGGGTTGTCGGGAGTTCCGACGCCTGTGTTAGAAAGAGGGAGCAGAGAGATCCGATAAGCATCGGGAGTTCCGACCTTGTGTCGGAACCTCTGAGAAAAATAAAAGTGACCTCCCGAGCAGGTCCGGTCGGGACTTATTGAAGAGTTCCGAGACTTATCGGGAGTTCCGACCTTGTGTCGGGACTTCCGACAGAGACCAAATTTGTCCAAATGAAGTTTTTCGAGATGAGATTTGGATCAGATTTTTGATAGATATTTGAGATGGACATAAGAGACATTTTGACCCAATATGATCAGCCAGCAATCAACAATACATAACTATGATCATATGAGCCAAAATCCGATCCGAAGATCAAGAATCAAATATTTTGAAAAACTCACTCAAATAAAGCAATTTTGCCTAGTCTAAGCATCAAACAAGATTTGTGTGCAACAATTCAAACCACGTTACGAGAATCCAAGATATTTAGCTCATTCCTCAAAGCACAAAACCTTTGCTCATCAAGAGGCTTGGTGAAGATATCGGCTAGTTGTTTTTCGGTACTCACATGGCTTAAAGCGATATCTCCTTTGGCTTCATGGTCTCTCAAGAAATGATGTCTTATGTCAATATGTTTGGTTCTTGAGTGTTGGACTGGGTTGTTGGCTAATTTTATGGCACTCTCATTGTCACACAAGAGAGGGATATTTTTGTACTCACAACCAAAGTCACTCAAGGTTTGCCTCATCCAAAGTAGTTGAGCACAACAAGCACCGGCTGCAACGTACTCGGCCTCGGCGATGGATAGAGCAACGGAATTTTGTTTCTTAGAACTCCAAGACACCAAAGACCGGCCAAGAAATTGACAAGTCCCGGTAGTACTCTTTCGATCTACTTTGCAACCGGCGTAATCCGAATCGGAATAGCCAAGTAGATCAAAAGTGGAGCCCTTGGGATACCATAAGCCAAGGTGTGGAGTATGCACCAAATATCTCAAGATTCTCTTAACGGCTATTAAATGACATTCTTTAGGATTAGCTTGAAATCTTGCACACATGCACACACTAAGCATAATATCCGGCCTAGATGCACAAAGGTAAAGTAAAGAACCAATCATGAAGCGATATACCTTTTGATCCACGGATTTTCCATCTTCATTTAGATCAAGATGTCCATTAACGGCCATGGGAGTCTTGATAGGCTTCGCATCGACCATGTCAAACTTCTTGAGCATATCATTCACATACTTAGTTTGACATATGAAAGTCCCTTCCTTCAATTGCTTGATTTGAAATCCAAGAAAGAACTTTAATTCACCCATCATGGACATCTCAAACCTCTTGGTCATGATTTTACTAAATTCCTCGCAAAATTTCTCATTAGTTGAACCAAATATTATATCATCAACATAAATTTGACAAATAAAGATATCCTTATCAACTTTGTGAGTAAAGAGAGTAGAATCCGCTTTGCCCATCACAAAGTCATTTTTGAGAAGAAAATCCTTAAGGCATTCATACCATGCTCTTGGTGCTTGTTTAAGCCCATAGAGTGCCTTATGGAGTTTGTACACATGATTAGGATACTTTGGGTCTTCAAAGCCCGGTGGTTGCTCCACATACACCAACTCGGAGAGGGGGCCATTCAAGAATGCACTTTTTACATCCATTTGATAAAGCTTGAAATCATGGTGAGTAGCATAGGCAAGTAATATGCGAATTGATTCAAGCCTAGCTACGGGAGCATAAGTTTCACCAAAATCCAAACCTTCTATTTGTGTGAATCCTTGAGCAACCAATCTTGCCTTGTTTCTTGTCACCATGCCATGCTCATCTTGCTTGTTGCGAAAGACCCACTTGGTGCCAATTACATTAGTCTTGGGCCTTTCCACCAATGACCATACCTCATTTCTTGTAAAGTTGTTTAACTCTTCTTGCATGGCAATCACCCAATCCGGATCTCTAAGTGCCTCCTCAACCTTGAGAGGCTCCAAAGAGGAAACAAATGAGTAAAATTCACAAAAATTTGCTAAACATGAACGAGTGGTTACCCCTCTTTGGATACTTCCAAGTATATTATCAACGGGATGGTCCCGTTGAATACTTTGATGAACTCTTGGATGAATAACTTGAGATTGGCGTTGAATAGGTTCATCATCATCAATTTCAGCTTGAGGCTCATCACCAATAGCTCCCCCTTGATTCATGCCACGATCTTGATCATCATGACTTTGAGTTGGTTCTTGATCTTGAAGAGAGCTTGGTGGTTCAACTCTTGTTGATGATGATGGATCATTGTCAATGTTGCCATCTAGAGTTTGATCTTGAACCTCACGTGGAAGGACTTCACCTAGACCCATTCTCATAATGGATTGACTTGGCGGTTCTTCATTTCCTACAAGATCATTATCAACTTGCTCTACTTGAGAGCCACTAGTTTCATCAAATTTCACATCCACTGTGACCTCAACACCACCGGAGGTTTTGTTGAAAACACGGTAGGCATGTTCATTAGTACCATAACCAAGTAGGAAACCTTCATCAACCTTGGGTGCAAACTTTGAGCTTTTGGGTTTCTTGTTAAGAATGTAACATTTACTCCCAAAGACTCTAAAATAATGTACCTTTGGTTTGTTACCGGTGATAATCTCATATGGAGTCTTGTTCAAGTACTTGTGGAGATATAACCGGTTGATGGCATGACACGCCGTATTGATGGCTTCGGCCCAAAATATATCCGGGGTCTTGTATTCATCAAGCATTGTTCTTGCGGCTTCAATTAAAGTCCGGTTCTTCCTTTCCACTATGCCATTTTGTTGTGGAGTGTAGGGAGCGGAGAACTCATGCTTGATACCTTCTTCATCAAGAAATTCTTCTACATTTGTGTTCTTAAATTCCGACCCATTGTCACTTCTCATTTTCTTGATCTTCAACTCAAATTCATTTTGGGCTCTTCTTATGAATTTCTTGATTATTCCTTGAGCTTCACTTTTATCATGCAAAAAGAATACCCAAGTGAAACGGGAAAAATCATCAACAATAACTAGACCATATTTGTTACCACCAATACTAATGTAGGCAATTGGTCCAAATAAATCCATGTGTAGGAGCTTCAACGGTCTTGAAGTAGTCATGATATTTGTTGCGGGATGGGGTGCACCAACTTGCTTCCCGGCTTGGCATGCGCTACACAACCTATTTTTCTCAAACACAACATTTGTTAGTCCTAGGATGTGCTCGCCCTTTTGAAGTTTGGCCAAGTTCCTCATCCCAACATGGGCTAGTCGGCGATGCCAAAGCCAATCCAAGTTGGTTTTTGCCACTAAACAAGACTCGGGCGTCACCTTATTTGTTGTGAAATCAACCAAATAAAGTTTGCCCTTCAAACGACCCGTAAAAGCAATAGAGGAATCCTCCCTTCTAAAGACGGTCACACCCTCATTAGTAAAGAGACAATTGTAGCCTTTCTCACAAAGTTGTGAGACCGACAACAAATTGTATCCCAAAGATTTAACCAAGTAAACATTTGAAAGAGATGAATCATTTGAGATTGCAATTTTACCTATACCAATCACATCCCCTTTGCTATTGTCTCCAAAGACAATACTTTTACTTGGTTTGTCATGAACATCAAGGGATGTGAACATCTTCTTCTCCACGGTCATATGATTTGAGCATCCACTATCAAGCAACCATGAGGTGCCACTGGAGGAGTAGGCCTACAAAACAATTTAGGCTCGAGATTTAGGTACCCAAAAAGATTTGGGTCCTTGAGCGTTAGGAGCAATAAATTTTGGTACCCACACACTCCTTAGAATTGATCTCTTAGTGTAGGCACCAACATACTTGACCACTATTTTACCATTGTGGTCCATAGTAACCATATAATCGGCGGTGTAGCTTGATGATGGCTTATGAGCAACATTCTCGTTCTTGATATTTGCCTTGGTTGAGCTCTTAACATATGTCTTGGTAGAACTCTCAACCATCGGCTTGGCTTGACTTGTGTTGCTCTTGGAGACATGATGTGCTATGTTCATCAAGTCACCAAGGTTGGTTCCCTTGTTGAACATGACAAACTCCGCACCATTCATCATCTTCCTACCATTTGACTTGATCCCTTTGATGTGTCCAAGACCATCATGGATGTGAGGGCGTCTCCCCTCCTTGTACATTACCTTAGGCTTGGGTTTGTTGTTGCCTTCATAACCTTCTTTGACAATCATGTTTATTCTATGAATTTGATTGTCCTTTGCCTTGATTATGTTCTCTAGCTTGAAAATATTAGCATTACAAGCATTGATATCAAATTTATAACATCTTGAGCAACCTTCACTAGTAGAGACATTGGAATCAAGAGATGCTTTGGAATCGGTTTTGGTACTTTCCCAAAGAGCCCCATAGTTAACTTCAAGGTCCTTGTATTTGATCTCTAAGCATGATAAGCTTTCTTGAAGTTCACTATGTTTGCTCTTTAGGCTAGCTAGTGATTCATTTGCCAAAGAGTAATCTTTTGACATCCTCTCATAAGAATCATTAGCTAGAGACAAGTCTATAGCTAACTTTTCAACCTTAGCCTTTTCCTCGGCAAGAGCATTCTCTAGAGCAAGGTTTCTCTCCTTCTCAAGGATGAGCAAGTCCTCTTGCTCGCCGATCAACTCCTTCTTTCTTTCCAATTTCTCTACTAGCTTTTTAATCTCCTTATAGCCTTTGTTTCCAAATTTATTTATCATGTTTTGCTTGTAGGCTTCCTCTTCATCCTCCAAATTTATATCTTTATCACTAGAAGAAGTGGAGGAGGTAGTTGAGGAGAACATAGGATTGTGTTGTACCTTCATCCCTTTACCCATGAGGCACATGGGAATATCATCATCATCGGATAGGTTGTTGAAGAGTCTTGGTTGTGGTGAAGATGTGTGCATGGCTAGAGTTGCCACACACTCCTTGTCGGATTCTTCATCACTTGAGTCCCATTCTTGTCCTATATGAGCTTGACCTTGATATTTCTTCTTGTATTCTTTGCTCTTCTCCTTGTATCTCTTCTCATCTTTTTCCTTGTTCTTCTTGTTTGGGCACTCCGCAATATAGTGACCAACTTCTTTGCATTCATAGCATCTTCTTTGTGAGCTACCCTTCTTGTCATTACCACCTCTCTTGTGACTTTTCTTCTTCATGAATCTCTTGAAGTTCTTGACCATTAAGGCGGTTTCCTCATCGGTGCTCTCATCATCACTTGAGTCTTCTTTCTTCTTTGACCTTGATGTCTTGTTGCTTGACTCATATTCAACAATTTGATTTGCATTGAGAGCAATCCCCTTTGAGCTACTTTGACCAATTGATTTTGCAACATCTTTCTCAACCAATTCTTGATGAAGAATCTCACCAAGGAGTTGATTGGGAGTCATTGTCTTGAAGTTTGTGTCCCTCCTAATCAAGGTGGCAAGCATGGGGTTCCTTGGGGTGAACGCCCTAAGCATCTTCTTTGTTACTTTGCATTCATCCCAATCTTCACTTCCAAGTGACCTAATGTCGGTCACAAGGAGTATGAGCCTTTCATACATTTGACTCACGGTCTCATCGGGAAGCATGACAAATGCCTCTAGCTCTCCATGAATCAAGTCCATCTTGCCTTCCCTTACTTGATCGGTCCCTTCATGTGACTCTTTGAGAGTGTCCCAAATTTGTTTGGCCTTTTCAAGTCTTCGAACCTTGTTGAATTCTTGAGCACACAATGAGCTTGTTATCACCCTTGTTGCTTGAGCGTTGCGGTATAGATCATGTGCTTGCTCGGCCGTTGTGATACCACCTTCGGGAATATCCACACCTACAACCACAATCTCCCAAAGAGAAGGGTGAAGCCCGTAGAGATGCATTTTCATATCATAAGCCCATTTGGCATAATCCTTCCCATCAAAGTGTGGAGGATTTCCCAAATGAACGGATTGAAAATGTAAGGGTGAATAATGAGGAGTTTGATCATAAGTGTGAGGAACATGATGTAACCCGTAAGGAGAAGATTTGTCCTTCTCTTCCTTCATCTTCATTTTGAAAAGCTTTTGAGCTTCTCGTTCGGACTTCTCCTTGATCTTAGCCCTCATCTTTGCTTTTCTTCTTTTCTTCTTTTCAACATCTTCAATCTCCCCTTCATCCTCACTCAAGCTTAGATCGTCATCCGAGTTTGAGTCATACCTTGAGTGGCGACTCCTTGGTCGCCCATGAGTAAGTTCGGGAGGATGTTGTTGAGCAGCGGCAGCGGCGGCGGCAGCGGCGGCAGCGGCAGCGGCTTCCGCGGATCCATCCCCTTCATGCGCCATGCGTTTCCCTTAGCGGTTAAGCCTTAATCAAGAGATTAGGCTCTGATACCAATTGAAAGGATCGCGCACGGCCTAGACGGGGGGTGAATAGGCGTTCCTGAAAAATTCTCGCAGCGGTATTAAATCTGTAGGAAGTTCCGACAACTTGTAGGAAGTTCCGATGGTCGGGACTTCCGACAACTTGTAGGAACTTCCGATAAATCAGACGAACTAGAATCAAATTCAAAAACAAGAAGTATTTCACCAATTCCGCTTGAACCAAAAGATGTGTCTTGACGTCCTAGTACCTGCAGGTATGATCTCCACAACCGAAAACACACAAGCACATAGATCGGGACGAAATCGACTCTAGGTCAAGATATTCAATAAGAACTATATGAACACAATGAACTCAAGGAGACATGTCACACCCGATTTTGTAAACAAAACCGATTGACTATCATATGTGCGCCAGGATCAAGTTTACACACATATGAGACTTCATCAGTGATATAAAGACAGTGCAAAACGTAAATAATATTAAATACCATTATTACACTCACGGAAGCGAATAACTAGCAGCGGAACCTTCAAAACTTCTCCACAGGCAGCTGACTGGGGGAACACGTACGCCTAGAAACTCCAAAATACTCCACTGAAACTTCTGTATAAGCCTGAGCCGCAGATAAAGCAAGGTTGAGTACACTTATGGTTGGTACTCAGCAAATGTAGAGCAAAAGCAAATGACATGCAAAGGCTTAACAAGGAAATAGTTTGGCTTCTAATTAAATTGCTTTAAGCACTTAAGTTGGTCAAATTTTATTTAGCATCATAATTACTAAAGTATAAGTATATACCAACCCAATTAAGCATATGGTAACCCATAAGCATCATCACCATAAATAAATCATTTTAATTCTTCTTTCGATATATTAATCATGTGAGGGTCCAGGCCGCTCATGACCGCGAGCACGGCTATTGCAATAGATTTTAGACACTCTGCAGAGGTTGTACAGCTTTCCCCACAATTCGTGTTTCTCATTACGCCCGGGTTAATTACTCCCTTCAACACTTCCTTTGGTGAGGGGCCAGAGAATCACTACGAAGCCTTTCCAAAGAATTTCCCAATGTGTGTGTGCTCCCTTGCCAGACGGGTCTATAAAAGGCGCACCTTCCTGCCCCCGCACCTCTGCTCACAACCCTTGCCGGTAGCAACCAGCCCATACCAAACGTGCAGTGCCTCCACACAACAAAGGGATCTTCTAATTACTTAGCCAAGACCAGAGCCATGTGGTATTGTGGTTGTACGGGAAATCCCGGGTGGTTCTCCATGTTCCAATTAATCAATGTGGTCTTGGTTTAACATTCTCGTAAGATCATATATATATATATATGTATATATAAAAGATATCACAATGTTATTATCTTCACATTTAGTGTAAACCATTCCCAAGTATAGCAACTAAGCAATGCTACCCAACATTAATGTAAAACCCAGGTTAACAAGGCATGATTAAAGAAAACTAGTCATCCCTAAAATAGGACCCATCATGTTTATAAGCATGCAAGCATAGCGTAACTATAAAGTGTGAGCATGTCATATGGTTATTAGGACTGAAAAATATGATCAAGAATACACTTGCCTTAAATCCAGCTAATAAATGCTACTGCTCAGGGTCTTCTTAACTGAATCCTCAAATCACACGAACGATCCTCGAATACCACAAACGTTGCACCTTCTATTCGTAGCACAGGGTCACATAAAAGAACAATACAACAAATAAGAAACAATACACCAAACATGGGCAACAATACAAAAGAAGGGTACAAAGATATAGATCAAGTTCTTACGGTCACTTGAGCGAAAGAATCACTGGAAACGGAGTTGAAACGATCGAGATAGGTCCAAAACGGTGTTTCAAGGACTTAACTGCGAAGAACAGGAATTTCAGGGGTTAGATTGAAGAAATCCGAGGGCATATACATAATTATGTATATAACTTCAGGGTTTAACTCGTAAAAGTGTCGGCTTGGACGGCGGGTTCTAATTCTTGAAAGAACAGGGGCTAAACCGAGAATGATAAGGACCTTTACGTAATTACTTTACACTGGATCTGGACCGCGGGTTTATTAACAACTTTTGCAGGGCCTCTTTAGCAAAATTACCAGGGCTGACCGGTACTCGCCTGGTTTGACTCGGATCTGCACTGTTGATTGCCGATCGGACGGTTGGAGACGCTCGCGTGGCTCCTGATC
>CM014272.1:85118494-85147414 GCA_004135705.1 Alloteropsis semialata | reverse complement strand
GTCTAGCTGCTCTGGCTGCTCTGAGAGTTGAGGAGGAGGAGAAGTGAAAGGATAAGGGTGAGAGAAAGTGAGAAGTGAGAGGAGAGGAGAGGAGTGGAGAGTGAAATAAGGTACGCGGAGAGAGAGCGCAGCACTTTTAATCCCGGTGCTTCTCTCCGCCCGGGAGTAAAACCCAGCTTTCCATCCCGGTGGATGCCACAGTCCGGGACTAAAAGATGGGATAGCTTTTAGTCCCGGGCAATGACTCCACCCGGGACTAAATATCTCCTTTCAACCGGGATTAAAAGTCCTCTCTTCTCTCTGACCTGGACCCGGGATTAAAACCCCCTTTAGTCCCGGGTCCAATTGGTTCGGGACTAAAGGTCCAGAACCAAAGGTGATTTGTGTAGTAGTGGGGTGGCAACCTGCGCAAAAAGCAGGAATAATGGCATCATCATCCAATTTATTGCTCCATGAAGCCACAAATCTCAAACTTTTGCACATAACTAAAAATGCTTTTTCTTTGGGTCGTCCTCGCTGTCCCCAGCCATCAGGTTGTACTTGTCCTTCCTCGTCTGCCGGGTGAGCTCGTATCCGAGCGCCTCCCCAATCACCCGCTGCACCCTGTTGGCCACGTCGATACAATGTCCGTCGCCGACCACCACCGCCGGCGAGGTTACCAGGGTGTCCAAGAACTCGACGCGGTACTCCGGCCGCATGTTCATGAGGAAGTAGATGGAGTCGAGCCACTTGGCGGAGGGCTTCGTGGACGTGCCGTAGAACACGTCGACGTGGGTGGCGAGCGCGACCGGGGTGACCTCGCCGGCAAGCCCGGCGAAGAGCGGGCTGAACCGGAGGAGGTAGGGCTCCCGGCAGGTGGTGCCCTCCGGGCACACGACCACGCGGCCGCCGGCGGCGAGGAGCGCCGCCATGTGGCGGTGATCCTCGTCCCTGTCGCGCGTCAGCCGCACCGTCCGGACCGGCGACAGGAGCTCCGAGAATCAGCTCAGCCCGTACGTGACGGCCGTCACCGGCCTGTTCAGAGCACACGAGATCTCTACCGGGTCAAGCAGCGTGCGGTGGTTGCAGGCGAAGAGGCGGCCGCGTGTCGTAGCATGTTCGTCGTCCACACCAGCTGCCGCCGATACGACGACGGTGCCCGCCGGCGGTGGTGATGACGCTTGGTTGGCGACAAGACGTACGGGACCGCATGCCCGTCAGTGCGGTCAGCGGGAGGGCGATGCTGTATGGGAGGAGCACAAAAATGGCGCAGCGGACGACGGCGAGGGTGATGCCCAGGGGAAGGAAGGTGTACATGGCGACCGCGGTGGATGGTGTCGGCAAGAACGCCAGGCGGCCGTCGTGGAAAACCAGGGGCTTTGGGGTACTTGTCCCTTGGTAAGAGCTGCCATGCTGCCTGCTCGCACTACCGGATTCGCCCGAAAAATTGCACTCGGCAAAGAGGTTGACACTCGGCAAAGGCCCGATTTCCGGTAGTGTCGGAGTCTGTAGAATCTCTGCCATATATGAACATAATATCATCAAATGTACTTCCTCCGTTTTAAATTATATTTTATTTGACTTTTTCTCTAAGTTTGACTACTCGTATTATTAAAAAAAAATGAGCAAATATAGTTAAATTTAAGTCATTTTAGAAAAAAAAATTATTAATAAAGCAATTCACAATAAAAGATGTGATATTTTGCATAATTTTTTGAATAAGACGAGCGGTCAAACTTGAGGTCAAAAGAATCAAACATATTATAATTTAGAATGGAGGGAGTACATGCACAAAAAGCCACTTAAAATGTCGAAAGGATCTGATCCTCATTTTTTAGAGTTTATGCATCTAAATGATGTGGGAAAAAATTAAAAGACTAAAATTTACTCTCTATATATTATATGTAATGCATGCACGGCTGAGCTCACCTGGCCACAACGTGAAAGAAGAAGACGGTGTGCATCCTGTGGATGTTCTCTCCAACAAGACACACATTGTTGCCTGGAGCATTGTGGGTGCCTGCCACCTTGGCCAATTTCTCCAACAAACACATGCACGGAGAAGAGCTGTGATCGATGGCCACGCCGGCGTAACGACCCCCGACGACCATCGTCTCCAACCCCAGCACAGCCTCGACGTCGATGCACAGGTACTCCCTGATGAACGCCTCGACCATCACCGCCGGGAACTCCGAGGTGACCGCCACCACCCTCTTCGTTTGCATTC
Organism: Alloteropsis semialata; assembly: GCA_004135705.1. Taxonomy (NCBI): domain Eukaryota; kingdom Viridiplantae; phylum Streptophyta; class Magnoliopsida; order Poales; family Poaceae; genus Alloteropsis; species Alloteropsis semialata. The sequence goes on along the minus strand of CM014272.1, from coordinate 85,145,208 downwards.
TCCTCGCCGCCGTGCGCACCAGCTCGAGCCCTTCCATGGCCGCCGCCTCAAGAAAGAACTTGGGCAGCACGGCCCTGCACACCCTGGCAACCTCCTTCTCCTGTAGCCCAAAGAAGGACACCAGAACCATGGCCTTTGTCCTCATGCCAGGTCCAGGGAGGCACAGGATGAGCGGGTAGGCCAGCAGGAGGAGGAGGCCCCGGAGGAAGCCACCGGCCTCGACGGCGACCAGCATGAAGTACGGGAAGGTGGAGAGGCCCGGCGGCCGGAGCAGGAGGAGGCACGCGTCGACGTCGAACACGAGGGTGTCATGGGTGAGCCTGAACGGCGTTGGCAAGACAGGATAATCTGCCTCTTCTGCCATGTCAATTCCGGCGGGTTTTTTTTTTATAAAACTTATCTGTATTACTGGATAAGGAAGACGTACAAGTACCCGTACGAATACAGACAAGCACAGTGAGGATACAGAGACAGCTGTTCACAACATACACAAAAGACCCTCAAGAAAAGGAATATTGCAAACAAGTCCCTTGGTCCTTTGCAAACCGAACACGCTCGACGTCCTCGTCGCCGGGCACAACCGTCGAAGAAGCCGTCGGGCGCCCCCTCGAGCTGGAAGAGCTCCATCGCACGCAGGCTTTGAAGGAGTCGCAGTAGATACCCGTCCCGAAGAACGAGATAGAGCCATCGGCGTTCGTCCGTCGACCGGGGCCGCACCCCAAGCTCTTCAGCCCATGGAACGCCCGCCGTCGACAACCACCGCCGTCGAGGAGAGATCGAGCAGGGTCCAACCACCATACCCTCGCAAATCCCGCAGCCTGCTCTGTAGCCTTGACACAGAAGGCCGGCAACTCCGCCACCCGCCGGAGACGAAGAAGACACCAGGCCCGGACTCCTGTACAGAAGCTCCACGCAGGGAGCACCACCTCCACGGGCTCGCCGCTGGTGCCGGAGCGGAGCGCCAACGGGGCGAGGAAGAGTCCGAGAGGACTTATTCCGCCACGACATCGTCGCCAACGCCTCGTCGATGCCGCCAGGAACCCTATCCCTAGAGACCCTAGGACCTAACCTACTACCTACACCACCAGCCGGCAAGAGGCCAGCGGTCTCCGCCACCTCGCGACGCCCCGCAGGCCATAGGAAGCGGAGGAGACCGCCGTCTCCACCGGCGGCGGCGCAGTCTTGATAGGCATCTTGATCGAGATATTTACAGATAAGATAACGACAACCAGTAGGAGCAAATATATAATATAATATAACTAAACTCATATCCCTGGGGGAATCCGTGCAACGGCAGCGTTCGGGCTACTGTAGCAGCTTTTTTTTCGCAGATGGGCCGCGCGCTGCGCTATTCGGCCCTTTCGCGTAAGCCGAGCCCGTGTCCGGTGCAGAAAACTAAACTCATATCCCTGGGGGAATCCGTGCAACGGCAGCGTTCGGGCTACTGTATCAGCTTTTTTTCGCAGGTGGGCCGCGCGCTGCGCTATTCGGCCTTTCGCGTAAGCCGAGCCCGTGTCCGGTGTAGAATTCGGACGCTGCATGTTGGGCCAGAGGCCGCCGGTTCGGCCGAGGGCTCTAGGTCCGCGTCATCCTCATCGTTTCAACTCAGCCGCCGCTCTTCCTCGCTCTCTCTCCCCATCTCTCTCTCCCTGCTCCCCGTCGCCGCCCCCTCCCCTGCTCCTCCCCGGCGAGCCCCCTCCTCGGCGTCCTCGCCCTCTTCCACGCGTCGGCCGCCGGCCTCTGCTTCCCCGCCCCCGGCGCGGCGCGGCCCCCTCGGCGTCCTCGCCCTCCTCCCCGCGTCCGGCGTCGGCGGCTGCGCCGCGCCTCCTCCCCACGCCCGGCACCGGCGGAGGAGCAGGGGGCCCTCCGCGCCGGATCAGGGGTCGCCGCCGTCGCCGCCGCTCCCTCTGTGCGGTGACCTGGGAGTCAGAGGAGGCGGCGGGCTCGAGCTCGAGCAGCGCGTCCTCGGTGGCGACAAGACGAAGACGCGGTCGCGGGAGTCTGGCGCCCGTGGAGGACGGTGGGGCAGGAGCAGCAGCAGGCCTCCCCTGCACTCAACAACCGCGTTGCCGCCGCGCAGTACATCCTCGAGGTTGCGCTCACAATCACTTCCTCTACCTTCCTCTCTCCTCTCCGCCTCTCCGTCACCGCCCCTCCCTATTCGCAAACGGAGGCGCGGCGGCGCGAACGCGGGATCCGGAGGCCGACGCGCACCCCCGCGGCCCGCAGGCCGTTCCCCGCAGCGAGGTCCCAGGTGGGGGCCCGAGCAGCCGCCGGCGAGCTCGAGGCCCGCCTAGGCGGGGTCGGGAAGCCTCCCGGCTTCGGAGCGCCCCGCAAGCTGCTGGGTGAGCTCGACTCTCCTTCCCTTCTGGACTTCCGTGATTTTTGTTCTTCTTCGTCGTTTTTTCCTTTTCTTTTTTACCGTCAGACATTCCGTGGCGTGGCGGCGCAGCAGACAGCGGCGACCTCGACAACCGTTGAGCTGAGCGGTGAGTGGGGAACGCATCAGACGCCGGCGAGCTCCACCAGCAAGAGGCTACCATGAGCAAGCGGGTCCAGCTCCCTCTCCGGCGCTGGTGCATGTGCAGTGGTGGTCGGTGGCATCAGCCGTGGACTCGGCCGTCATACTGCAGCCATCGTCTTCTTTTTCCATAGACACAAGAAGCAAGCACTCCTCCACTTCCATCATTGTTCTGCTTCCATTGAAGTTAGTTTTTTTCTAGATGTTGATTTGGTGCTGCTTGGACTTCCAGGTGGAGGCGTCCATCTACGATATGCTTTCAGTGAATACGCGTATGAATGTGTATATTACTTCAGGAATTTAATAGGTAGCCTTGCATTGCCCAGTGACATAAGCATTCCTCATCTTTTTCTCCAATGACCATTGGTGGAAAAATATTTTGTTCTTGCTCTGGCACACATGGTATACATGATACATGTAATTGGTTATGGCTATTTTGATAAGCCAAATCCAATGAGATTGGAGAGAACTTTTATACTTTTGACTTTTTGAGACATGGGGGAGACTAGCAGAAGAGTCAAATGCTACAGCAGCCACATCCATATTTGGGCTGCACATACACATGCTCTTGCAACCCAATTACAATTGTCCATCAGTTAAACTCTGGATTTGAAGTTTTAATCTTTAGGGCTATGCATTATTGATGGCGACAGCTCGAGGACTTCTGCAAATTCAAGGTTAGTGAAAGGAGCTTAACATGGAACATGCATTTCAGAATATATAAATATGAGACTGATTTTATTATTATAACATTGGCTCAATACTATAAATATGTAGCTTATTAGTGCATAAAAGGGAGATAAAATGGATAATCTTGATTCTTAAAAAGTAATGACTCAGTGATTCAATGCTTTACTAAAAAAATGAAATTATGTTCTTTTCAGAGAGGGACAGACTCAGCTGTACACAAAAGATTGTTCGGAGAGTAATCCTCTCTAATAATTTTCATTTTGTTGGGGATCATGGAAACTCTAGCTCGATTTTACATAAGAAAGACAATAATTGATTCTATCTGCGTTAGAAAACATCAATGGCACATGTAGTAGGCAAGTGGCTTACCTTTGAAACTGAATGTCACTTTTGCTTTTTTTGGGAAAAAAGGGAGCTGTATAAATTTATTCATCAAATTTGCTGTCTGACACTTTTGCTCTGATAGTATTTCCTTTCCTGTGACTATTTGCTTTCTATCTTTTGTTGCTGTTAGCTAAGGTTTCTATTGCTGACATGTGAAAAGGTACCTATCTGTAGACAACCGTTGGCATGTGCTACTGCAGGGTCAGGCCGCAGATGGCGCCGCAGCCGGCGGGGAGGACGGCTCCGGCAAGGGCTCGGAGGCCGACAACGAGGACGAGGCGACGGCATCAGCAGCGGCGGCGCGGGCGCGGGGCAGCAGCGGCGGGGCATCAGCAGCGGCGGTACGGCCCCTCCTCCCTCGCCGCTCCGCTCTGCGGCTGGTGTCCCATATACGGATCGATTCTGTGCCGGGCTTCGTCTTTGTCCTCTGCTGTTGGCCATGGGCGTCGTCGATGTCCGCCCAGCATTTGGGTCCTGTCGCTGGCCCAAACAGCTGCCCGGCTTCCCAAACAGCCTGCGTGGTTAGGGTTGCATGTTTCGTCAGCGGAATAATGTTGCATCCATTTCAGGTGAATACAAAAAATACCGGGATGCATGTAGACGTTAACTCACAGTCAAGAGCACTGTTTTGTCCCTTTGCGGTGTATACAAAATTCGGCATGGAGTATCTGCGGTGTTTTTAATTTTTATTTTCTGATAATGCAGGAAAACAACATGAATGAAATCAAAAGATTTAACAAGGAAAGACGCCATGGTTTGGTGGAGATGCTGAAAGGTTTTGCATCAGATCAGGTAAAGTTCTCAGGTTGTTTTTCTTTTTGGTGGTGGGGGGTTATAAGTTCTCAACTTGACTTTTAATTTAGTTCTTAACAAAATCAAAAGATTAAGTTACTCAGTATGCCTGTAATTCTTTCTGTATATTGCACCTCCAAATTTTTTAAAAGTAGCTACCTGTTATATCGCCAAAAGTAAAAAAACATGAATGCTAAATGCTAGCTGTATCCATCCACTTTCAGCTGTGTTTTACAGAATGCAGGGCTCTTTCCATTGCCCTTGAAAAAGGCAATGCTCGGTGCCGGTGCTGTGGTCTATCCTGCCGGCGCCGACCGGCCTATCCGTCTGCCTTTGTGAGCTATACAGATACCCTTCCTCTGTTAGTTTCTGTGCTGTCGTGTTTTTGGTGCACGTTGGGCGACATGCCGGTTCTGTGCTGAATTTGTCCTAATTAGTACTTTGTTTTGGTGGATTTGGCTGCGTTCTAGGACAGACGTATTCCTTTGTTAGGTCTATGGTGTGCTTATGGTAGTGCATTGCATACTATTGTTGTCCTGTTTGTGGCTGTCGTGCCTCTGCGTTTGTCTGTGCCCAAACCTTCCTGCTGACAGGTTAGGCGAGATTTTTGTCGATCGGTTCAACGCGTTCTATTATTCTGTTGTGGAATTTGCCCACTGCCGATGTTATTGCTGTATGTTTGGTTTCGCTGGGTTATGTCTTCTTTAGTCTATACCTCATTGTCGTTGTCTGTGTATAGCCTTCTAGAACTCACGGCCAAATTGGTCCTCATGTCTTCTGCGTGTGTCACCTTCTTTTCCAATGTTCCTGCGCTATGCATGTTAATTTTTATGTGCTCATCCTAGTTTTTTTCTATTTTTTGTTCTTGCTTATGTACGTTGCACTGCCATTTGGGTGCTTCTACTGAATTCTGCTGCTGCTGTACGGCATTGTGTTTGCTGGGAAGGTATGAATTTATTTCCTGTCTCTTATTGTGCCTGCAATTGCTGAGGTGCTCTGCTTTACTTGCCGTATGGCCAACAGTGTTAATTCGAGTTTGGTTTGTGTCTCTCCGTCTAGAAACTGTGGTTCCTGTGGACCGTTTCCTGGATTGCTCTCGCTGGTTTGGTGTGACAACTCTGCGCCAGGTTAGTTCTTCAATGAGGTTGCGTGTGTGTGTGTGTGTGCGGGTGTGTGGTGTAAGGCTATTTTGGCCAAATCTCCTTCTCTTAATGCAATGATATGCAGCTCTCCTGCATATTCGAGAAAAAGTTCTTCAATACTTAGTCTGCTTGGTACGTTTGGTTCTTCCTTTTCAGCAACTGCTGCCATTGCACGTCATGTTGTCTGTGTTTGTTAGCTCATTTGCTCAGTTGCCTGCCATGTGTGCTATATGTCGATAGCCCGGCCTTCTCTATGCTATACATAGATTGCCTGGCCGTATATGCGGTGTGTTCTTTAGTGATGCTTCGACCAACTGAGATGCCTGTACGTGTAACGGCAGCTGCATGGTTTATCATTTGGTGCTATGTACATTGTTCTATATACGGAACTTTTATCATATAGAACCTGTGGTTGACATGTACGTTTCCTGCCTCATCGTAAGTTTACACTTTCTTCTCTGATAGGACTCTGAAAGGTTTTTGGGACCTTTCTTCTCTGATAGGACTTTGAAAGGTTCCGGCCCAACGGCAACCAAAAACGGCCCAGATCCTACGCCCTTCGCTCCACGGGCGCGGCGAAGCGCGCGCTCCCTTCCTAGTAACCACAATCAACCATTCAACCGAAGGAGCACAAAACCGTACATTCCAGTAAAAGGGAGCATTCTATAAATATTTTTAAACATATATTACTATGATTCGAACTTTTGAAGAGATCATACTAGATTTGTTTCAAAAATACTCCTTCATTTCAAATTATAGTTAACTTTGTTTGTTTTAAGTCAAACTCTTCTAGTATTGACTAAATTTATAGAAAATTTAAATAACTATGAATGAAGTTAGTTTCATTGGATGCACCATGGAATTTGTTCTGATTGTGTATTTATTTGCCATTATCCAATTGTAGATGCTATTATATTTTCTTATAAATTTAATTAAAATTAGATTATTTTGGCTTAGTACAAAGATAAACTAAGCTATATAATTTCGAATGGCAGGGGTATAGATATATATTTATTTAGGGCAGTACATGCTGCATTTCTCCCGTTTGGGGAGCTCCTCCATATGAAGTGGGCTTGTTGGTGTCTCGCTCTCTTGTTAATAATGGCTTGCCTAAAGTAGCTTTATATCGTTACACACATGCAGCATGACCCAACGGTTTATTGATTTGCCCTGCCCCAGGAGGAATTGATGGAATCTCCTGTGCTTTGGTATACATATATTGGTCCATGATCTCGATCACCGTATGAGACAGACATATGGTATAGCCTATGTATACCACCAACCATTGATCTATCACACAAACGGCATTTATATGTAATATAATGTGCACATGCCTAACTGGCCACAGGGCAAAAGGCCATGTTTCCGTTGGCACTTTTCATTAACTCGAAAGCCCACGATCAATTAATTACAGAAGTTCATCCAATTCAATTCCACAAAAAGTTGAAATTCTGTACGACCTGATGTTTTCGTTCTAAAGGTCTTGCAACGAGTGTGATATTGACACAAGTCCCTTCTTATTAACTAGGCCAAAATAATCAACTGAAAAGACCTCTTTTCTTTTCTTTTTTGCAAAATACGATAGGACGAGCAAATTTGAGATTGACAAAGTCATACGGTACGTTTCAGTGTGGACAGGCATATCGTCTACCACTGAATGAATAACAAGCCATAAATGCGAGGATGTATATGAGCTAGGTTCGGAGACTCAAACTCAGATGCCCATGTTCTACCACAAATAACCAAACCAACTAAAGCATTCTCTAGTATCAACTCACAAACACTACGTGTGTCAAAAAAATATTTCAAACTCCCAAGAGGCTCGCATGCATGCACCGCATGAGATTTAAACCCACAACCTCTCGCCTCGCGTGTACCCTCCCTACCATCTCACCTATACAACATATGTGACTAGGTAAGAGATACTTTTGTGGATCACCCTTAATACCGTGTGGTAACACCACCTGGTATTAAAGGATGACTTTTTAGTACTAGGTGATGTTACCACCCGATACTAATGCCATGTGGCCTCTAGCGGCTACTAAATTTGGAAGCAAGCATTAGTATTGGGTGTTTTAGCAACTAGTACTAATGTGTTTTTTAGTGTTGGGCAAATGCCCCTCTATCTAAGTAGTGCCTCCATCGCTTAATTTGAATGTCCAAATTATGCTTTGACTAACAATTAATCTAACAATATGTGAGTTAATTATGTGCCATAGATCGATACAATTGATATCAATGGATTCATATAAAAATTAACAGAGCAAAGGTAAAGGGACTAAAATACACCGCCCATAGAAGACTAAAGAATCCCCAAAACAAAAGGTCAAGGATAATTCCAAAGTCCAAAGAGTACAGGGAGGAATGCCTGAAAAAAGATGACTTTCAAAAGTGCCAACAAAGACATCATAACTAACGACCGGCAACAAACTCTAAGCAGAAATAAATTATTTAATTACACCAAAAAGAAACAGATGATTTAATTACACCAAAAAACTTTTGGATTGAAAGTTGAAGCTACCATCACTAACAAAAAACTTTCTGATTGAAAGACCAAGATCCTGTAAATAAAACTTGCAGCAGTAAAATAAGTTTTTCTTATTAGCATCTGTTCTTGTTGTCTATTCAGCATCTCCAAGAGCCTTTCAGAAATATACTCTCTAAAAATCATCATTTCAAGAGTTATTTAAATAAAAATCATTTCCTATATCTTTGTACTCTCCAACAATTTTTCTATATGTTGTGCGCAGTATAGAAAGTCATTCTCGCTCTCTATCTTTAGCAGTTTAGCTAGTGAGAAATCCACAGTAGAGGCTATCTTTGGATATCCAATTGAAAAGGAGAGGGCGTACGTCCCGGCCGCCACCGCAGCCGCCACCGTGCTCATGGGAAAATCCGGCGCCGTCCTCCTTCTCACCATGCTCTTCATGAACGTGACCTCAGCGGAGCTCAAACAAATTTTCAATTGTTTCCGGAACAAAATTTGTTTTGCTTTTAGTCCAGCCCAGTGGGCCTCGTGGGCTGACCGATTTGAGGATAACTTTAGGATATGAGGCCTTCTTTTCATTTCTTTGTTGATTGGACATTTCTTTGATTGTAGATGATGTTGTTTCCTCAGTCCCCTCCTGTTTTTTTCCTATCTGAGAAACCATGCACACAGCGGCCAAAACGAAGCGATCACACGCATTATTTATACATTCACGCATGGATGGATTCAGTTACGCAAATCTAATTAGATTATGCTTTAACATTGTGCTGGTAGGAACAATGCATCAGGGCTGAGGGGTCAGCGTCCCCTAGCCGATCCTCGGAGCTTTGGCGACCCTGTCGTTGGTGTCGACAAACACCCTCACCCGGCCGGTGTTGTAGTCCATGGTGACGAAGGCGTCAGCGGGGACGACCTGCACGTCGGCGTCGGCCTTGTCCTCCTTGATCTTCTTCTTCGCCTCCTCCGACGACAGGCCCACCAACTCCGGCCATGAATCCTTGGCCGCAGCGGCGGCGCCGCCGGCACTGCTACCTGGTCCACTGGTTGCCATCGCCTGGAAATCGAGAAGAAAAGGAGATGAAGAACCGGTTGCAAAGTTTGTGGAGAAGTATAGCTAGTGAGATGAGGAGCAGTGAGGAGACAGATTACTCACAGTTTAGGTAGATTGCAAATGTGTTTGGTCTTGGCTAAGGTTTGTATTGCAGAGTATAGGTAATTTATAGGCAGTGGGGCTGGGGCCTATTGGGAAAGCTCGAGTGGCAGAGGAGGCTATATAGGTAACTCCGATGGAGTTTTGTAAGCATCGTTCACAGCATTGCGGAGTCAACATATGGCACCCCAATGCTGTTCTCTTCCTTCAGTCTCAAGCAACTTCTAGCGTAGAATTATATAGTCCGTAACCAACAATGCCTTGGCCGGCCATAGTTATTATAAACTATAAGATCTATTTATTTAATGATCAAATACGTAGAGTTCCGTTCTACGTACGTCTCATTTATCCAACTTCTTTACTATCGCAAGATCAAAGGGCTTAGATCACTCGACTGAATGAAGTGTCTGAGAATCCAATGGGCCAAAAACACCTGATTGAAATGGGCCACCGAACGTGAAGTATCTTCCAATCGTGCTCTACAGATGGCTCGTCGTATATTGTCGTCTGTTGCTGGCATTGGCGCATTGCTACTTACATGGAGGCTAGGAAGCTTAAGCGCGCAGTGCTCATGGCAAGTAATCGCTGATTGCGTATACGACTGAAAAATGGAACTGATCCGCGCAAGAAGCCGAAAACCCAGAGCCTATAACTTAACCTCGCCATGGATGGCGTTTGCTGCACCGTGTCAGAGTCCATAAGGGCACTCAGCATGTTCGTGTGTCAAAAATCATTTTCTGATCAGTCTATGTGCATCCATTGCACTTGCACATGACCAATGGGGTCACGCAACAGAAGTCATTAGAATTTTGAACGAAGCTGCTTCTCAACCAATGTGACGTCTGAACGCAAGAAACAGAGCATCCCTGCCTTGCGATCAGGACAGCAACAGAATAGAACTGAGCAGCCAAATACATCTCCATTTACAAAGCTTGAATGAACTTGCGTTCCACCATGAGCATCTATTGTCACACATCGCTTACTATTGATAGGAAAACCAACTCAAACCATGCAAAAGCCAAAAGGGCTGATGGAAGTTAAAAAAAAAAAGATTTTTTTCTCTGATTGCATGCCTAACAGAAATTGGAGCAAATGCACGTTTTCAGCTATTTGGTTATCCTAAGTCCAGGGGCACTCAGCATGTTCTGGCGTCAAAACCCAAATGGTTATCAAAAGCTTACTGAAGTATAATCCTAGGTCACAGTAACATTTTCTGATCAGAACATATGGATCCATTGCGTAAACCCAATTCCAATACCGGATGGTTCATGCAGTCTTACCACAAAAATCATTAGAGTTTCAAATGAAGGTGTTTCTCAACCAACAGTGGATTATGTCTGTTCCTCCAACCAGTCATTGAAATGCAAACAAATGTCATGCCTGAAAGTACAGCATCAGATCCACTCGGAAATGTCAGGTCTGAAAGCTAAAAACCACACCCCTGACCCCTCTAGCAATTTGAATGACATCAGAATCTTCTTCCAGCAATGGTCGATACACCACCACAACAGTTGTTCAGTTTTCTTCAGAAAACATCAATCCAAGACAGTGAATCTGCAGAGACATGGCTTACGTATGACATCTACCATGGTCAAATGCAGCAAGAATACATTTAGAGCAGTTTTAGCAGAGTAAGGACACTGATGAAATCCTTGGTTTCCTTCCGATGGTGTGCTTCACATGTAAAAAGACTTGCAGAACTTCTAAATTCTGATACATGGAATCCATATACAAGTATTTGGAAATAAACCATCAATTCAAGCAAAAAGGTTTAACCAAGAAATCTCAGTAAAACCAAGCACCATAAATGTGGTCCATGGGCAGGTCCTGTATCCTCTAACTTTGCCATGCGTGCAATCCTCACCAAAACCAGTGAGAAACATTGTATGTTATCAGAAACATGAGCACCGGCGCCATATATTGCCCTCAATCACATCTGCAATTACCCTGTCTGATAAGTTCATCCAGATACTGAACTGAACCAACTGATTCATTCCAGGAGCAAAAGGGACAGACAGCTAAACACCCTGAACACAACTTGGAAACCTTAAGGCCTGACACACAACTGTAGCCACCAATGAAAACTGTAATTCTGCAGCAGTCTGTTTTCATTTTCCCTACAGAGTAAATCACGATATGTCATGAACTTCCAAAAAAGCAAAAGTTTCCCAATCTTTGATGCACTGCGTTTTCCCTTGCTCCAAAGAAAACTATACCAAAATAATGCATGCTTAGCAACCAAGTCACCAATGGTGTCGCATTCATGTTCCATGAAGTGTTGCTACATTCCGCGTTGTGCCTTCATTTGATTCCTCAAGAATTTGGTAAACAGTTTCATGCTTGAGTTCTTTCAACGCTATTTGGATGTCTTCATCTGATGTTCAGTTCATGGATGTGATCTACGAGAACCTTTGGCGACAGGAGGGCACCAGATATATCGCTCTCTTTGTGTCTTTTGCAGTAGCTGCTCATTTTCTTCTCATCAATCAAAATATATGTTCTCCCAGGTGGCAAGTAGCAACTACGAATTTCATCCTGAAAGGGCCATAAAACAGAAAATCACATATACAGTTTGCAAGGTTGTAAATAACATGACAAAATATAGTGTGATAGACCGACACATAAATTAAAATGTAGTTAGTGTAATGCAGCCAGACCGCTTCACCGAATAAGAAACATAAAAACTAAAAGGGAAAGATCAGAGTACAAGCACATAATAATTGAAGGATACATCAATCATTGAAAAGTAACAGTCTGTGATATTGTTCACAATTAGAAATTATTAAAAGAAGTAGAGATCATGACCTAGTGCATTCAATAATCCTCTTGCAAATAAAATATATCTAAAGCAAAGGTGCTACTTCCTAACACCTTGTGCTCAAAAGCTCAACTAATAACTGAAATTATAACAAGACAAGCTAAACCATTCTAAAATTACAACTTAATCCTCCATATGATTCACGAGAGTAAAATGTGGCCCAATAAATTTTCCAAAGAAGATGGCAATGTTTGTGCTGTAGTACTGTTTTTTCTTTATTCTCATTCATACCTCAAGTCTGTGTGCTTCACTTTTGCTTCTAGTGGTTGACATGTTGATCTGGAGATTGTTTTCACTTTTTCCAAAAAAATTGCCTCACAAAGACATAATATAGCAACAGATTGAGTCTTCTCTATCTTCTATACATGGACAGGTGGAATACAAAATTTTTGCTACCAACAGATGGCATCATGTGTACAATTCACCATGAAGAAACAACTTTTAACCTCTTCTTCAGCTACCTGTCTAGTGAAATCATTGATGCCCTCAGCTTGAACTTGTGCATTATGGAGCAAGGACAGCTCCATCCATTCTTTCATGGAATTTTTTATCCAAACGGCATGAAACATTTGGACGCAAACAAATAACTTCATCTTTGAGGGGAAAGAGCAGATTCCAAGCTTGGATAAATCATGTCCTTGATCAAGTGCACAGATTCAAAGCAGACTTAAAAACTTTCTCACATCATATGACTCTTCCTCTTATTTCTCCTCTGTCTAGTCCATACATACCTTTTTCTCATTGCCTTCTTGGACTCTGTCAGCTATACAATTTTGTCTTTCGCCTTTTTGTATATTTAATATCCAACATAGTAGGGCCTATGGTACATTTTTCAAAATAATGTCTACATTGGGTCCTTATATCTTCTTGTGGATTGAGGTCCCTTCAACAGCTAATAGTAATTACATATCTCAAACAGATATATTCAGGATCACATTGCTACTTCTGATCTCACAAGAAAATGGATACCCATGAAGACACCTTTAGCCACGGTGCACTGATGACACCTCAATCGAGGATCCTTCTCAGTTATTGTTGCTAGCCATTGCAAAGGTGATAGATGTGTCTGCTATGCCCACAACAAGCTTCACATTGACAGTTTACGTTTAGACAATGCTAAAGCATCAATTTTGGGAAACATTTTGAGTCTAGTTGTAGCTTCATGCTTACTCCAACTCCACAATTGGTCACCATTCTATTACTAGCTATTCAATTTCTCACTATACTTCTCTCACTGCATATAAGTCCAAAAAGACAGTTGTCCCATCCAATAGTTGCCAATGATCTTGGAGTTTCAGATGTTGATTCTTATTGTATTAGTGTAATTCAGAACTGCCAATGATGCCTTAGAAACATGAACTGAATAAGCCCAGTAGTGTTGATGCACCTTTCAAAAGTTCACTGTTGATAACCAACAAGATCTTGAACATGTGCTTCATACGCCAATGATGGCTTGAAACATGAACTGAATAAGTTCAGTAGTGCCGATGCACCTTTCAAAAGTTCACTGTTGACAACCAACAAGGTCTAGCATATGTGCCTTCTAAGCTTCAAGTGATGAACTTCTTGTCATAGGCGTAAAGTGGCCCAATGGCCACCTCCTTAGCTTGAGGTACTGTTCATAGTCTCTGTACCATGCATGAGGTCCCATGCAGATCGGATAGACCAAGCTCCCACTTGTGCATCTTGTCAATGGTTTACTTCACCATTTCCTTTAGGAGTAGTCCGAAGCTTAGTCATGGACTCCATTCAGAGAATGCAGGAACAATCTGATACCTTCCTTGTAAAATTATGCAAAAGTAACATACTCATTCCTCAACCGTGTCGACTTAGGATCGGTAACAAAGGTCCAGAATCTTCCAATAGGTTATTTGAAGTCAAGTGATGTGAGTTTCTAGATAACTAGACCTATTTTGAATCAAGGAAGAATGATCTCTCGTCACCACTAATTACCCCCCGTCAAAAAATACACCTGATGGTTTGGTAAATAGAAAAATGATATTCGCCCAGTAGTTTCTTCCAAAAAAATTTCCACAAATCATGTTTGGTTGGATGAACTTGGCCTAAGTTGTTTCAGCATCGTTGGTCCCAAGGGCCTAAGTTGTTTCAGCATCGTTGGTCCCAAGGCCTAGCTAATCATATGGAGATGAATTATTCCTGTTTAGATGGATGGAGTGGTGCTTGTACTCATGTAACCGCTGTCCATCGAACGCGTTGGGCTACTACATTGGCCAAACCTTCAACCATCACCGGCATGGATCCTACATTTGAGGGCAACTGATGGCAATGATGGAGGTTGATGGACTTCAAGGAATCACTCTGATTGTAGCGGAAGCTACTATTAACGAGAGGTCCTTGACATAAATCGACCTTTGGCCGTCGCAATTGGCTACTAAGGATCTATACCAAAATATATTCAATGCCATCAATTGAATAGTTTTTCATAAGCACCTAACAAGAGTTCTTTGAGTTGTGGTAAATTATCAGTGGCATTTGGTCACTACAAACAAGCTCTGATTGTAGCGGAAGCTACTATTAACGAGAGGTCCTTGACATAAATCGACCTTTGGCCGTCGCAATTGGCTACTAAGGATCTATACCAAAATATATTCAATGCCATCAATTGAATAGTTTTTCATAAGCACCTAACAAGAGTTCTTTGAGTTGTGGTAAATTATCAGTGGCATTTGGTCACTACAAACAAGCTCCGCTAGGTTTTCAATCCTTGTGGCGTCAGTGAAGTTCTTTCAACAATCACAATCTCTCGCAATTGTTGGGAGATGAACATTATGTTAACCCACCATGCGCAACCACCTGAGGAATTGCCGTGCATATTCTTTCTTCGGCCTATAGGAAGATAGTTGGGAACGAGCAACACCACTTCTTTGACAAGCAACAACATGGTGAGCAAGGTCTTTCATAGAAATCATTCAAGGGTGACTTTGATCCCATGTGAAGATGACAAGTGGATGGATATGTTCTTCAAGGATCTAGATTTGGAGATAATTGTCCTTCCATTAAGGTACATGTAACATGTCTAGCTGCACCACTAAGGTTAGAGGCACACAAGATCTTGTTGAGAACTCTACAAGTGGAAGGTCCCATCTATACCACTTGGAAAAAAAACTCGACCAATGAGGGGTAAGACCCTGGGCATTTTTGCTAAGAGAAGACCTCATGAAGGTCGAGAAAACACCTAAACACATGTCCCACCCTTACACAGCGGCACCATAGTCCATGTGAGACGACCAACGGCTTGAAATTCACTCCCATAGGGAGTCGAACCCAGGATCTAAGGAGTGCTACTAGAGCCACCAAACCAACTTAGCTAGAGGCCCATTAGCACACATAGCATTGATGAGCAACACTCCTACCAATTGTGGGTGGTTCCTCACCTCCAAGGTCAATTATTTGCACTAGCATGAACAAGGTTCATGACTTAGTAAATGGCTTCTTCCGGGTGCAACATCATTCCATCATTGCCAATGACCTTGAACTCGTATGCTAACATGAAGAAAGACAATCATGAAGGAGTTGTCAACTTCATCTCATCGAAGATTACAAAGTAGCTATATCAAATCACTTGAGGTTTCTTTGCCACATATGCCATCTACACCACCAAGGGTCAATGACATCTACACCAACAAAGCGTTGGCTTGGCTTGTTGTCGTTGTCAAGATCAAGAAGCGTATAATTGTGAAGGCACAAGCCATTAGGATTCCAACTCAAATCAACTTCAGTGAATCACATACTCATCGACTAGTTACCAGCACCATTTCTAGACAAGGTTTGCATGCCCTTGCAACAAGTTTAACCAGCATATGTCATGGCACAACCTAAGGAGAGTCTAGGAGGAACTTTGGGGTCAATGTCTTGGCTATGTATAAAAGATCATGATGAACAATGTGTAGTTCATATCTTCATCGTCGTTACAATCACTAGGACATTATGAATTGTCACTTCAACTGCCCACATCATGCCCTATTTCATCAACATTTGCCTCATGCCATCATCATTCATCGCAGTGAAATCCAAAGCTTTAGAGGCACCACTCAGGGCGTGCAAACTAGCTCGAGGATAAGTTGGAATTCGACCAGACGGGTCCAACAGCGCCCCTTCGATGAGGAAGATGTCATGGGCAGCCCATTTAGGCCTAGTGTCTATTCACTCACAATGTAGCACCCCAAGAACGGTACAGCTAGATCATCCACCACATTTTCCCTGTTCTCAGTAGTTCATTTAGCTATTATTATAGTCTGGAGTCTTGCAGTAGGTCACCTAGGTCAAGTGATGTGATCCTCTCTAGAACCATAAAGGAATTATACCTAATTTGGATCAAGTAAGAATTATAAGGGGTTAAACTCTATAACTGTATCATGTCATTTCCACCCTCTCGTGTTAGGGACAATAGCCCCTAGGGCAGTTGCTCCACTCTTCCTCCTTCCCTTCCTCCAATGTCTACATACCAATGGTAACTACCCCTAGGGCAGCTGCTCCATTCTGTCTCCTTCCCTTCCTCCAATGTCTACTTACCAATTGAATCGCATTTGATACCTCTACACAAAAGGCTTAGATGAATAACCAGCATTGTGTTATTTGCTTATGTACATAGCTATCTTGGACTATATGTCCCATAACCATATAGTTCAATGTGTCCAATTTGTCGTGTAGACTAGGTATCTACTATGTGATGTGAAGTATTTTGCCAACATATTAAATTAGTCAACACTTCAACAGTTTGCTAGATTCAGACTAGATATGCCATACAGGGCATGTATGGGTTCTAATAAATGTATATCACACATGTCCCCAAGCCCTAACAAAATATATATTAGACTTAGATCAATATAGCCATGGTAACCTGGATATCATGGTATCAATACTTAATAATTCTGCAAAATCTAAGCAGTTCTCAAGTCTCAGATAGGATTAGAAAAATTTAAAGGACTACCACATAAGTGAAAATGATTAGAAGCATTCAAATACGACAACTCTTTAACTATAATGCAGGGGTCCGTGGAGTCCGCAAAATTTGGTATCTCTTGAGAAAGGTAAACACGTTTTTTATCATTAACCAGCAGATTTCTTGTATTGTAATATTGAAATATAAAAAACAAAAAACAAATGATGGATAGTTTCGTTGTTGTTGCAAAAACAACAATGGTCATCACCTTTCCAACTTCTTTTAATCAGAATATGTTTTGTTAAAGTGACTCCCTTCACTAATAATCAAATAAAAAACTTAATCTCCAGGGGTAGTTTGAGTTTCCACAATGATTTATTTGGATGTAACACCTTTGGTTCATGACATGTTGATATAAAGATTGAACCGTGAACAAGCCATGTTTAGTGACCTCCAATTAAAAGTATCTTGTTGATCGTTAAGATGCACAAATGCAACTCTTGCAATAGACCTATCCAATTGTTTTATTCTGCAAAATTGCTTCTTCCTTAAAGCTCTCCTTCCTCGTAAACAAGTTTGTACAACCACTTGATAAGTAAGCACTCATTCTGAACCTAGTTCAAAATTTCTAGGCCACCTTGATCTTTAGGTGTACAGAGGAGCCCACACTTTGTGAATCTATACCTTTTCTTATGCTCGTCACATTGCCAAAAGTACCTAGATCTATAAAATCTAACTTCTTTAAGATACCTTTCGCAACTTAAAAAAACATATACCCCTAATGCATTAGAATAGATGTAGGAAACATCATAGAAGAGGCCAGCACTACTTTTCGTTCTCTTGATGAAATAAAAACCTCCCTTTATCTAAAAAGGAAACATCATTGAAGCTGCAAGTAAATCCATTCAAAAATGATCTCTATCCTGACCCTTATAATGAGTTGAGATAGTGGTAGTAGTACAAGTCTATAAGGTTGCATGCAAGTAATTCTTGTGATGGTTAGAAAATTATTGCACACACAGATGGCATTGGATAAGAGTAGTTGATTGTTGTCTTGTTGAGAAGTTACCGTAGAAAGTGACATGAAAAAATAAGGGAATATTACATATGCACGGATGTTAGCAGTAGCTAGTGAGAATATATCATATATGTAGCTTGCTTGAACAAAGGAATTTGTAAACATCCATGTCACGGACACTTCTGTCACTTGCAAATTAATGTAAAGATACAATAATAATAGTTAATACGTACATTGACATCACAACAGATATTCCATGTGTACAGAATTACTGCCCTTGGGCTACTTTACCTAATATCCGTGCTCTCGTTATGCTAATTTTCATTTGACCCACTGACTGCCCTTGGGCTAATTTTGGTAATATGATGTGGTTATGCTAATTTTCATTACCGCCCTTTCAACATGCAAAAGTCTAATCCTCAATAATGAGGGGGAACAGTTTTGCATAATCCCAGCTCTTGAGCAGTGCTATCACGTTGTTGATGGTACCGGCAAGCATATACAAACCGGTAGCAATCTCCACCTGCCTGCACATTTCCAATAGCCCAGATTCTGGGCCGCAACTGCGCCTGTCGATATCGAAGAACACCACAACGCCAAGGGAAACCCAGGCAGGAATCGTGGTGAGCCCAGTGATCACCTGCAAAACCATGCACGCATTGTTCAAGCACATATTCAGACCATCTTTCTGTTTCAATTTTCCTCACTGCAAGCTATGATTAATGCTAGCTACTCACCCACTCTGCCAAGACAAGGAAAAAGTGATTGGTGTCAAGGGGCTCCCATCCGAAGCATGTGGCACCCGCATCGATGACGGCCCACGTGCAGTTCCATAGCGCTGGTATAGGTGATATAGCCTCGATGGACCTACATATTGGCAATGGTAAACTTCTTTATAGAACGAAGAAACTTATTGTTACACGGTCTAAGAATTTACCAACCTAGTAAGATGAAATGAAAACTTACAAGAAGCTCGAGTACATAGCGTAGTGCGGTACTGACGCCATGGTTAAAAAGGCCATGAATGACAGAAAGGCACACGCAATCCTCGCAACGATGTAGATAAGATGTTTGGTCGTGGCCACCATTTTCTGTCATGATAAAAAATCAAAGCCATAATTATTAGAACTATACAGTCATGCAGATGACGGTATGGCTTCTCAGCCAGCTTCTACGTACGTACTTAAACAAAAGAAGATGTCGTCCCAAATGCGAAATTTAGAGATCCACTTTATTTTCCGCGCTTCTCCTGAACCAACGTTTTTAATTTGGGGAGCTTCTCTGGCAAGCTGATTTTTTGGCAGCTGACAGAAAGTTACTTAAAATTAATTTAAAGTTATATCAAACCGGGCGAAAAACAGGTCAGCTAGCAGGGTTACCCGTACACCTCTGTCCTTTTTTTTTTGAGTCAGCTAGAAAAACCGGAAGGCACGGCTTGAGAGAAGAAAGAGATATCTTACACGTTGATGATGAGCAGTACAAGGAGAGCAAGCGTACGCTGGTGGCTGGTGATCTGCTGAGGCAGGGTGTGTACTTGGCGGTGCTGGGTATAAGCCTTTGGTCTAAATGTTGCTCTCTGTATATATACTGGGTCGATGATGTGTGCTCCGGTTAATTACTTGTATGGCTAGCTCACGCCTCACAGTGCATGACGGAGATCGACGATACTGATCGATCAGAAAGGACGATGCTTTTGTGGCCGACCAGCCCGCTCGTGTGTTATTGTAGATTCTTCGTTGATGCGTACCAGTCAGGCTATCAGCATGCATGCGCTTTTGTCGGGAGAAAGCTTGATCCCCTTTTCAACAGCTAAGTGCATCTGGCATGACAGTAAACGATATTTCATCTGTCACAAAGATGAGAAAACTAAACATTTTTAATTCTAATGCCAGTTGGCTCTCATGGTCTGGGTAGTTATTCAATCAGCTTGTGGTCTTTTGCAGCCTCGCGGTGTGGCAAATATATTTGGCACTTGGTTGATGTTGATTAGTAATGGCCAAAAACATTTAGCGTTACTTGGAGCAGCAGCTACATGTTGGGCTTTGTGGTTGGTGCAGAAATGGCGCCACGGTATTTGAAAACAAAAGCTCTTGTTTTTTAGGTTGTTTTCTCAATTGCACATTGGTTTTGTACGTGGACTATACTCTAGAAACTAGCTAGCGGCATCTCATTGCTTGGCGCGGTTGGTCAAATTAAAGAGTCTTTTTTTAATGAAACAGGAGGGGTCCCCTACTAATTATATGGGTGGCGGTCTAGTCTGCTGATTGGTTATTGTTACCGTGACTGTTCTCTTTACTTTTTACTAGGCCCCTAAATTAACTCTCAGTGGTAGTTGTAATTCCAAAGATCGGACAGCATATTTTCTCCAAATACATCATCAACATGAGCAAAAAGTAAAGGAACCTAACACCCTTCGATCCATCTAGAACCAGTCGCCGCTGAAGACTATACATCATCCATGGTCATGTCTTCTCATGAATGCTGGAATTGTACTCGTGAATTCTACGCTAAGAAGACAGCTTTGTTGAGGACACATCTCCTTTATTAGTAGCCTCGTTCTGCTCCACACGCACCCCCTGCCATTATTGACTTGACTACACCAACAAAGAACTCCACACAGTTGCGAAGACCTTTTCACAACATGTGCACTCTACTCACAGCTGTTTAGCCTTAAATACCAAAAGGCTACAAAGTGTTGGTTCCTATTTAGGGATTATATCTCATTGCTCCGATCCCCCACACAGATGTCCACACACCAAACGGGGCCATGCATGAAAACCCGTCGTCTCAGGAACGGAATAATAATCTCAGCGGTGCTGGAGGCATCATGCATTTGCCTCTTCCTCTAATTACCTACACATCATCAAGCTCTGAATTAATTATCACAAACGCGCGCAACCACACGCGACATCTATCGTCACATGATATATGGCGAATGCAAAGCTAGGTCAGAAGAATATATTACCACTGCAGGTATCTACTATACCTTCAAAATCAGCTACCCTAAAGCCAGCAGGACATATTCTGGATACATAGCATATTTGCCGCATATTTTCCTGTGCTTATCTTGTGCACTTAATTGTAAGCATGCAGCTGTGTACGTGCCCTCCAATTATTGCACTCAGAATTGATTCCAGTATATAGGGTATGATTGAGCCATCTCAGAGATGACAAACTCAATAGAAAAGAAAGAAAGTCAAATATCATACATCTGAACCATACAAAGTGGCGTATGAAGAGAAAATCACCCATCCATAATACAACATTTAACCTCGATCGTATCGCCACAACCTAAGACTCAGGACTAGACTTCTAATCAAGTGACAGTCACTATGATTTTCAAAAGTCCTAAAACTTTTTCAAGTAGACTATAAATCAATTGCAACATATTTTCCTTTGTTCTAGCATCATGGCTATGCCAGGTTTTAAATAAAAATTATTTGTAGAAAAGTTATATTTGAGTTTTCACCTAACCTATTTACCCATAAGATGGTTTTCGAAAAATAATGAAATTTTTTTGAGTATATAAAACAATGTAGACCCATTTTGTTTGGATATAACATCATAGCTAGTTGTTCTATATTTAATAAGAGTCATTCTGAAAAACTATATTTTACGTTTTAGCAAAGTTGTTTACTCTACTCGCAAAAAAAAGTTGTTTACTCTAAAGATGATTTCCAAAAATCAAATAAAGACACCCAATCTATAGTTTAAATAATATTACTTTAATAAATTCTCTCAATATCGGTGCTATCTCGATTACTCACAACGCACACGATAAAAAAGTTCAAATTCATGCGGCCTGCGCGGGATGAAGTGATCACCACGCAGGCTGCGTTTTGGAAGCCAACATGTCGCTGCAAATCGATGGACATGGTCTTATAGCTCCCTTGTCCTTGGACAGGGACCCGGAGGAAATTGGGTGGCTGCTCCTGCATTAAAAAAGAGATAGGTAGCAAGGCCCAACCAACACCATATGACCAAATCCATACCTATATGTAAAAAAGCTAGCAAATTATTTTTGTTGGCAAAGGTGTATGCATTTAATTATTATTATTATTATTTCTTTTGAAGTAAGCTACTATACTCAACTTCATATACAACTTTTAGTCGTTAACAGAATTTTTATTTAATGCTCTTTAGATCCCCAAATTGTTATCTGAAGATTAACACTAAAAGGAATAAACCACTTCATTACATCATTAATGGAATACTAGTCCATCAACCCATGCTTAGATATATACTTCATTACAAATGTTCTTTTTACTCTTTACTAGGCCCCTAAATTAACTCTCAGTGGTCGTTGTAATTCCAAAGATCGGACAACATATTTTCTCCAAATACATCGTCAACATGAGCAAAAAGTTAAGGCAAATAGGGTATGTCAGAGATATGACAAACTCAATAGAAAAAGAAAGAAAGGCAAATAATACCATATTACGCGTTACTGGGAGTAATCGATGCTCGTGATAGCCTAAGAGGGGGAGGGGTGAATTAGACTTTCTAAAAACTTAACCTACCACTTGCCTCTAATTGCACAAATATAAAACTAATACAGTAATATGCACTCTAGGACCCTAAACTTGTCGCGTGGAGTCATTTAGGTCCCTAAACTCTCAAAATGCATATTTATGTCCTCAAACTTGCTAATCGCCTCACTTGAGGTCCAAATCACTGTGACTTGGCCGTTGCCTGTCTGTGTGGCTGCTGACTGTCCATTGATGACTTGGTCAACATCTCGATACGTGGTGCTCGGCTTCTCCTAGTTGCAGTGGCCGTCATGGCGACGGCCCGGCCGGGCGGCAGCGTTGAGCTCTGCATCTTCCTCGTCCCATGGAGGTACATCGCTGGAGCTAGGCGGACTCTGCTATGTCCTCGTTTGCACCATGGCGCAACATTTCTGGCTTGAGCGAGCGGTAGAGGGAGGCAGGGGCCACAACTACGTGCATCCCCGAGCACAGAGTGGACGGATCTGCATATGAGTTGCTTCTCTGAGCCGAGCACCAATGACATTGTGGAGGCAGGGCCATTGCCGTCGGGCTAGCGAACTCAGGGCCATGGCTGCCGGGCTAAAGACATGCATGGAGGGACTCGCTAGCGTGGTAGCCGGGGCCCTCGCGGGCGGAGCAGTGATAAAGAACCCAGCTCCTCCGCCTTCACCGCTGTCACTACCAGAAAACAATCTATCGGTCACCCCACATAGGTATCGGTTGTTTAGGGTCCGGTACCAATGCTCCAACGGCTAGAAATTTTGCAAGCACATAGATACCGGTTGGTGGCACCAACCGGTACCAATGGGCACACATAAGTACCATTGTCCACCATAAGATGAACTAAATTACCCCCGTTTTTCTTTAATCTCCCTTCCTCCTGAATCAACATGGCTTTAACTTCTTGAATGTTCCACTTATCTTTAATGGTGTTGTAATTCACCTCGAACTGGCTAAATTCAGGAGGGAGAGAGTTCATAATAAACTGCACCAAAAAGGGTTCTTCCATATTCATGCCCATAGAGTTAATCTTTGCGGCAAGGTTCATCATATTCGTCACATGGTCATGAATGGAAAGCGACCAATCAAATTTCATAGTCGACAACTCACGCATGAGTCTCCCAACAACGGACTTGTCTGTAATGTCCGAGTGAGACTTTTCTTTAAGCTCCTCTATGAATACTTTTGCATCCTCAGTTGTGGGCATTGACGGCTTAACATTTTCAGCTATTGTCATTCTCATCAAGCTCAAACACAGCCTGTTAGACCGCTCCCAATTTTCATGGAAAGTGCGGTCATCATCAGTACTTTGATCTGTAATGGCTGCAGGCTTTTCAAGAACTAGTGCTAAATCCAAGTCCATAGCACCTAGATGGAACCGAATTTGTTCAGACCAATCATTATAGTTCAGCCCATTAAACTTGGTAAGCCCATAACTTTGACACATTAAGTTAATCGATGCTGTAAATATTTAAACATGCTCACATATTAATACTTTGAGTAAACGATAATGGATTCAAACAAAAAAAACAGTAAGTGTGTGTCTAAAACATCTTTGGATGAAATTTAGAAACACGGCTGGCACAAAATTGATGCTAGGTAAATACATTTATTGGATAATCAAACACGCACAAAATAAATGACATGCTATCTTTGGATAGACTAACAAAATTCATTAAGCATGTCGATTATCCCATTCATGTTACCAGTTGTAATTAGCATCAAAATTATATGAACAATTTAAAATGTGCAACTAAATATTTAGGTTCCCTTCGCACAAGGCCACTTTGGTGACTAACATGCCTTTGATGATATAAATATTTAGTTGGCATATCATTTAACAGTTACACCCATAATAACAGTGCACAAGCTTTCACTCATCCAAAACCATACGGATGAACACATAATTTTGCTTGATAAAACTTGCCAATCTTCATGCCAAATAAACAATATTAAATTGAACACATCATAAGAAGCAAAATATACTTGCGAGAGGAAACAACTTGTTAGTACAAAATAATCTAACATATAGATAAGCACTCGCAAATGGCATGCCATTTATACAACGGAATAAATTGTCATGTTGTATGTCTTTTTTCATGGCATGATCAACATACATGAGACAATAATAATAATTATGGTAAATCATATGTGCTAAAACCGCCTCTGATACCAAATGTAAGCATAAAACAATTCACGGAAGCTTAACAACATCGAGTTAGCACAAGTTAATTCAACCAAATAATATAAACTTTTATATGTGCATCGCACGGCTCATCCGCTCATGTGCAAGTGCACAAAACCCACCTTGTGGCATGTTAGTTCCTTGCATCGTTGAAGATTTCTCTCCTCTCTTCCTTCTTCCCTTGCTTGTTCTTTTGATGATAAAAGAACTAATAAACTCTCATGTGTTTATAACTTTACTGGCTGCAGTAGCATTGTATTTTTCTGTTCCTACCCTGAGTACTGAGCATCATCTATTTATATACACATGTAGGTAGCAAGCCAATGTTCAGGTGGAGAGTTGGCCACTTTAATTAAGCGTTTCTGCATGCTTATTAGTATATAGGTTACAATAGTAAGCTTCGGCCATTATCTCATACTTTAATCCTGCCTATCAATGTGAGCATTGACACACACGACAACATTCATGTGTATGTGCCAGCAAGTGACCTTTTGGTCCATGCACATACAAATTTATTTGGAAGGGAGAGGAGAGGGTATTTTTAATAACCCAATAATTCTTATTCCATTAGTCTAGCCACCATCACACTAGACCCTAAATAATAAGAATTATTTTCTACAACTACATGGGCCATTTTCCAGTTAATAATATAACAGTCTGTTCTCTAAAATTTTAGTTGCATCATAGTGATGAAAACATCGTCTGACAAAGGATTTATCCCAGATATTTGACTCATGGTCGATAAGATGGCTGACTCCCCTTAATTAGCCTACAAGTTCTCAGGCTGCCAAAGGGCAGGGGATCCAATTGTCCTGCCATATACGGATAGTCGCCCGCCTTGCGGCTTTTACTTCCTGCTAAATACTGAACCTACTAAGGCTTCACCATCTATAAATATTATTATAGAACCTTTTGGAAAGTGTATGATTGTAATGAAAAAAGTGCTAATACATGGTCCTATATATGTTTGTGAGACATACCCTCTCCAAGCTTGTGATGAGGGGATTGCTAATGGTTTGATGGTAAGACGTTTCATGGTTCCTTCACAGTGTAATCGGCATACAATTAGCATCTTGTGCCTTCTAAATTTCAAGTATAAGTTGCACAAATATCACTCACTCTTTCTCTCTCTCTCTCTCAAGTAATATAAGAAAACTCAGTTATACATGAAAATAGGATAGAACCGAAATCCCCAAAACACAAACAGAAATTCTGATATTCATCAATTTATCATCTCACACAGCAGGTCACACTTCAAATGTAATGTTAATTCTGATACTACATGGTTATGGAGAAATATTGTTGAAATGATAGCGAAATGACAGAACCCACTGCAAGCCCAAAGTAATGAGAAACCCGAGCACTCCTGTAGCTACAGCAAGGGTAGAGGCTGTCAGATACATTGGACAGGCTGATGGGCCGAAGTTGGCACAGTCACCAAGACCCAGGTCAAGGAAAACAGCGATACCAAGGGCTGAGCTCCCCGCGGCCATTGTTGTAGTCGTCAGTATCTGCGTGGCGGAAAGGTCGGTATGCATTAGATGTATATCTTTCAAGTAGCTAAATCGTGAAATAGATACAATCTTTTGGTAAATAAATGATCTTTTGAGGTTTCAAATATGTAAATTGTGAGATGAGTCTGGGATCTTACCAGTTCCAGTACTATAAGCACAATCAATGTACTATTTGATGGCTGTGCTCGTCCAAACCATAAGCACATGATCTGGAACAAAAACCGAATGGCACTCCATACCATCTGGGCGCACGATGCTACGGCCAAGAACCTAAATGTATTGAACAAATATGGTTCACTATAGTTAATTAAGTACACTTCATATTTGTGTATGGAAGAATCAAGGTCACCAATTACTTACACGAATGAAGAGAAAATATTCATGTTGGGCGCCTTGACGATGAGAGTGAACGCGATGGCAGCAAACAGCAAGCATACTGCCCTGCCAACGACTAACCATAACTCTAACCCCATCCTAAAATAGAAGAAATAGTTTAGATTAGTCCTCCCAGCATTCGCCAATGTCAGCACAGCATCGAGCAGAGCACAATGTGGCGCAGCGAACGGCGGTGGCGAGAGCGAGCTGACTGGCAGTGGCAAGCGCGAGCTCGAGCGCAGGC
>CM014272.1:85087081-85108491 GCA_004135705.1 Alloteropsis semialata | reverse complement strand
GGCGTCGGCGACCACGGGCGTCGGGGCGCGGCGGCGGAGCGAGACCGGGACGAGGAGCGGGCGTGGCGGCGGCGGCGTGGAATGGAGAGAATGGAGATCGTGGCTAAGTGTGGGCGCGGCCGCGCGCTATATATGCCCAGCAGTCTTCGGTACCGGGTGATGTCACCACCCGGTACCAAAGGCCTTTGGTACCGGGTGGTGACATCACCCGGTACCAAAGGGTGTTTTGCGCGCCAAACTGAAACCCTAAGGTACCGGGTGGTGTCCCAACCCGGTACCAAAGGGCCCCCAATTCAGTTTCCCGCTCTTCTTCTTCCTTTTTAGTATATACTCTTTTTTTCTTTTTAGTTTTTGTTATTTCACATATATACTATTTGCATAATTCTTTATTCTTTTCTATCTTTTTAATATATAATCTTTCTTCCTTTTTATCTTTTTAGTATATACTATTTAGTATTTATAATTTATCTATTTAGTATATACTATTTAGTATTTCAAATTTAACTTGTTAGTACGTATTATTTGACATATATATTATTTAGTATTTTTAATTAATTCCATTATATTTAATATTTGAAATTTAAATCTTTAGTATGTATGTTTGACATATCTACTCTTTCTTCCTAAATTGTTTTTTGTTTATCTTTGGTATATTATTTTCTTATAATAATCTATGAATTTCCTTTACATGAAATAACAAAGTATACATCAACTAACAGGTATTAATTTTCTTATAATGATATATGAAATAATATAAATCTAGATTCATATTTCTGTATATATTTTATTTGGTATTAGTAATATATATTAACTCCTTTGATATTAGTAATATATATTAACTCCTTTGATATTAGTAATATATATTAACTCTTTTACTATTCTTGATTCATATTAGTATTTAGTAATATATATTAACTCCTTTACTATTCTAGATTCATATTACTATTTAGTAATATATAATAACTCCTTTATATTACATACCATAACGCTTCAACATAATTAGAATTACATAGCATCATCATGCTTCAATATAAGTACAACATTATGCTTGAACAGCAATAATCAGGGTCCCTGCACGCCATGCTTCTTCATGAGATAGAAATGATAGTTTATATCGATAATCTCGATGCCTAGGAACCTGTCGACATAATCAAGTGCATATATGTATGCACTTATTCTGGATAGTATACATCCCCTGGAGCATCGTCATGTCCGCACCTTTTCGGAACTCCTGCTCCGTCTTCAGCTTCCCCGCCATCACCTCCTCCGACTTCTGCAGAGTCGCGTTTGCAAAACGCAACTCCTTCAGCTCCTTGATGTGGCGGTCCCTCTCCATCTCCCTCTCTGAAAAAGCAGAGGAGCACTTGGATCAGGGTGAAAAGTACACGGCAAACTCGACAATCAATAAGAACCACCGAAAAAGCTACACAAAGGACAAATCCTCACCATGAAGCTGTGAGCGATGCTGCACGACGGCATCATTCAGGCTCTTCCGGGCGACGTCACGCTGGCGCTTCTTCATGAGATAGAAAGGATAGTTTATATCGATAATCTCGATGCCTAGAAACCTGTCGACATAATCAAGTGCATATATGTATGCACTATCCTGTGCCTTGTAACGTGAATCCAAGACCTCTCCATAAATTGTGATCTCAGCAGCATTCGCATGACTCAAGGTTATATTAGCTTGGAAACCACCATTAACTCAATAAGCCCCTGGCGTCGTGTGTGCATACCCTAAGTTTCCAAGGACTTGATAAAGGACTGCACGTAGACCAGAACACGCATGCATGAATCCACAGTAGTAGTCATCCTACAATGAGATTAATAAAACATATTGTTACAGATAAAGATAGTTAAACTTTAATATAATTACACAACTGAAAATAAAACTAACTTACATAAATCGATTCATATGAAGGACTAATCCTTTTAGGCATCTGTGTCACATCTGGCTCACCCGTCTCGAGAGCTTTCAACTTGAAGTAGCTGTAGTCCGGGAAAACATGGCCAGTTTGACTTTCTATTTGGGCTAATGCTTGCCTCACAGCAATAAATGTTTTCTTTACAAGGACTAATCCTTTTAGGCATCTGTGTCACGTCTGGCTCACCCGTCTCGAGAGCTTTCAACTTGAAGTAGCTGTAGTCCGGGAAAACGTGGCCAGTTTGACTTTCTATTTGGGCTAATGCTTGCCTCACAGCATCACACGAGGCCACATGGTCTTGCTGCCACGCGCCAGAATGAACGTGGATAATAACCATGTCACCAGGATTTGGGTCATGGGTGGCATTTTGTTGAATGCTAACAGAGATCATAACCCTACCAGTATTTTCGGTCACATTTTCTCTTAATATCAAAGGACTTGATTGACCGATGTTTGCATCTTTTAGCCATGTAATTGGATTAATGATCTACATTATTAATAATTTCTATTCTCAGTGACATAGTGATTACATTCAAATGCAACTTGCAGAGGATTATCTATATTACTATACTGTAGCGAAGTTGCTCAGGTGTGGGAATTGGGACATGATCAACTTGTTGTGTTGTCGACCATCCAGGCTCGTGAGCCTCTCGAATCGGGATGGTAGGTGGCATATTAGTAACATAGCCACCACGTCTAGCTGCCTGACGCTGTCTCGGCATGATACTAACCAAAATAAACCGCAATATATTACAAGTCAATTTAACAAAACTAGTAAATACTTATCAAGAAGCATAAGACAAAATCAAATTTGGTTAATCAAGAAGCATAAGAAACTATTCTAGAATCATATTACTATTTAGTAATATATATTAACTCCTTTACATTACATACCATAACGCTTCAACATAAGTACAACATTATGCTTGAACAGCAATAAATGTTTTCTTTACAAGAGTGCCTTCGTTATGATCGTTGCGAGCGTAAGGAGCATCTTCATTTGCCAACAGGATGCTTGTGTCAGCCTCCACACTGAACGGAGACACCTCGTCACACCTATTATAATCATCTTCATCGGTGACGTCCTCGACACCCACGATTTTTCTTTTCCCCGTGAGAACTATGTGCCGTTTTGGATAAAGTTCGGAGTTGTTTGTTTGCAGAGTCCCCGTCTTGGGTTTGGTAGACATGTCCTTCACATAAAACACTTGATGCACATCCTTGGCGAGCACGAATGGTTCGTCTACGTACCCAATTTTGTTGAGATCCACAGTTGTCATGCCGTAGCGGTCTATAGTAACACCTCCACTTGTAAGTTTCACCCATTTGCACCGAAAAAGTGGTATTTTCAAAGGTCCATAATCTAGTTCCCAGATCTCCTCTACCTGGCCATAATATGAGTCCCTGTTCCCTTTGTTGTCATAGGCATCTATACAGACACCACTATTTTGGTTGGTGCTTTTGTCGTCTTGGGCTCTCGTGTAAAATGTATACCCATTTATGTCATAGCCTTGGAACGTCAAGAATGAGGATGATGGTCCCCTTGCCAAATACGCCAGCTGTGTATGTATTGTATCGTTACCCATGAGCTTTTGTCGTAACCAACCAGTGAAAGTTTCTATGTGATGACGTGTAATCCACATGTCAGACTTTCTTGGATTTTGGTAGCATATTATAGTCTTGTGCTCCTCGATGTAAGGAGCCACCATGGTTGACGACTGCAATACAGTGTAATGGGCTTTCATGAATAAATCGTAGTCGCTACACCTTGTTTGTTTCCTTCCTAACGTGCCCTTTCCAAGTAGTCTCCCCTCATGGCGTGACTCAGGTATCCCAATCGATTTCAGTTCAGGGATATAGTCAACACAGAACTCAATGACCTCCTCTGTTCTGTATCCCTTGGTGATGCATCCTTCTGGAAGAGAACGGTTACGAACATATTTCTTTAGAATAGCCATCAGTCTCTCAAAAGGATACATATTGTGTAGGAATACAGGACCAAAAATACCAATCTCTTTGACAACATGGACCAGGAGATGCGTCATAATATTAAAGAAAGACGGAGGAAATATCATCTCAAGGCTGACAAGGCTTTGGGCCACATCATCCTGCAGCTTTGCTAGATTACTGGGATCGATTGCCTTCTGGTCGATTGCATTGAGGAAGGCGCATAGCTTCACAATAGTTGTTCAGACATTAACGGGTAGAATTCCCCTCAGCGCCACCGGAAGCAATTGTGTGAGCAGCACATGGCAGTCATGGGACTTGAGGTGTACGAATTTCTTCTCTTTCATATTTATCAGACTCTTTACATTCGATGAGTAGCCGGATGGGACCTTAATACTGTTCAAGCAATCAAACATGCTGGTCTTCTCCTCCTTGCTTAGAGTGTAGCTAGCAGGACGTAAGTTCCATCGCCCTTTCTCTCTTTTCTCAGGATGCAGGGGATCTCGTTGTTTCATACGTTTCAGGTCCTGTCGTGCTTCAAGCGTATCTTTTGACTTGCCGTAAGTACCAAGGAACCCTAGCACGTTTACGCAAAGATTTTTGGTTAGGTGCATCACATCAATTGCGTGGTGGACATCTAAGACCTCACAATATGGTAGGTCCCAGAATATTGACTTTTTTTCCATATGGGTGCCTTTCCATTTTCACTTGCCGCTGGCTGGCTGCCAGGTCCTTTCCCAAAGACCACCTTCACATCTTTTACCATAGCAAATACATACTGTCCATCCCGATGCCTTGGTTTGCTACGACTTTCCGCCTCAAAATGCTTTCCTTTCTTTCTTAGCGGATGTTTCTCAGAAAGGAATCGACGATGGCCCATATACACACACTTTCTACAATGTTTCAGGTAAATGCAGTCAGTGTGTTCTAGGCAATGTGTGCATGCTTTGTATCCCTTGTTTGACTGTCCCGACAGGTTACCAAGTGCAGGCCAATCATTGATGGTCATGAACAGTAATGCTCGTAGGTTAAATTCCTCTTGCTTGTGCTCATCCCACGCCTTTACACCATCTTTGCCCCACAACAACAAAAGGTCCTCAATCAGTGGCCTTAGATACACATCAATGTCGTTGCCAGGCTGCTTTGGCCCTTGGATTAGCACTGGCATCATAATGAACTTCCGCTTCATGCACATCCACGGAGGAAGGTTGTACATACAAAGAGTCATGGGCCAAGTGCTGTGGCTACTGCTCATATCACCGAAAGGATTCATGCCATCCGTACTCAAACCAAATCTTATGTTCCTTGCATCTTCTGCGAAGTCTGGGAACGCTCTGTCGATTTTTCTCCATTGGGACCCATCAGCGGGGTGTCTCAACATATTGTCTTCCCTCCGATCCTCTTTGTGCCACCGCATCAATTTAGCATGCTCTTTGTTTCTGAACAAGCACTTCAGACGTTGTATTATAGGGAAATACCACATCACCTTGGCAGGGACTCTCTTCTTGGGGGGCTCTCCCTCAACATCACCAGGGTCGTCTCGCCTGATTTTATACCGCGAACAATTGCAAACCGGACAGGCATCCAAAGATTCGTACGCCTTGCCCCGATAAAGGATACAATCATTGGGACATGCGTGTATCTTTTGTACTTCCAGTCCTAGAGGGCAAACGATTTTTCTTGCTTCGTATGTTGTTTCGGCAATGTGTTGCCGTCTGGAAGCATCTTCTTTATCATTTTCAATATCTCTCCAAAACCTTTGTCAGACAAGCCATTAGTTGCCTTCCATTGCAACAGTTCCAGTGTGGTACCCAACTTTTTCTGGTCCTCTTTGCAATCTGGGTACAGTAATGTTTTGTAGTCCTCCAACAGACGCTTCTTTTCTCCCGCTCTTTCGCACTTTCACAGTCTTTCTCTTCATCACGGATCATGCCACCTAAGGCATCATCATCCTCATCTTCTGCAACTGCTTCACCCTCGCCATTGCTGTATCATCTGCAAAGGCACCGTATTCTGCAAAGTCCGGGATGTTGTCCTCACCTTCTTCATCACCTTCTTCAAAGAATATCCCCGCTTCGCCGTGTTTGGTCCAACAGATATAGTTAGGCATGAAACCACTCCTAAGCAAGTGTGTGTGAACCACCTTCTTCGAGATGTGATAATCCTTCTCATTCTCACAGACCTTGCATGGACAGCATATAAAACCCGAGGTCGAGTTAGCCTCTGCCGCGTCGAGGAATTGATGAACGCCATTAATGAAGTCAGATGAGCGTCTATCCGCGTTGTACATCCATTGCCGATTCATCTATGTAAATATCATTTTCAAATATATAAATATCATTCACAAAATACAACAAAAAATATGTAAATATCATTTGAAATATGAACATCATTTGAAGTCTCTAAAAAGATGTAATTCTAAAGAGATGGTTTTGTTGCTTGGAGCAGGTCAGGGCCCTCAGGGGCAGCTATTTGTAGCCCTTGTAGGCCGGTGAGGCGGAGAGTATCCGATGGAGCCGGTTGCTTCACCGGGAAGAGAGTGCAGAAGAGTTGATTTGAGTAGTCACTGTAGCAAGGGTGGACATGGACGTAACAAGCTCTCGCTCAGAGCTAGCAGGATGGTGCTACAGTAACCAAGGGCACGATGGCCGACAACCACATTCCAAAATCATCAACGTCTTACTTTTGCTCATCTCAAAAAAAAATTAAAGGAGTGATTTGCCTCAGATATGTTGTCTTTCATTTGACCTTGAATTTGGAGCATAAGAAATATTATAGGTGGTAAAAAAAATTGGTTCATGGGTGTGACACCCCGGTGTCACTAATGTAATTAAGACACTTAATTAACTTAATTAAACTCATTATGACATGCATCATTTCATAATTGTAGTGTTTGTGCATAATTGTGTGTATGTGTTGACTCAGTCAACCGGAATAACCAAAATAGTCAAAATACAAAACTTTTGCCAAAATATCGCAAATAATGTCAACTACATGTATATGAACTCAAACGAGTATGGAAAGTTCAAACGAAAATTCAAAACTCGATTTTGAACTCGTTCGATCGTCATTTCATGTGTCGCGGGTATTGTTTTTTTACCCTTCTCGAGCGGCTAATATCTTTTTATTTTCCTTAAACACTTGAAATTCCACCAATATGAAAGTTGGAGTACAAAGTACCCTCTTTACAATGGTGGTGATGTGGATCAAGGAAAACTTTGTTTGATCCCTCATAATCTTGGTCAAAATCGGGTCAAAACCAGCAATTTCAGCACTTAGTTGAATTACACTAAGTCTGAAAACGTGATTTTCGCCCATATTCATCGCCCCGTAACTTTCAAACCGTGGCCCAAAAGTAGTGACACCCTTTGTAAGAGTTGTAGCCTAATATACCAGCTACAACTTTTGTATTGGACGATCTCGATGTTTGTATGTAAATCTTAGAGAAAAAGGTCATCGAAATCGGGTCAAAAACATTCGATTCAGACTTAGGATTTTCAGTTTTTTTTTGAGGGGGCAACGGGGGGGGGGATGATTATCCCCACCTGATTCATTCACCACTGATCCCGGTCAGGCCGGTAATGGTCAGTGCACGGCACTGAGTACATCTTGTCTGCTCATAGAGCCAAATACATCACAGCAGAGGATAAAGATGGCCTATTGCCAGAGAAGTTTGTTACACCAAATGTCTACAACAAATACAACTTTAGAGGGGAAGCGATGGCGCCAAAGTTGAGCTTCTTCGCGGCACCTTAGCAGTAACTTTGGTATGCTTGGCTCTTCATTCCGAAACACGACATCATGCCTGTGTTTCCACAATTGCCAGCAACAGAGCAACAGAAGAGTGAAGATGTGTTGTGTCGGGAGACCTGTTGGTGGAGAGCACTCGTGGAGAGAGGCTAACGATGGCAGCTGCGACAGCGGCCACCCCAGGTGTAGCCACAATTGTTGTGCGAACTCACACTGGAAGAAGAGGTGATGCGCGTCCTCATCTCCAGCATTGCAAACTTCACACATGACATCTTGCACTATATGTTTGCGTTGAAGGTTCTTCTTACATTGCAGGCGGTCTTGAACCATGAGCCACCCAAAGAATTTCACCCTCGGAGTAGCCATGCTATTCCAGATGGCCTGGTACCGATGATCAGTGCTCCCTGTGCTGGTAGAAATCTTATAGATGTATGAGGTATGTAAGCTGTGGTTTGCACGCTCAAAACAGCAACTTCTGATATCCGGCCAAACCTCCAGTTTTACTTGGTTGAGAAGTTGCGTTAAATCTTCCAAGTCATGCATAGCTTGAGGCGTGAGACGTGGAACAAGCGACTCCTGGACCCCTCGGGTAAGTACCCTCTGCACTGAGAGTCCAGGCTTGGAGCAGTGGCTGGCGAGAGCTGGGAAGGCCTCGGTGAGCGGCATGTCCAGCAGCCAGACATCTTCCCAAAAGGCAGTGTCTTCCCCATTGCCAATTTGTGATCTTGTGATGCTGCGGTATGCTGGTAGTAGAGAACGCAGAGCTGCCCAATGTGGCCCTTCGTCCGACCCTTTCAGTGTCGCCAGGGTGACACGGGAGCGAGCCCAATGCGCCCATGCCGATTCTCCTGGGTTGTGTAGCCTGTGCAGGAGCTTGAGAAGCAGGCATGAATTTTGTGGCTGCAGTTGGCGAATGCCCAGGCCCCCTTCTTCCTTTGACTTGCATACAGCTTCCCAGGCCACCAAACATTGTGCGCCACTAGCTGGAGTGTCTTGTCCGGTCCATAGAAAAGCACGGCGCCGGGCATCGATCTGTTGCAGCACACCCACAGGCAAGGCTAGCGCCCCCATCAGATAGGTGGGCAGCCCATCCAGCACAGAGTTGATGAGAACTGCCTGACCCGCCGGGTTCAGAAGCATCGCCTTCCAACCAGCCAGATACCTGTCAACCTTGGCGATCAGAGATGCAAAAGCCGCCAGCTGTAGCTTGGAGTTGGATAATGGCAGCCCTAAGTAGACTTGAGGGAATGTGCCCTGTTGGCAGCTGAGTACTTTGATCAACCTTGGGAGTGTTCTGGCTGGGACATGCATTAGAACGATAGTGCTTTTACTGAAATTGATTTTTAGCCTAGTTGCAGAGGCGAAGTCATCCAGAAGTACCTTGAGGCGGCGGACATCTGCCAGTGCTGCTCGTACCAGTAGTAGTGTGTCATCCGCATATTGAAGCACAGGACAGCTTGCATCTGTGATCGGGTGCCGCACTGATCCATCATCCTTGATCAAGCATTGGAGGACATCAGCCACCAACAGGAACAAGTATGGTGACAAGGCATCCCCCTGGCGAAGCCCTCTTTTGCAGTTGATCCACGGACCCGGACATCCGTTCACCATCACAGCAGAGCGCGACGTGGACAGCAGACAGTGTATCCAAGAACACCAAAGTTGTGGGAAACCACGGGCCCGAAGCACACTCAGCAGGCTGTCCCAGTTAACAGAATCGAACGCCTTGGCAAAGTCGAGTTTGAGCACCAGAGTGGGGCACCGGTGCTTATGGCAAACCTGCACCAATTCAGTAGCATAAACAAAGTTTTCAGAGATGGACCTGCCCCTCAGGAATCCAGTCTGATCAATGTCGATGAGTTTTGTTATTTGCTGTTGCAAGCGGGAAGTCAGCACTTTGGTAAGCACCTTCACCGGGCAATTTTGGAGGGACACAGGCCTGAACGCTTGGGGGGCAGTGGCAGCTGCATGCTTAGGAAGAAGCACAATGTGCGCGCAGTTGATTCTTTCCATTTCCACTACCCCAGTATGGAAAGCATGCATGAACATCATCAGATCATCTTTGACAGAATCCCATGAAGCTAGGTAGAAAGCTAGCCCAACCCCATCCGGTCCTGGGGCACTATTGGCATTCATGGAGTTGAGGGCGTGCTTTACCTCCTTGTTTGAGAAGGGGGCGACCAAGGGGGCGGTATCAATCTTGGGGCGATCCCGGTACAGCTCTTGGATGTCAAAGTGCCACACGGGCGGCTCCGTGTTGCCCAAGATGGACGTATAGTAGGCAGTAAGAACCGTGACCTTCCCTTCATGTGAAGAGTGGACAGCACCATCACATTCGATTACTTGGATGTGGTTCCTGCGGAGGCGAGTGGACGCTCGCACTTGGAAAAACTTGGTGTTTGCGTCACCTTCCTTGAGAGCTTTAACCTTGCCCCATTGCTTCCAGCGCGCGGCCCGTTCAGTGATGAACAGAGCCAAGCGCTCTTGACAGAGGAGCCGAAGGCACCGTTCGCCTGCAGACAAAGTGCGTCTTTCTTCGAAAACATCAAGCAGCTGGATTATGAAAATGCAATTGAAATAAATTGTGGGGGGGGGAGCGGTGTTTCTTAGCCCAAACCTTTGCCGCGTGCCGTAGGGATTTGATGCGCGCTACCAGCTGGCCGGCGGCATCCGACAGCACAGAACCACTAGACCAGGCCGGGAGGATGGAAGGGAGGAAGGACTCATGGAGCAGCCAGGCGCGTTCCATGCGGAATTGGGTTGGTTTCGGTACACTGGTGGCAATGGTGACCACCAGGGGAACGTGGTCAGACGTCCCCCTGACGGAGGAAGTTAGCGTGGAGTTTGGGAATAAGAGATTGAAGTCATTGTTGACAAAAGCTCTGTCCAGCCGAGCTAAAGTAGGAGTGGCACGCATGTTGGACCAGTTGAACAAGCGATCCAGCAGAGGGAGTTCAATCCAGGCAAGGGAGTCAATGGTGGAGTTGAAGGAAGAAGCCAGGCG
This sequence comes from Alloteropsis semialata, assembly GCA_004135705.1. NCBI lineage: Eukaryota > Viridiplantae > Streptophyta > Magnoliopsida > Poales > Poaceae > Alloteropsis > Alloteropsis semialata. Next base: position 85,097,865 of record CM014272.1, on the reverse strand, counting down.
GGGGTTAAAAGGGGCGGTGTTCTTATCCTGGGTGGACCTAGTGAGATTGAAATCGCCCAAGGCTAACCAAGGCCTCGAGACATATGTGGCAAGGTCAGAGAGTTCGTGGAGGAAGGTAGCAGTGTCACGGTGATCGGATGGGGCGTAGACATTAGTGAGGGTGATCGTGGCGGTGGTGGCCGTGGAGGTGAGGACAGTTGTAAGGGAATGAGCTCTGACCACATAGCTTGATAGGGTGAACAGGGAGGAGCTCCAGGCAGTGATGATCCCCCCTGGTTCCTTTCGCGGGGACATCCATGAAGGCATCAAGCTGAGGAGGCAGGAAGGAGTGACGGCGGAAAGGGAAGAGGGAAGGGAGTTTAGTTTCTTGGAAGCAGGCAACAGTAGGTTTCGTGATGGAGATAGCATCTCGGACCAAATCACATTTGTCAGCTTTGCCGAGACCATGGACATTCCAAGACAGAAACAGAAACTGGAGGCGATTACGATCCATTGATTAACCGGGTAGCAACAACACACAGATGGCCGTGCATCCTACCAGAGGATCCAGCGATCAACACCACAACACAGGGATACATAGCCCGGAGGCCAGAGACGCACAGGGAGAGATACAAAAGGGGATACATGTAAGAAGGACAGAAAACAAACATACAGAGCCTAAATCGCCTCATCGCTAGCGCCGTCCGTCGCCCGGCGATCTCCCGACCGAGCCGCATCATGGGGTCACCTGCGCGGCCGCCACAGCGATCGCACGACGGCCAGCACACCCAATCCCAGCCGCTTTCGCCAGGCGTCCCAGATCCAGCGCTCCCAACGGATTCTTCTTCTTCAGGAACTTGCGTGCGCGAGCCTGACGCTGGAGCTCCGGGGAGCAAGCCGCCAGGCTCTCCCGGAGCGCTTTGCGCTGCACCGCCTTAGTGGTCGCGTCCACAAAAGTGGCCGGAGCGTTAGCAGCGAGGCGGGAGCTGTTCCGCAGGAGCAGGGCTGCGCGCGTCTTGCGTAGGCGGCGCTTGCGAGTAGGAGGGGGTGGTGGGGAGGCTGGCGACGGAGGGGGAGTGGGTGGGGAGGGTGGTGGAAGGGCGGCATCGGAGGGGGTTGGGTGCCAGGTGAGGCGCAAGGGGGCGGAGCGCAGGATCGCCGCGGGCGGAGCAGCGGCGGCAGCGGCTGGGGAAAGGACGGAGACGGAGAGCACGATGGGAAAAGCTGGGAGGCGTGGGAGCGGATAAGCATCGATGAACCCGTAGAAGTACGTATCGTACCCGGGGAAACGCCCCCGCCCACCGAAGGGGGCCGGCAGCCCACCGTGGCCCACGGGCCCTGGTGGAGGCGGCTCATAAATCGGCGGGGGGTAAATCGGCCCTTGGGCCGCAGCATCATTGCCCCCCATCCCCGGCCCAGGTGGGCGAGGGAAGAAAGGGCGCAGGTTGCCGTTGGCATCTAGCTGCTCCTCCCTGCGCCAGACCCTCAGGACCTCGACCTGGAAGGTGCTGCCCAGGCCGCCGCGGTTGGCGACCCAGAGGTCGTCGGGGATCCCATGCGCGTGCAGCCGCTCCACCACGACGAGCATCGAAGAGTAATCCCCGTGGAGGCACTCGTAGTCCACCTCCACAACGGTGCCGAGCTTGCTGAAGGCGGCAGGGATGTTCTGGGCATTCCAGTGCTCCGGCGGGAAGTTGACAGAGGAGACAGCCACCAGCCATTCTGGGATGGCCAGAAAGCGGTTGCCAGCCTCCTCCGACTTCTCGAAGGTGATGCTGCCGCCGTCGTGGATGAGCGGCCCCCATGCCACCACCGCATCGCGCTCCACCTTTGAGTCAAAGAGCAGCAGCATCGCGCCACGCGGGGATGGGAACATGCGGTAGTGAACAGCATTCGCCACCGCGAAGATCGCCGCACGGATGGACGGGGCCGGATTGGTAGCCCAGGGGGCATCCTCGTTGATGAACGCATAGGCCACGCGGAACGCGAAGTCCATGTCCCTCTCCGGCATCCAGACCAGCTCGGCATTGGGGTCGCCCAGGCCCGCCGGGGACTGCGGAGGGAAAGGCGATCCGTCGGAGTCGACCTCCTCCTCGTCGGTGGAGGGGTCCCCGGGCACACGATCGTAGATGTCGTCCATGTGCCCGTGAGGGCCCAGCACCGGAGGAGCAGGCGCCGAGACACGGACAGGGGACGCCGGCGATGCTGGGGAGCGGCGTCCGGAGGGGCCGGGGCTCACCACCGCCACGCGGGGGTGGGGGAGGGGAGGGTGGAGCCATGGGGCCCAGCGCACACCGGGACGTCGATCAGCGCAAGAAGGTCCGTGGTAGCTGGGGAACGAGTCAGGGCCGGACGGACCGGGCCCTTCGTCACAGGCGGCGTAGGCGCAGGCGGTTGCGGCGAGCAGGCTGAGGGGGTGACCTCAAAGTCAGGTGGGTTAGAGCTAGAGGAAGCGACAATGTTCAGGGGATCAAACGTGCGGGGGAACGACATGACCGACACCAGGGGGGATGGCGGTGGGATGAACGAGGGAGCCGAGGGCGGGGTGCTGGAGTCGCGGATGGTGAACGGCACTGGGTGGACGGGGAGGTGGGTGGTGGGGACCGGCACGGTCAGAAGGCGGGGCCAGGGGGTGGCTTTGCGTGGCGGCCATGGGAGGACTTGCAGCGGAGCTCCATGTGCCTAGAGGCACCACACCGCCGGCAGCGAACGGGGTCACGGCAAGCACTCACAAGGTGGTCGGCGGCGACGCACCGANGGGAGAGAAGGGGCAGAGGGGGTGGGCAGGTGCAAAAGATATGGCGATCTTTTCCGCCTGCTCCCCGCACGTCTGACCTGTCGGGCAAGAGGGGGAATGGCAGTAGTACCAGGCGTGCGGCGTTCTTGGGAACCGACTAGAGCCGTCAGACCGGGTAGTTGCGAAACATTAAGGCCGTCATCAAGCTGTAGTCGGTTCGCCTCTCTCTCCGCTTCCTCCCGAGACTCATGCAGGCAAATCTCCGTCGGGCCAAGCCGGAGACGGTGGCGGAGGATGATGAACCAAGCGACCATCGGACTCGCCACGGCGGCGGAGAACACTAGCGACTGAGGCGATTCGACTCGGAGGAAGCAAGGGGGAGCAGTAAGGTGGTAGTTCAGGAGAGTGGCGACATGATGAACGTTGATGAGCAAGCAGTGGGGAGCGGGAGTCAACCAAAGGGTACCTGGCTCAGTGCCGGAGTTGAGGAAGGAGATGGGAGCGATGAGGTAGAAATCCCGAAGGAGACCTTCCTGGAAAGCAATCCCCGGCCTAGTCGTCTGCGCCCTGAGCTGTCACGAGCCTTGGTTCGCATTCAGTGGGCAGCAAATCCTGGCAAGCGGCGCTGGCGAGCGGGGGGGAGTGGAGGCCGAGGGTGTCTGGGCGGTGGTAGTGATGGTCGTGGGATGGGGTTTCGGCGCGGCGGGCTGGCGAGCGGGTTGCAGGTGGGGTGGCGGCGGCGGCGGCGTGGGAGGCGGTTCGCCCGGGTCACGAGAGGCAGCCCGAGCCATCCTCTTTTTCGCCCGGGCTGAGCAGTTACTGAAGCCGCTGTTGCTACTACTTAGGATTTTCAGTTCGACAGTTAACAGCATTTTTGGCCGGATTCTCCACGATTTATCTCTCAAACCATTGATCAAACACTATAACTCCCTTTGTAGAAGTTGTAGCCTGAAGTACCATCTTTAACTTTTGTATTGGTCGAATCAACTTTTTATGTACAAAAAGTGGAGTTTAAGGCCGACGAAGTTGGACCCGTGAGCTGTCCAAAACTCTGAAATTTCGGGAATTTGAATTTTTGGCTGAGATGTAGGGCCTTGCAACTTCCAAACCGTTGAGCAAATGGTATAGGTTCCTTTGTAGGAATTGTAGCCCTATGAATCCTCTACAAAGTTTGTATTCGCTGCTCCTTGAGTTTCTACACGGAATCGAGAGAGAAATCGAAATGGAGCAGCTGCGTCGCTCGGCCACGTAACTGAACCGGAATCCTTCAGTTCAACGCCGATCGACAGAACGACGGCCAGGAACTCGGCCTCGGCGTCGTCGACGCCATTCACCACCCTCCAGCTGTCCACACACGTGCCCTCACGCCATTGCGCCGCTTGGCCGAGCCAGGTGCCTAGGATGAGCTGGCCGGGATAAGGATACCCGAGCTCCGAGGTTCAGTAAAGACTCCGGTACCTCTCGACCAAATTCACTCCACCTGCCCCGCCATTCCTCGATTCCTCGCCCCTAGCGCTTCACCACATCGCCCTCTCCGCCCTCCAGTGCTTAGCTATCTCCGCCATCGCTCAGACGCAAGAAATTTCGAGAAATCGAGCCGCCATTGCCGTTCGGTCCGAGCTCCAATCCTTCCAAAATCGTAGCTCTACATCCATTCTCCTTCCAATTCAAGCCTCAAGACGCGTTCCTCGTGTTCCTAGGATTCTTCCCGACCTTTTCCCCATCCTCTTTTGGCCACCAGTGCGCCCAGCCGTTGTCACCACCGCCGGCAGCAGCCTGCTCGCGCGGGCAGCCCAGGCCTTGCGCCGGCCGGGCCCCTGCGGCGGTCCAGCAGGCTTGGGAGGGCCGGGTGGCGCCCCTGCAAACGCGCCCGGGCCTGGGGGGAAGGCCGGCGCCGGCCCTGCAGCTCGAACCGAGCAGAACCGAGCTGCTGCTCCTGTCTGTTCGAAGGTAGAAGATGATGGAGTAAAAGGTGAGAAGATAGAAACTATAGGGGGTTTTCTATAAGATTCAAGGACTTATGTGTGAGGTGGAAAACTTGCAGGGACCTGGTTGTAAGTTCCTGAGGACCTATTCGCGAGAAAAGGACCGATCTGCAATTACTTTCAGTTTCTCGAGGACCAGGATGTAAATACCGATTTCACTATTCACGTGTTTCTTTCCTTTCAATTCGGCTGAGATTCAATAAATCACCAAAAATCACAAAAAAATCGTAAAATAACAAACTTAGACTTTCTGGAATTCTTGAGAAATTATATTTCCAGTGGTGTATCATATGCATGTATAATCTTTGTGATTCCCCAGGTATTGTTGAATGTATGAAGATGTGCTTGAGAGTATGTTTGTTGCTTTATAAATCATAGGAATGTGCTAAAAATGCAAAACCACTTTTGGTAGATCTATGGTGATTAGTAGAGTTGATTTGAACATCTGTTGGCCACAGTTTATACATGATTTTGGTAGATTTGAAATTAAGTTGTTTATAACTAGTTGAGAGTGGATGAATCACCAAATATTCTATACAACTCAGAAAAATCTGAAAAATTCACATAAAATGTTTCTGGTAGAATAATAGTTGCTGTAAAAATTTCAGATGCAAAACATTTTTGTAGAATTTATTATGATTTTCTGATTGGTGGTAAATGTTGGCTGTTAAGAAAAATAGAAAATAAATAGGTAAAATGCTGGAAAATTCCTGAAAAATATGTTTAACTGTAAAGAACACAGAAACATGTTTACCTTAATTTATGTTTATGAAAATATATTTTCTAGGCTTTATTTGGTAAGAACTAGTTAGGAAATGCTTATTTCATAAATAGTTTTCTTGTGGTAAAAATAATTTTGCAAACATGTATAGCAACCAGGAATGTTGAATGTTAGATTTAGCAATAGGAACTCCATTGTATGACTAGTGGTTATTTATAGATGTTTTACTTGGTTTATGTGGTGTTATAAGTTGTTAACATATTTGAAATGTTTAATAAAACCTCTTTATGCTTTAATTCAGATCTCAAATAGGTTTAATAACCAACTAAAAGCAACCACCCCGCTTTATTTTTGAGCTTCTTAATTGTTTATAATCCATAAATGATTGTCCAGTGATGTATTAGTGAGTTGTTGTTGTAATTCTGTAATTGTTTCTTGTGCATTCCTGCATCTCATGCATCCGCATTTCATGTAGAGCAAACCCTTGTTGACGGGATATACGAGATCGAGGTCGAGCCCACGGACGATCCAGCTGCTGCCGAGTTGAACGTTGCTGTTGCACAAGACCCGAACCAAAGTTCGGAAGGGCCCAAGGCCAGCGGTGATCAGGAAGGCAAGCCCCGGAGCATAACCCACTGTTCAAACTAACTCTTTTAATATATGCCTTACTTTGTGCATTTAAGTTTTAAGGAGTTGTTTGAAACCCTAGTTGCATGTGAAACGACCCGGATTTCCAAATCGGAGAATCCGACTCCCTGTACCATTGTGATAGTCCCAGAATCAACTGCTATCACGTACAGATCTCATTTCAGCATAATATCATATCCATACTTCGAATCAGAGTGCAATTATTACAAGAATAATATGGAAACGTAGCTGATACAAGCCCATTGGGCTAAACGACAAGAAGAAAGCCTACGAAGCGGTAGCTAGATCTTCAAGTCTTCATCTCCAGTCCTCACCACAGGCAGCCTTGAGCGAAGCAACACAACCCTTCAAAGCAGCATCCACCGAATGAACTCGGAATCCAAGTCCAAACCTGCAAGCTCACAAACTGTCCCCAAGGAATGGGACAGGTCCACGTCACCATCCGTATGCAAGCTTTAAGGTGGCCTAATTCTAGTATATCAATTATATCAAGGAATAAGGCTGGGGTTTTCCTATGCAGCAGCAGCAGCAACAGAAATAAAGATCTCCAACATCAGCTTCCCAAGCTATCATCTCCACGGGTCAACCCTAGCACACCAGGGTCCCGTCGCATTCTCACCCCCTGCTCCTCACGAGTCGATGGGAAGACTCCCACTCTTCCCATCTCAGCGGCTACAGGCCGGAATTCGTACTAACAGCTCTCAACCAGCCCAAGGCTATGAAAAAGGGGAGAGGTAGAATATCCCAAAATACTAATCAGAAGAAGCCGGATCGAGGGGTGTCCATGACCGAGGACACGGCTATACGTATAGTTTTAACTCTGCAGAGTGTGTACACCTGGCCCCACCCGGGCTGCGAGTTGGTGGCCGCCAACTCGAGACGCAGCCCACAACCATGACTTCCTAGCTAGAACGGTACCATCCTGCTTTCCCGGGCTTGGGACCCAGAACTGTGAGTCTCTAGCCTGGCCACCGTGGTGTCGAGAGTCTCAGAAACAAAGGGCTGTGAGACAGCCGGGCTTCGGTGGCGCCACCGGTGAGCCCAATCCTAACACACTACTCCACAGAAATGGTACCGCCTAACTAGAAATGGCTGGAATCCTCCCCTTCTGAGGATAAGTGGTGTGCACGTTTAACAAAGTCCCGTCACCAGGTCCAACTGACTCAGCCTAAGCTAGAGCAAGCAATCCTCCAAACTGGGCCGTCCGACTCCGCGGTACGCCAGTCTACCCATTACAGGTAACATCCTCCAGCTCCTCCAAAGTAACCACAACAATGTACCCGCCACAGGTACTCCGTAGAAAGTGCCCAACACACTTCCCGAGCCCTGACCAGAAGGTCGGTTAATGTCTGCTCACTCCAGCCGGGGGTTCGAAACTCTTCGGTTTTATCCCACCCAAAACTCACGCCAAGATAGATCAAGACCACAGCTATTCCCACACATGCAAGCATAGCACGAGTATAACAATGTATATAGGTATACAAGGATATCAGGTAATAATCAAAGGCTATGCATAGGTTTAACATCATCATCATGAATTAAAGCGCTAGCAATTCTAATAGCAATGCCTAATAGGATTCAAAGTCGGAATGGGCGTGAACCTGGAGCAAGGTCCTTCACTTTCACTTTGTTGATGAAGTCACGATCGTCGTGGTCGTAGTCGACGTAGTCGTCCAAGTCTTCCGAGGGTCCTAATATTCGGATAACAAAACGATAAGCTAGTTGCAAATAAACTCCAAATGAGAACCAAACAAGAGCCAAAAGCATTCAACTCCTACACTAACGCGTAGATCATGATTTTAGAAGAATTATGAAACTGATTTCATAATTTTCTGAGCTAAATTGAATTTATTATGAATTTTCTTTGATAAAGCCTATTTCTGAAATTCCGAAAAAGAAAAAGAAAAGGGCAGACACGTGGCAGCCTGACGTCATCATGACGTCAGCAGCGGGGTCCGCCTCTGATGACGTCAGCATGACGTCAGCGTTGACCAAGTCAACGGTCAGCGGGGTCAGCTGTCAGTGGGACCCGCACGTCAGCGACACAGAGACCATGACATGTGGGCCCCGGCGGTCAGACGGGCATGGGCCAGATTCATGATGGGCCTTGTTTGCAGGAGGGGCTCTTCTGGACTTTATCCGGATTGGGGAAAGGTTTGTGGGCCGCGATCATTTCGGCCCAAAGTCGTTTTGGCGGTGCGGAGGAGGAATCAGAGGAGTGGGGCGATGCGGGTCCACCCGGCAGCGACACACGCGACCGGGCCCACGGGTCAGTGGAACAGAGAGAGCGGAGGGATCCTTTGTGGCTCGTGTGGCAGCGTGCGTGTGTGGGTCTTCGTGTGTTTGTCCGCGGCGAACACCAGAGCACGATGCGGCGTCGGCGGCGGTTCTCCAGGCGCGGGCGCGCGGCTCAGTGGCGCGGCCTCCTGCCGTGGCCGAGCAGCACGAAGTCCGGGCGACGACGGGGCACAGAGAAGGGAGGTAGGAAGGGAGCGGCGATGATGGTTGGACCGGAGCAGAGCAAACAGTGGGCTCGGCGGCGAGCAACTCCGAAGGCGGCTGCGATCTCCGAGCAGCGGTGAGCGACGAGATGGATTCAAGACATCGGGGACGCGGGGCGGACGCCCGGGCGGCGGGTAGAAGCAAGCGGAGGGGTGGTGGTCAGAGAGGAGGAGCGGCTCCGGAACTCCACGGTGATGACCGACGGTGACCACGGCGACATCCTGGCACGAAGAGATCGGAGCGGACCCCCTGTCCGCGGTCCCTGGTGCAGGCAAGCAACGGTTCAAGCGAGAGAGATTTGGGTGGAGCGAACAAGCGAGAACGGAGAGCAACGTCGGGCAACGGGTTCGCGGCGAGCACTGCGGCGGCGAGCAGGGGAAACTCACAGAAAGAGGGAGGGGCTTATTGGGACTCCTGCAGAGAGGGAAACGGCACGAAGGCCAGTCTGACATGGACATCAAGGCGGCGCGAAGGCCGACATCACGAGCAGAGCGGCGGCAGTCAGGCCGAGCGGCGAGCCGGTGAAGGGAACCAGAGAAAGGGGATGTGAGGTTGCGTGTGTGCATGTGCGACCTGCAGAGAGACGAACGCGGCTCGAAGGCCGGACAGGCAGAGCAACAAACGGAGCAGAGCTCCCACGACGTCCATGGCGGCTCGGCGGCCAGCAATCACCATAGAGCGGACACGGCGATTGGAGAAGAGAGAGATTGGGGTGAGGCTCACAAGGAGTAGACGAAGACGATGGCCGGCGTGGGGAAGGACTTGCGGTACGGGCTTCACGCAGTGCTCCGACGGCTTCACGGTACAGCGATGGTGACGAGTTCGACGGCGACGATTCCTGGCACGGTGAGACCTCCTTCCTTCAATTCCTTCGGCGAGCGGCCTCCCCTTCTCCTCCTCCTCCTACTCCTTGCTTCAATTTGGCGATGGGGTGGAGCAGGGCCTCGGCCCCAGAGGAATTTGGGAAGGGGCAGTAGAGAAGAGAGAGGGGAAATATATAGCCGAGGAGACTTGGGCGAGGAGGAAGTGCTTGCGTGCGGTTGTGGCTTGCCTGGAGAGAGATCGAGCGCGGGTTGCCTTGGGAGGCAAGGGAGAGCGGCCTGGATGGATTACGTAGGGGAGGACGGGACCGGTGTAGTGCGGCGCCTGCCTGCTTGCGTGAGAGTCGAACGGAGAAGAAGCACAGGAACGTGAGCCAGGTTGGTTCGGGGAAAAGGATTGGCCTTCGGTTGGGCCTGCTGCTGGGCCTGCAGGTTGCTTAGCAGGCTGTGGCCTTAGGGGTAGTTAACAGGCTGGGCAATTAGGAATGTTAGTACGTTAGTTTAGTTAGGCCCAAATTAGTTGTTAGTTTTTGTTAGCATTCAAATTTATATTTGAATTGGGAATCCAAATATAAATTCACACACAAGCAAGGTGAAACCAAACAAAAACCAAATCACACTAGCAATTATTTCCCTAATTACAATTAAATGCACAATTTATTTTACTAAGAGTTTAATAGAGGAAAGAGAGAACACACTCCTAGGTTTAAGCAATCAATTCAAACAAAAATTTTTAAATCCACAATTTTCAACACGGAATGTTACAGACTTCCCCCCTCACAGGAATCTCGTCCCCGAGATTAAGGGTTACCTAGGGTTCGAAGAGGTGCGGGCACTTCTGTCGTAGATCTGCTTCTTTCTCCCATGTGGCTTCTTGTTCGGTGTGATTACTCCATTGAACTTTGCAGTAAGGGATAGAAGTTCTTCTTGTCTCTTTTACAGCTGTGTCCAAAATCTTCACAGGGTATTCCATATACTCCAATGTGTCCTGAATATCCAAGGCTTCCACTGGCACTTGCTCGTCTGGCACTCGAAGACATTTCCGCAACTGCGATACGTGGAATACTGGGTGTACTCCAGCTAGGTCCTGAGTTAGCTTCAACTCGTATGCGAGTTTGCCAATCTTCCGGGTGATCTCAAATGGTCCCACATATCTTGGTGCCAACTTTCCTTTGATATGAAATCGTTTCGTGCCTCGTAGGGGTGATACTTTCAAGTATACAAAATCCCCAACTTCAAAGCTTAGATCTCTTCTTCGCTTGTCAGCATAACTCTTTTGACGGCTCTGAGCAGCTTTCAGATTCTCTCTAATTTTGCTCACATGCTCTTCAGCTTCCTTAATGTCATCTGGTCCAAAGAAAGCTCTTTCTCCAACTTCCGACCATAGTAGA
>CM014272.1:85040914-85074861 GCA_004135705.1 Alloteropsis semialata | reverse complement strand
TCTAACCTGGTGTTCGTATGGCCGATGATCATAGGGGCTATCCTCCCATTCGTGTTGATGACCGTAGGGCCTATCCTGAGTTCCTGACATCCATGAAGCCCACGCATGAGAGGAGCTCCTCACCCTCACCCTCACCCTCACCCAGCTGTTCTGGAGGAAGAGCTTGAGTTACAGGAAGTTGAACTCCGGAGGCTTTTGGCAGATAACCGTGCGCTGGCTGAGGAGCGTGCAGATTTAAACAGGGAACAACAAGCTGGAAAAGATGAGGTCCGCCACTTGAACGTGATCATTGCAGACATTACTGCAGAGTCCGGTGAGAGGGGCAAGGGACGTGGTCACGTGGGTAATAAAAAGCTTTGGATACTTGTGCTGTGGGGGCAGAAGGTTAAAAATTCGAGGGGCGCAGTACAAATGCTTGTTCGAAACGAAGATGCATCACATATTCACATGGTGTAGCTTTTGGTTGGAATAGATTATGGTTTTATCCACTAGCAAGATTGGATGTTCTTGAGTTAAAATATTTGAGTGGCCGTGTTTCGTTGGAGGCTGAAAAAATTTGCAAAAGGAAATCCTTTTTGCATGGAGTACTAAATGAAGTCTATTTGTAAAACCTCTTCACGGATGAGCGTAACTTTCCGAGACGAATCTAATGAGCCTAATTAATCCATGATTTGCTACAGTGATGCTACAGTAACCATCTTCTAATCATCCTCTAATCATGCGGTCAAAGGCCTCATTAGATTCGTCTCGAAAATTTACTAGAGGTTATGGAGGTAGTTTTATAAACTGACATTATTTAATACTCCTAATTAGTGGTCAAAGATGCATTTAATACCTGAAAAAATTTTCGCCTCCAACGAAACACACATATCAGAAAAAAAAATGTACGCTAGCAGCAGTAGATCTGCAGATGATGGTTTTGTGTAACTTTATCAGTTGATGGGCGGTAAAATTGTGAGCCCCAAAACTCATACCACTCTTTTTGCTCACCCCAGGCTCAGAACCACTCTTTTTCTTTTGTTGTTGAAAAAACTAAGCTCAAAATGCACATCAATGTCAGATACCAGAGCCGCCGTTTCCTTCATTATAGGACACAAGTACGCATCGCAAGCTCCGCAGAATATTTAGGGGCTTTCGAAAAGAAAGTTTGCGAAATTTATTTTAGCAATTCTAAATCAAAGATTAGGAGGACTAAACATGATCTGATTATAAAACTAAATACACGGATGGACGGGAAATCGCGAGACGAATCTATTAAGCCTAATTAATCCGTCATTAGAGATCGTTTACTGTAGCTCGACGTTGTCTAATCATGGCCAAATTAGGCTCATTAGATTCGTCTCGCAAAGTTACCGGGGGTTATGGAATGGGTTTTGTCATTAACATACGTTTAGACTTCCTTTGATGAATAGTGAAGTTTGAAAAGTGCGAGAAATCTAAACAGGACCTTATTCTGCATGCAAAGAAAAATAGAGAGAGATATTTATAAACAGGGATGCATATGCAGATGGGTTCGTACGTGCATGTGCAGCGTGCGAGAGAGGCTGTTGGTCGCTCGCGGCTGGTCACAAGGCGCGACAAGGCAAGCCGACGCGGCCGTGTCGACCTGTCTCCTGCTCGCGCAGGGGCCTAGTGCTGGTGCTGCTACAGCCCACAACAGGCCCACAGCCCAGAGGCAGCAGGCGGGGAGAGGACAGAGGAGGCAGAGGCACGATGGCCAGCCGGGAACGAAAAGGAAACAGCGGCGCCAACACAGGGACAGCTCGAGATCCAGCTGCCGCCGCCGCCCCACTGGTCTGGTGACTGCACGTGTGCGCGCCATTTTTCTTTTCTGTTTCTTCTTGGCCTCTTGCTGATTTAATTTCTTGCTGTATTTTTCCTTTTTTTCTGTTCTGTTGTGTTGTTCGTTCGTTCGGTTTCGTGCTGTCAGCTATGAATGAGCTAGCTGCCGAGCTGTGGGACGGATGGCCTTGTTCAGCGGTTGGGGACAATTTTTTTTTTCCCTAAATACTGTCGCATACATGAAGCCCTAAACGAAGTTTATTTACAAAACTTTTTCACAGATGAGTGCAACTTTGCGCGACGAATCTAATGAGCCTAATTAATCCATGTTTTGCTACAGTAATGCTACAGTAACCATCCTCTACTCGTGCGGTCAAAGGCCTCATTACATTCGTCTCGCGAATTTGCCAGGGGTTGTGGAGGTAGTTTTGTAAACTGACTTTATTTAATACCCCTAATTAATGGTCAAAGTAGCATTTAATAGAAGGACAAAAAATTTGCCCCTCCAACCGAACACGGCCATAACAAGGTATACGATGGTTGGCATGTCCGTTTCATACGAGTGGTGTGGATGGGGAAATATATTTCGGGCGTACAACATACATACGTACCACTCCTAGAATGTTAACATATCCACTGTATTTTCATTAAAAAATAGATCCACTGTATCTGATTTGATTTTTTTAAAAAAAGATATATATTATTTCGATATTATGTCGGGGTTTTCATTGTGGCCGTCCTAATTCTTCCAAGCTCTTTCTAGAATTTGTTTGGATACATAAACTCACCCTCAAAAAACAAACAACTTCGATTTAAGTACACAAAGTTCTGGTGGGCAGTTATTGACCACATTTGTTCTGTGGTGGTTCCGTGGTTGTTATGAACCCGCGCCGTGATCGTGTTCTAATAATGCGTTGGAATGAATGTGCGAGACCGAACCAAAAATATTTATCCAACCTTTCTGTCTTGTAAACAAACACCAGGCCCAGGTTTGTTTAAGGCCCGATTGTTCTTCTGTTTCGTGGGATTGAGCCCAAACAAATGATAAGATCCTACTAGGCCCAATGCCCAACCAGCGGGCATAATAACAAAATATAGGCATGTGATGACGCGTTATTACTTTGGAAAATACTGACATGGTACCATTTGAAATTATAATTCCCTCAAAAATGAAATTATAATTTGTGTCTTATTACGATATGATAAGACTTTCACTGCTAATTAATTTATTCAAATGTCGCTATAATTATTATTATGTCAGTGTAATACAACATCATAATTTTAAATTCTTCGTATTTTTAATTTAGATTAAACAACATCAACTTTATTATAAGAAATGGATATTGTTAAAGTATTGTCAACCAGAACTTTATTCTAACAAAAATAAGTGCATCTCTTAGCTTCAAATGAACGGAGGTACGATGTATTTCTAATATAGATTAAACAACATCTATTTTAATTACAAGAAAAATGATATTGATGAATTATTTTTCAGTCAGAACTTTATCCTAACAAAAATAAATGCATCTCTTAATTTCAAATGAAGGAAGGTACACGTATTTTTAATATAGATCAAACAACATCAAATTTATATTGTAAGAAAATTGGTATTGCTAAAGTATTTGTCTGTCAGAACTTCATCCTAACAAAAAATAAATGCATCTCATCATTTCAAATGAAGGGGGGCACGGCGTATTTGATTCTTGAGCAAATAAGTTGTTATATTGATTTGAATTTCAATAGTACATTAATGTTGAAACACATCTGATTTTATTATTGAATATCGCGTATACCCGTACCGCGGTACGCACGTACTAGTATGGATGGACATGTCGGGATATGGAAAAAATATTTTTTTCGAATTGCTAAAATGGCAAATCAACTGTTTGTAGTAGGAAAATTCCAAGCAACTGCTCTAACTGTACTCGAATATTAAAATATACCACCAAATTTAATTTAATTTTAGTAAACCATGCTAAAAACAATGCCAGAGTTTTCGGTCGAATCCTCTTCGTCGCTTTTTTGAACCGACGAGAGGGCAGCTGACGACGCCGTTTCCGTCCGTAGGGGAACACGGCGGCCAGAGATGGCTTCAAGCAGACAGACGAAGCCGGTGGCGCCAACATCAGACGTCTGCATTGGAGCAATGCGGACGAAGCGGCAGGGCAGGCCGGCTGGTGGGCAGAAGCGCTGAGAAGCGGCGGCTCCGATCCAGGCAGGCACCGTCTGAACGATGGCCACGGCGGACTGGAGCCGAGCGGGAGGGAGTGGCGATGCAGTCACAGTGGCGTGGCGGCGCGATGGCTCTAGCCACGGCCGACACCGCCGGCTCCCTTTCGTCATTGCAAATTTGCTGTGTTCGGAGACTCTACTCGCCGGCCGTCGCTCTCGGAGCGGCCATCGAGGCCGCTGAGGCGCTGACCATGCGCGCTGCTCGCGCTGGTTCCGCGCACCGTTCAGCCCAACGCACCCGCTGCTTGACGCCAACCCCCACCCCCGTCTCCGGCGTACTCTGCCGCAGTTTGCGCTCATCGACGCAGCCATATCCTGCCACCACAGCTTCCGGATCTTTGCCGCTTGCAAACTGTTTGACGGAATGCACGACCGGTATTACACCGTTTGCTCCTATCAAGTGGCAAGTTCTTTCAGATTTTTGGAAACGAGTGCCCTACTTGCTGTTATTTCTTCCTGTATTTACAGGCATCTTGTAGGTTTCTCAGTTATACCGGATCAAAGAGTTATGTGCCACTCCAATGGTGAAATGCCACCGCAAGGCCTGTATAACCAAAAAGAGGTCACGTTGGTCCAGGTAAAACTGTGTCGTGCCATCAGCGAAGTACACCGTTTTAGTATCATTCTCCTCACTTCCCCGTTTATAGTTTTTCAATGTTCCTCCTGAGTCTTGATTCCAGACGACAAGAACCCATGGATCTGAAGGAGAGTGGATTAATTAGTGAGTCCTATGTACTGTGCCTTGTTGCTGGTTGCTGCTAAAAACAGGATTAGTTTACATGGTGTGGATCTAGAGAAAAGAAATTACAAACTTATACTTGTGTAGGGGACCATAAAGGCAACAAGTGTCTTGAGGCCTTATGCCTGCTACTATATATATTATTATCACACAAACAGAGAAACAAAGAAAGAGAAGGAGAGGGAGGGGGAAAGATGGCTGGAACAATGGTGAGTGCTTCCACTGGTGCAATGAACTCCCTCCTTGGCAAGCTCGCCACGCTGATGGGAGAGGAGTTCGCCAAGCTCAAATGTGTCCGGAAGGAGGTGGCGTCTCTCGAGGATGAGTTCAGCAGCATGAAGGCCCTCCTTGAAAAGTTGGCGGACATGGAGGAGATTGATGCTCAAGCCAAAGTTTGGAGGAACCATGTGAAGGACATGTCGTACGGCATTGAAGACTGTATTGATAACTTCATGCACCACATTGGAAAAAATGATGCAACCATTGGGTTTGTCAAGAAGACTGCTAGGCTTCTAAAGAAGTTGAGGGCACGCCACCAGATTGCCAGCAAGATCCAGGAGATCAAGGCTCATGTGAAAGAGGTGAGCGAGCGGCACTTGAGCGGCACTTGAGGTACAAGCTTGACGAGTACACCCCCAAGCCTAGCTATGTGCCTGTTGACCCGCGTGTAGTGGCAATCTATGCAAAGGCTACTGGCCTTGTGGGTATCACTGCCCCATGAGAAGAGCTTGTCAAACTGCTGATGACTGGGGAGCAAGAATTGAAGGTTGCTTCTATTGTAGGATTTGGAGGCCTAGGCAAAACCACTCTTGCTAATCAACTTGGTCAAGCTAAGGGGATTGGTGTGACTCAAGATAGGAGTCACATCAAGGGGCCTATCATGACTCTTTTCTGTTTGATAAGAAGATTCATTGGGGCTCGATCCAGTATTATAGNCATGCGCGCTGCTCGCGCTGGTTCCGCGCACCGTTCAGCCCAACGCACCCGCTGCTTGACGCCAACCCCCACCCCCGTCTCCGGCGTACTCTGCCGCAGTTTGCGCTCATCGACGCAGCCATATCCTGCCACCACAGCTTCCGGATCTTTGCTGCTTGCAAACTGTTTGACGGAATGCACGACCGGTATTACACCGTTTGCTCCTATCAAGTGGCAAGTTCTTTCAGATTTTTGGAAACGAGTGCCCTACTTGCTGTTATTTCTTCCTGTATTTACAGGCATCTTGTAGGTTTCTCAGTTATACCGGATCAAAGAGTTATGTGCCACTCCAATGGTGAAATGCCACCGCAAGGCCTGTATAACCAAAAAGAGGTCACGTTGGTCCAGGTAAAACTGTGTCGTGCCATCAGCGAAGTACACCGTTTTAGTATCATTCTCCTCACTTCCCCGTTTATAGTTTTTCAATGTTCCTCCTGAGTCTTGATTCCAGACGACAAGAACCCATGGATCTGAAGGAGAGTGGATTAATTAGTGAGTCCTATGTACTGTGCCTTGTTGCTGGTTGCTGCTAAAAACAGGATTAGTTTACATGGTGTGGATCTAGAGAAAAGAAATTACAAACTTATACTTGTGTAGGGGACCATAAAGGCAACAAGTGTCTTGAGGCCTTATGCCTGCTACTATATATATTATTATCACACAAACAGAGAAACAAAGAAAGAGAAGGAGAGGGAGGGGGAAAGATGGCTGGAACAATGGTGAGTGCTTCCACTGGTGCAATGAACTCCCTCCTTGGCAAGCTCGCCACGCTGATGGGAGAGGAGTTCGCCAAGCTCAAATGTGTCCGGAAGGAGGTGGCGTCTCTCGAGGATGAGTTCAGCAGCATGAAGGCCCTCCTTGAAAAGTTGGCGGACATGGAGGAGATTGATGCTCAAGCCAAAGTTTGGAGGAACCATGTGAAGGACATGTCGTACGGCATTGAAGACTGCATTGATAACTTCATGCACCACATTGGAAAAAATGATGCAACCATTGGGTTTGTCAAGAAGACTGCTAGGCTTCTAAAGAAGTTGAGGGCACGCCACCAGATTGCCAGCAAGATCCAGGAGATCAAGGCTCATGTGAAAGAGGTGAGCGAGCGGCACTTGAGCGGCACTTGAGGTACAAGCTTGACGAGTACACCCCCAAGCCTAGCTATGTGCCTGTTGACCCGCGTGTAGTGGCAATCTATGCAAAGGCTACTGGCCTTGTGGGTATCACTGCCCCATGAGAAGAGCTTGTCAAACTGCTGATGACTGGGGAGCAAGAATTGAAGGTTGCTTCTATTGTAGGATTTGGAGGCCTAGGCAAAACCACTCTTGCTAATCAACTTGGTCAAGCTAAGGGGATTGGTGTGACTCAAGATAGGAGTCACATCAAGGGGCCTATCATGACTCTTTTCTGTTTGATAAGAAGATTCATTGGGGCTCGATCCAGTATTATAGTGAATGAGATGGTGTGATTCTGACAACAATCACTGCATCAGTGTCCCAAGTTTGATCATTGAATCAGTCGTTTCTTTCACAAATGTTTTTATACCTTTATTTCAGCAGGAGTTCAAGTGTGTCCAAGTTCAATTCATTGAGTTTCATTCATTTCCTTGATTTACATAGTTTCATAATGCCCCCAGCCCAACACTGGCGTGGCATTCCCAGCTCTCAAGCACCTGCAGTGATCTGTTCTCCCGAACCATTTCTGGCCTTCGAAGCAGGGGTTACGTGCAAGCTCCAGAGGCATTGACTTATTCTTTGAAAGTATTATTATGCATGAAGACTAGAGAACAGATAATTTATGTTTGGCACCAGAGTCTTCAGAGATTGGAGATGCAATTCAAGATAAACAAGAAGGCGATTGGGTTGCTACTGAAATGAAATTTGCAATTAGTGATTCTGATGCAGAGAACCTGTGGTATATATGAGCTCCTGCTCCCAGCGTCAATCAGCGACAAATATGTGTCAACTGGTCTTACTCTCACCCTTCTAGCAGCATTTTCTTTTATGCAGATAAAATGTTTTCTCCTCTTATTTGTTGTTCAGAATTAGAGATCGGACTGGGTTAGCTATCTTTTGAAGAGGAATACTTGTACTAGGTTCTGGTGATGGAGCCGCTTCTATCATTTTCTGTTCTCTTTCTGTAGTCTACCTTTGTTGTATGGATTTTCTTTGTTCTAATACACGAAGGCAGAGATCCTGCTGCCCTCCCTAGGAAAACTCCCCAAGTCCCCAAAATGCAAATTTATGGGTGTAGGTTTGGTATGGGCCCTAGCCAATTTGGTGGGAAAGGAACAGCTCCTCTTTTCACAAAATGAATATTAATTTAATTTCTATGTGGGCCTATATTATTAATTCAAAAACGATTTCCACATCCTTGTTGATCTATACGGATAGGATTATTTTTAACAAAAGCAAGCTCCAGATTCAGCTCTGCAGACGAGCACAGAGTGGCAGCAGCAGAGTCTGAACTAAGGAACGTGTTTAACACACACCATCCTGACATTGACTTGATCTTGGAACGCATGGTTATGTATGAAGGCTAGGGAAGAAAAGTAATGGGTTTGCAACCATTTTATGTTTAGGTTCTAGAATCTTCAGAGTGCAGATGTTATTTTTAAGATAAACGACGAGGTGATCGGGGTGCTACAAAAATAGACTGAAAGAACATGCAATTGTTAATGCTGACGCAGAGATCTTGTGCCATGTCTGAGCTCCTACTACCAGCTTCAACTTCAATCAGCAACAAAAATGTGATGAATGGTGTTTGTCACCGTTTTCAGGTTCCTTTTGGTCAGAAGATATGGGAATCAGTCAAATTGATGGGAAAGGAACTGCTCTTCTCCCAAAATCAATGTCTTTCAGTTTTTTTATGGCAGCCTGGAATCAGTTCAAAAATGATTTTCACATCCTTCTTGATCTACAATTGTATTTTTTTTAAAGAAAAACAAACTACCATGCCTAGTGACACCATAAACCACATTCACTTAACTCCTGTGTCACTTCACAATTTTTGCCAAACACTCTGTAAGAACAGCAACCGGTTGTATCAATTCCATGCTGTCGTCTTTCAAATGTACTGAGTAATCAACAGCCGTTGCGCAGTTACACCGGAGGACTCCCAAATTCCAGCACTCTCAACATCAGTTTCAGAGGATTGTTTTAGCCGTGTTTAGATTCCTGGGACAATAAATTGTCCCCAAGGAATCTTGCATGCATGGAGTCCTAAATGAAGTCTATTTACAAAACCTTTTCACAGATGAGTGCAACTTTGCGCGACGAATCTAATGAGCCTAATTAATCCATGATTTGCTATAGTAATGCACGAATTTGCCATGGGGTTGTGGAGGTAGTTTTGTAAACTGACTTTATTTAATACTCCCTCCATACTCATAAAACAAGTCGTTTAGGACAGCGACACGGTCTCCAAAGCATAACTTTGACTTCTTATTTTTTATAAAAATACTTATTAAAAACTAACATATGTATACTTTTATGAAAGTATTTTGCAAGACAAATCTATTCATGTAGTTCTCACATTTTCAAACTCAACAACTTAAAAGTTATTCATGTTTTATATTCCCAATGTTTGACTGAAATCTTGTCCAAAACGACTTGTTTTATGGGTATGAAGGGAGTACCTATAATTAGTGGTCAAAGTAGGGTGCAAAAAATTTGTCCCACCATCTGAACACGGCCAATCTTCAGTAATAGGCTAGATAGTTTCAGGGTGGGCTGCAGGACCGCCGTAGCGTGCGGAAACTCTTTGATGGGCACTTCATCGTCCTAGATTTCCTTTTTGTGTGCATTAGCGTGTCGCAGATAATTCCAATCTTCTTTGCGTGCGTGTTTGTTTCATTACAGTGGCCTGTTCATGAATTTAAGCAGTTATATATATGGCCGCTAAGCTCTATCATCATTCAAGTATATACTCCATATGACCATATGCGTTCGTGTACAAAGACCAATGTTGTTTTACCTTGTGAAATTTCCTTGGCGAAATTACTGCAAAAATAACGCCATGGTTACTTTTGTTAAGGTAAACTGTGCATCCCCTTTAGCTATGAGCTCATCAGGGTTGACCCCAAGTCAACCAGACTTGGTGGCCTCCGCGTCCTCCGGTCAGCTAACCGACGGTTGACTCCAAGTCGTCGCCTGGGCCCCACTGTCGGTGGCCTGGTCGGATGTCCCCAATAATTGCACAACTCTTTCCCCTCACCTTCCTCCCTCCATCAATCAAGGCAGCACCCGCGCTCCCTCCCATCGACTTTCTGCTACTGCCGATCCCGATTCTCGTATCCTAGCTACGTTCTTGAGAAGTTGCTCGCAGATCCAACGAGGCAGGCTTCGCGTTGGTGCTGGGCAGCTGCGTAGGGGGTAAAGCAAGCACTCGCACGGACAGCGGCGCAGCAGCAGTGGCTCGAGTCAGTGAAGCCTTCCCGGACCGGGAGAGGAGAGCAGCGAGGTGTGAGCCGGCCGATAAGAATCACCGGATCCCTGTTATTCTCGTCGCTTGCCGCGCACGGACGCCACGCGATCCAGGTAAAAACTTTTTGCCTGCGTCTTTCTCCATTTGTCCGTTCCTATCGTCTGCAACCACCAAATAGGGTGATTTTAATGGTCTCGATCTTTATTCCAGTGGTCAAGACACGGTGAATCTAAGTGAGAATGGATTGATCTTGGGTTTTGGATCGAAGAAAGACAAGATCCCGCTTCACGCATCCAACGGAGGCAGATCGACTGAGCGAAGAGATCGAGAGGAAGAGGTCATGGCTGGAGCTATGGTGTCCGCTTCCACTGGTGCCATGAACTCCCTTCTCGGCAAGCTCGCCACGCTGATGGGGGAGGAGTATGGCAAGCTGAAAGGCGTCAGGAAGGAGGTGGCATCTCTCGAGGACGAGTTCAGCAGCATCAAAGCCCTCCTTGAGAAGTTGGCGGATATGGATGAGCTGGATGCTCTCGCCAAAGAGTGGAGGAACCAAGTGAAGGATATGTCGTATGACATCGAAGATTGCATCGATGACTTCATGCACCACATTGGCAAGAATGATGATGGGGACATTGGGTTTGTCAAGAAGACTGCTAGGCAGCTAAAGAAGATAAGGGCCCGCCATCAGATTGCTAGTAAGATCCAAGAGATTAAGACTCGTCTGAATGAGATTAGTGAGAGGCGCACGAGGTACAAGCTTGACGAATATATACCCAAATGCAGCTATGTGCCTGTTGACCCACGAGTAGTGGCAATCCATACGGAGGCTGCTAATCTTGTGGGCATGGATGTCCCAAGAGAAGAACTTGTTGAATTGGTGACGGGTGAGGAGCGAGAGTTGAAGGTGGTTTCTATTGTTGGATTCGGAGGCCTTGGCAAAACCACACTTGCCAATCAAGTGTACCACAAGCTTAAAGGGCAGTTTGAGTGCAAAGCATTCGTGTCAGTGTCTCAAAAACCTGACCTACCAAAGCTTCTCAGCACAATTTTGAAGGAAATTAGTGGGATCGTTTCTCACACTAACGAGTTGGAAGATCTTGATAATATCAAAAAACATCTGCTAGATAAGAGGTATTATCTTGTTTTATGCATTCTATGCTAGCACTATTTCTTTTTATAATTACGCATTCACAATGATGGGCGATCTTATGACAATGTGACTTCTACTGTCATAAAAACATATTTGCAAAATACTGTTCATTTGCACTGCACATGTGCACGTGCAGGTCCTCGGCCGATATTTGGACTCCTCCTTTTATAAAGGACAACTAGAGAGATGTCCCGCATATTTGCGCGGCTAGTATATAAAATTTAAATATCTATATATCTATTTTTACATCCTTATTGTTTTTCCTAAACTTGTTTTTTCTAATCGGTGTCCTTTTGTCAAACATTATGCCGAATTGTTGACAAAATAATTCAGTTAAGACTATTATTATTGTTGTTGCTCAATCTCTTATAGGTATACTCTATATGTACATCTTTGTTTATTTTTATTTTGACTAAATAACTTTGATTGGAGTTATCTTTAGTTAATGGTAGAAGTTGGCAGTTTTATCAGCTAAAAGTAATTTCATATTTATGTTTGTATAGTGACAATGACCGGCTAATTAACGATTGGACTAATTTCATAGTAAAGGAAAAGGTATATATTTTTTAGATAAAGCATGGGTATTTTGATTATTCTTCCTTTACGTAAACAAATATTTTGTTTTATTTTTTATTTTAAATAGTATTGAGGTATTTTAGGTTAATTTTTATGTAATGGCAACGATGGATGATTTTCAAAAAAAATAAAGATATATGGATGTTTTAGGCTAATTTTATGTAATGACAATTGCAGATAATTTTTAAATAGTTACATGGGTATTTTAGGCTAATTTTTACGTAACAGCAATTGTAAGTTTATTTTTCTTTTTTCCTTCGATTAACGTGAAAATTTCTATGTGTTAAGAGTGAACGTAACTTTTCTCTCGGAGGTGTTCATAGGAGTAGGGTTTGCGTGCGTGTTTTCATAGGGGGTGAGTGTACGTGCGTGTGTGAGCGTCTGTGTCTGTACTGGTCTTTCGCAAAAAAACACTTTTCTAATGACATTGGTGGATGATTTTTAAAAATATATATGGATGTTTTAGGCTATTTGGGTAATTTTTAGATAGTTAAGGGGTATTTTTGGCTAAATTTTATGTAATGACAGTGGTGGGTAATTTTAATTTTTCTTATTTTCTCTGATTAACATGAGAATTTTTAGGCCTTGAGAGCGAACGTGGAGGCTCCGTTTGTTGGCCAAAGACTAAGATAATAGATAGATGAATAAAAGAAGTCAACGTGATTTATATTCACCTATTTATTCTCGTTAAGGCCGGCTTACCCAATAAGCATCATCATCTAGTCTTCCTAAACCCCTGATAGTCATCGGGTAGCCTCTTTCTTTTTGTACGATAGGTAACCACGAAATTTACCAGTTTGTTTATAGAGCAATTTGTTGTCACCTTAAACCATAAACAAAAAAAAATATTTGTAACTTTACTGCAACATTATTTTGAAATAAAATTTATTACTGGTTAGTCTTTTTTATAAGGGAGACTATCGATCCCAGGCCATTACATTTACTATCTGGTAAATTATGTCCATGATTCTGAGTTGATATCTACCACAACAAAAATGTTATCGCTGCAGCGCCCTCTGTAGTTTACAATAATATAATAGTGGTTGTTATAGTCTATGTTTTAAACACATATATTCATATGAGTCCTCAGCTAATCTAATCTTTCTACTTGAGATTAACTTTATGACAATGTTACACTTGGACCCCCTGTTGTCTATAATAAGCTGTGCTATTGCACTAAGTATGTCGGCTTTACTATTTGTTCCGCAAAAATTGTATAATTCACGTATATTTTCTTTACAGGTACTTCATTGTAATTGATGATTTATGGGGTTCCTCTGCATGGGAAATTATTAAATGTGCTTTTCCAGAAAATAACGTTGGCAGCAGAGTAATGACAACCACAAGGATTTATGATGTGGCTCTTGCTTGTTGCTCTTGGAACAAACAGTATGTCTATAACATGAGGCCACTTATTGAAGAAAACGCCAGAAGGTTGTTTTTTAGTAGAATATTTGGCGCTTCTCAAGCTTGTCCTACTGCATTGGAAGAGCTCTCAACTGATATTCTCAAAAAATGTGGTGGCTTGCCCCTTGCAATTGTAAGTATAGCCAGCCTTCTAGCTGGCCAGTCCAATAGTAAGTGGGAGTATGTGCGGAATTCTCTAGGCTCCATGTTTGAAGGAAATCCTAATCTAGGAGACATGATGCGGATATTAGACCTAAGCTACAAAAATCTTCCTCTCCATCTTAAGACATGCCTGCTATATATTGGTATGTATCCAGAGGACCATATCATAAGGAAGGATGACTTGCTGAGGCAGTGGATAGCTGAAGGTTTTGTGAGTAAAGTCCGTGGGCTGGATGCAGAGGATGTTGCTGGGAGTTACTTCAACGAGCTAATCAACATGAGCATGCTTCAACCTGTGGTCACAGACTACAACGATGAGGTTTTGTCATGCAGGGTACATGATATAATGCTTGATCTTATCAGAGTCAAGTCAGCAGAAGAGAACTTCGTTTATGTAATTGATGACACGGAAGCCACAAAACATAACAAGGCCCGTCGTGTTTCCCTCCATCATGCTGTTGCAATAGGTCAGATTCCAAAAGCAGGTAATGGATCACTGTCCCAGGTCCGATCATTTGTGGATTTCACAGGGGTTTCCATTGCTTCACTTGAGGGGTTCAAGTATGTCCGTGTTCTACACTTGGTATTTACTTGGAATGGGAGAGAAAAACCGGACCTCACCATTATCCGCGGATTATTTCTGTTGAGATATTTGAATATTGACAGCTTCGGATATCATTTGGAGCTGCCTAATCAACTCTTTGGTCTACGGCATCTGGAGACAATGGATATACATGATGGTACGGGTGAGACTGAGACAAGAACCATTCCATTAGACATTGTCCGTCTGCACCGACTATCACATTTGATTTTACCAGATGGAGCAGAGTTTCGTTGTGGGATTGGCACCTTAAAATCCTTGTGTACTCTGAGGGGATTCGATATCTCGAAGAGCTCGTTGGACAGTGTTAAGTCCCTAGGCGAGCTAACCAACTTGAGAGATCTTCATATTTGTTGTCGTGGTGACCACGTGGACGACATGGCTTTGAACGCCTTGCAAACTTCACTTGAAAGACTTGCACATTCTAGCAACAGTCTCAAGAGCCTTCATTTATGGATATCTTCGAGAGATCCATTGATTGTGCGCCCTGATTGGCTGAGCACGTTGTCCCTATTCCCACGCAAGCTTCAGAGGCTCCATCTTGGCGTTCGACTTTCCAGGATCCCCAAGTGGATAGCTCAGCTCCACGACCTCTGCAGCTTGACGCTGGTGGTAGATAAGGTGGTGGCCAAGGATGATGACATTGGAATTCTTGCAGGGTTGCCTTCCCTTGTCTACCTCTGGTTGGTCATTTCACGAAATCAAGAAGAAATGATCGTCATGGCCAACAACACTGGTGTGGCATTCCCTGCTCTCAAGCGCCTGGATTGGTGGTGTCCAGCAGAGCCGTTGCTGGCCTTCGGAGCAGGGGCTTTGCCCAGGCTACAGAAGATTGAACTAGTGGTTACTGTGGCGGGATGGGAACACGTGGGCAAGTGGTTGGGACCTGTCGGCATCGAGCACTTGCCAGCTGGCCTCAAAAAGATTGATATGCACAACTTGGCAAAAGGCAGGCCCGATGAAGCCACAGAGTCTGCGCTGAGGAGCGTGTTTAACATGCACCATCCTGGCGTTGACGTGTCCTTTTATTGAATCCTGGCTGACCACTCTCTTTGTCCATGTTCCTGGTGACATATCTGGTTACGTCCAGAGTTTCAATGCCACCAGGAGAAATCAAATGAGATCCTAAGAATAGAGGAACTAGGGCGAGAGACATCCTTTACAAGCCAGCAAAACCTAACTGAACTCATTGTTGTATAAGATCACATGCATTATTTTCCCTGTTACTTCAGTGCTTACATTGTTTATTTCTAGTTTCCTTTAGTGCTTATCTTCCCACTTGAGTTTTTCTGGTCACCTTTGCTCTTCTGCGTTTACTCCATTGCTCTGGCAAGTTCACGCCTCTGTATTGTGTGCAAGTAGCAGCAACGGTGAATCTGAATTTTTGAGGCTAGATATATACTCCGCATCCGTTTAACTTGTGAACAAAAAAAAAGGCCGTTGTTTTGTTTAAAGATCATCCGGTCTTAAAAATGTTACTTTCTAGCTGCTAGGCTGTTCAAACTACAGCGTCCTACCATTGGTATGCACTTTATTTGGTTGTTTACGAAATCCTTGTGCAAAGCAACCAGAAGATGCATTGGTTTCTCTCACTTAGTTTCCTACTGTTAGTGTGCATACCCTTTGCTGGGAGTACCCTAACAGTTCAGCAGTCGATTAACTCGTTATGTATGTGCTCAGCAGCGGGCACGAGCTGGGGGCGCGCAGCCGCGTTGGGCTCTGCGTCGGTGGGCTCGCGAGGCCGGGCTGGAGCTCGGCGGCAGCGGGCACGCGAAGCCAGGCTGAAGGTGAATGGGGCCGGCCGGCCGGGCATAGGGAAGAAAAGAAGGCGGAAGAAAAAAGTGGCACGTGGGCTCCACATACAGGGGTATTTATGTCCATACAAAAATAATAGAGCTTACGGCCATGTTTAATTCCATAAGTTTTCCCTATTCATCACTATTCATCAAATATTAGGACACTAATTAAAGGTATTAAACGTGGATTAATGACAGATTAATTATGCTTAATAGATTCGTCTCGCGATTTTCCGTCCATCCGTATAATTAGTTTTATAATTAGATCATGTTTAGCCCTCGTAATCTTCAATTTAGTTTTGCTACAGTAAATTTCTTAAAGTTATCTTGCTGAATTAAACAGGCCTACATATATGGGAGCATCGAAGATGTACAAAGTGGCAGAAAAAAATTTATAATGGAGCATCGAAGATGTACAAAGTGGCAGAAAAAAAATTATATTGGTATGATCTCAAATAGATAAAGTTTAATAGCAGATGTCTGAACTTGCAAAAATAACGGTGGCACAAAATAAATTAAAAAAAACTAAGTTAAGCTGGCCTTTCTCGCGTGCTGGGCCAAACTGGGCCTTCCGCTCCTGCTGGCAGCGCTGAAGGATGCGAACGGAACTTGTGGGCCTGTTCGATATGGAAACAAAAACATCCTATTTCCTATTCTCCCCTTTCTGCCATGGCCCCCATCTCCTCTCTCTCGGCTTCTTAAAAAAAAAAGACACAATCTCCTCTCTCTCGGTCTTCCTTTCCTAGCGGCGACGACAGGGCGAGTGCCGCCGCCTCCGCGCTACGCCGGCGACGAGCTTACCGCAGGGGTATGCGTTCACTTCCTTCCCCTTCTTGCCGTGCAAACTCGAACACCCAAACCCCTAGCGTACGCTATTTCTTTTCGGATCTGACCATGTCTGATACTGGGTGCGCCCTGGCGCCTAGGGTTGGGACCCAAGCTGAGGATGTACTGAAAGTACCTCCGGCTAATGTTATGGGGGCGTATATGGTAGAAATTCAGCGGGAAAATAGCAGCTTTTGTAAAAATTCCGCAGTGTCATCCCTGTTTATAGAATTATAGTAGTGCTGTTTGTTTAAATGAAAGTACTGATTGCAGGCTGGTTCTTTTTGTTGTTATAACCTGCAAAGTCAGTCACTAAGAAGTCACAGGTACTGTTACAGGACTTTCTATCCATCTCGGAGTTGAACACTTATGCCCAAAGCATACCTTGTACTAACCTGGGTAGTATTTTAGGTCTGATATGTGCTTTTATCTTACCAGTGTTAAGCAGTGTCAGATCCACCCCAGTTATTTCACTCGATGAATGTAATGGCTTTTATGTACCCGTAATGATGGATCCATAACAATCTAGTGTGCTTTTGATGTTTATTTTTTCAGGCCAAGGCGCCAAGCATCATGTCGGAAAGAGGTCGACTGCTACGGCGTCCCATTGATGATCGCAGGGGGTACCATGAAGTCCGTCTAGTTGATCCCAGAGGGTTTCCTGAAGTCCTTGTGGCTGGTGAACGTAGGGGCTACTCTGACACCCGTCCGGTTGATGAACGTAGGGGCTATGCTGACACTCGTCCGGTTGATGAACGTAGGGTCTACCCTGGTGTTCGTATAGCCGATGATCATAGGGGCTATCCTCCCATTCGTGTTGATGACCGTAGGGCTTATCCTGACATCCATGAAGGCCCACGCATGAGAGGAGCTCCTCACCCTCACCCTCACCCAGCTGTTCTGGAGGAAGAGCTTGAGTTACAGGAAGTTGAACTCCGGAGGCTTTTGGCAGATAACCGTGCGCTGGCTGAGGAGCGTGCAGATTTAAACAGGGAACTGCAAGCTGGAAAAGATGAGGTCCGCCACTTGAACGTGATCATTGCAGACATTACTGCTGAGAAGGAAGCTCATATCAGTAAGCTTGTGGACAAGAGGAGGAAGCTTGAAGCTGAGCATAGAGCAAATGAGCACTTACGGGATGAGACCATGCAGCTTCGTGGTGAAATTGAGAAGCTCATTGGTTCTAGGAAAGAACTCTCAGCAGAGGCTGCATCTCTCATGGAAGATCTGACCAGGGAAAAATCTGTTAAGCAGCAGCTACCTATGCTGAAAGCAGAGCTTGATGGTCTGCAACAGGAGCTTATTCATGTGAGGTACATCTGTAGTCTCTTTTGCCCTCCGTCTGATTCCCATGCACTCACCAGTTAGTCCTTTGCATGTATATATGCTCAGGTCATTGGTTTCTCTTCCACAGGACTGCTTGTGAACTAGAGCGGAAAGGGAATTTTGAGTTGGTGGAACAAAGGAAGGCAATGGAGAAGAATATGATTTCTATGGCACAAGAGATTGAACAGATGCGAACTGAATTAGCTGAATGTGAAGGTAGATCATGGGGCACAGGTATGTTAGACAGCTTCTGTAAATCTTTCTTATTCTTGTGCAGTCTCTTGTCTCATTGGCAGGAGATCGTACTATTATAGAAGCTGTTTGACTGTACTTCTCTGCATATTTCTGCATTTATTTGGACTATCTGCCATCAGTACGTTGAGTTTTGTAGTAGTTGGACATCATGGGTATCAGAATTATGTGCATATAGAGATACTGGATCTGTTCTTATTCTGATCTAGGAACCACTTTGTATCACTCAGTCATTTTTTTTTTCGAAATTACTATCTGAGGTGTGAAATCTGAAATAGTTGTATGACAGCTAATGTACTGAACTTACAAAAGTTTGATGTGTTCCACAAACTGGACAAAGTCTTCTTCTGGCATTTCAGTGGCTTTTTCAAGATGCCAACTACTCACCCGTGGACGCGCAGACCCTATATTGGATATGTAACTGAATGGAATCATTTGAAGCTACAACTAGATCTTAGTGTAATTGGGAAAGATTCTAGTTTCAATTTAACAGCTTCAAATAGGACAATAGAGCAACACAAAGTTGTCCTATACATGCTCAGTTGTTGTTTGTCAATGAAATTGAGACATATGAACACCATGATGTGGTACTTCTGTAGCCAAAAACATTGTTTGCAGTTCTATTAGTAATATCCTTACTACTTCTAACTATAACTTATGAAAATACTGTTTCTTATTTAAAAGTTAAAACTGGATCTACGCTGATAGCTATTGTAGTAACTATCTTATGGGAGACATGCCTTTCTAAACTTTGAAATTGACATTGTACATACTTAGTTTTTAAACTGATAAGAGCCTACTTGCAGTATTTGTTTTGAATAATATGCATTTAGGGGTTTCGGTTCAAATTCTTGGACAGAAATGAAAATGATTACTGAGCGCTGTTGACTTTTGTGTTGGCACTGACTATGTTTAAAAACTGAAAAAATACTTGCATTGTTTAACTTATTAGGACAGGTTCAAGTGTGTAGAAGGAAAAGGAAAATTATTCTTTGCTTCAAGTAGCTAATCATCCATGCCTGTTTTACATTTCTTGGTTATCATCATGTGAAACTAGACATAAGATTCGGACGTGCAGAGACAATTGAAACTCCAATAGTCTGACATTTTCCACCGTGGATGTATATGGCTGAACTCAACAATTAATGTTGTTTATAATGGGCTGTTAAAAGATCGTGGAAATATCTATTAGCATGCCATAGTCAATATTCCATTGGTTCAAGGGGCTAGTTGAGTGGCAGACCAGCGGCTCATTATCAGTGTCATTGAGGCAAGATTTGCAACAGGCATGCTAGGTGAATGCCTTGGGCAACACTTGCCCTTAATAAAAGTAAACTTAGGGATGTTCCTCGTCAACTATGATTACTTAAATCATTTCTTTTTTAATCTTTGCAAGCTAGCATGGGCTTTGATTTTCTTCAAAGTAGGCTACCAGAAATAGTTTTCTTCTTGTCAGCATTGATGTTTTGTGTCTGTCATCTTTTATTTCTTTAATATAAAGGGAGAACTCTTATCATGTTGTTATTACTTTTACATACTTTTTAAGGTGGAGCATACGGGATGCAGATGGGTAGTCCTAAAGTGACTTTTGCTACTCCATATGGAGATAGCTACAACATTCATGCGGTATGATCACCTAAAAGATGGCAATATGTGTCCATTTGATTCTTTCCATATTGGCTTAAGATTGATCCTGATTTATCATTAACTAATCTGTTATCAGGATGTTATTCAGAAAGGTCCTTTAAATCCTCAAGAATCAAGTTCATGGAGCACCTATGATAAGAATCGTCTTCAGTTCCGCTAAGACCGCAACTGATATGTATTATTGGGAGAAAGAGTCACCTTCTAGGTGCTAGCGAGCATGTCGCATGGTTATAGTACCCAAGCTTTATACCTGCATTATAGTTAAAGAGTTGTCGTATTTGAATGCTTCTAATCATTTTCACTTATGTGGTAGTCCTTTAAATTTTTCTAATCCTATCTGAGACTTGAGAACTGCTTAGATTTTGCAGAATTATTAAAGTATTGATACCATGATATCCAGGTTACCATGGCTATATTGATCTAAGTCTAATAAATATTTTGTTAGGGCTTGGGGACATATATGATATACATTTATTAGAACCCATACATGCCCTGTATGGCATATCTAGTCTGAATCTAGCAAACTGTTGAAGTGTTGACTAATTTAATATGTTGGCAAAATACTTCACATCACATAGTAGATACCTAGTCTACATGACAAATTGGACACATTGAACTATATGGTTATGGGACATATAGTCCAAGATAGCTATGTACATAAGCAAATAACACAATGCTGGTTATTCATCTAAGCCTTTTGTGTAGAGGTATCAAATGCGATTCGATTGGTAAGTAGACATTGGAGGAAGGGAAGGAGACAGAATGGAGCAGCTGCCCTAGGGGTAGTTACCATTGGTATGTAGACATTGGAGGAAGGGAAGGAGGAAGAGTGGAGCAACTGCCCTAGGGGCTATTGTCCCTAACACGAGAGGGTGGAAATGACATGATACAGTTATAGAGTTTAACCCCTTATAATTCTTACTTGATCCAAATTAGGTATAATTCCTTTATGGTTCTAGAGAGGATCAGATCACTTGACCTAGGTGACCTACTGCAAGACTCCAGACTATAATAATAGCTAAATGAACTACTGAGAACAGGGAAAATGTGGTGGATGATCTAGCTGTACCGTTCTTGGGGTGCTACATTGTGAGTGAATAGACACTAGGCCTAAATGGGCTGCCCATGACATCTTCCTCATCGAAGGGGCGCTGTTGGACCCGTCTGGTCGAATTCCAACTTATCCTCGAGCTAGTTTGCACGCCCTGAGTGGTGCCTCTAAAGCTTTGGATTTCACTGCGATGAATGATGATGGCATGAGGCAAATGTTGATGAAATAGGGCATGATGTGGGCAGTTGAAGTGACAATTCATAATGTCCTAGTGATTGTAACGACGATGAAGATATGAACTACACATTGTTCATCATGATCTTTTATACATAGCCAAGACATTGACCCCAAAGTTCCTCCTAGACTCTCCTTAGGTTGTGCCATGATAGATGCTGGTTAAACTTGTTGCAAGGGCATGCAAACCTTGTCTAGAAATGGTGCTGGTAACTAGTCGATGAGTATGTGATTCACTGAAGTTGATTTGAATTGGAATCCTAATGGCTTGTGCCTTCACAATTATACGCTTCTTGATCTTGACAACGACAACAAGCCAAGCCAAGGCTTTGTTGGTGTAGATGTCATTGACCCTTGGTGGTGTAGATGGCATATGTGGCAAAGAAACCTCAAGTGATTTGATATAGCTACTTTGTAATCTTCGATGAGATGAAGTTGACAACTCCTTCATGATTGTCTTTCTTCATGTTAGCATACGAGTTCAAGGTCATTGGCAATGATGGAATGATGTTGCACCCGGAAGAAGCCATTTACTAAGTC
The DNA here is from genome assembly GCA_004135705.1 of Alloteropsis semialata. NCBI lineage: Eukaryota > Viridiplantae > Streptophyta > Magnoliopsida > Poales > Poaceae > Alloteropsis > Alloteropsis semialata. The sequence goes on along the minus strand of CM014272.1, from coordinate 85,053,147 downwards.
ATGAACCTTGTTCATGCTAGTGCAAATAATTGACCTTGGAGGTGAGGAACCACCCACAATTGGTAGGAGTGTTGCTCATCAATGCTATGTGTGCTAATGGGCCTCTAGCTAAGTTGGTTTGGTGGCTCTAGTAGCACTCCTTAGATCCTGGGTTCGACTCCCTATGGGAGCGAATTTCAAGCCGTTGGTCGTCTCACATGGACTATGGTGCCGCTGTGTAAGGGTGGGACATGTGTTTAGGTGTTTTCTCGACCTTCATGAGGTCTTCTCTTAGCAAAAATGCCCAGGGTCTTACCCCTCATTGGTCGAGTTTTTTTTCCAAGTGGTATAGATGGGACCTTCCACTTGTAGAGTTCTCAACAAGATCTTGTGTGCCTCTAACCTTAGTGGTGCAGCTAGACATGTTACATGTACCTTAATGGAAGGACAATTATCTCCAAATCTAGATCCTTGAAGAACATATCCATCCACTTGTCATCTTCACATGGGATCAAAGTCACCCTTGAATGATTTCTATGAAAGACCTTGCTCACCATGTTGTTGCTTGTCAAAGAAGTGGTATTGCTCGTTCCCAACTATCTTCCTATAGGCCGAAGAAAGAATATGCACGGCAATTCCTCAGGTGTTTGCGCATGGTGGGTTGACATAATGTTCATCTCCCAACAATTGCGAGAGATTGTGATTGTTGAAAGAACTTCACTGACGCCACAAGGATTGAAAACCTAGTGGAGCTTGTTGTAGTGACCAAATGCCACTGATAATTTACCACAACTCAAAGAACTCTTGTTAGGTGCTTATGAAAAACTATTCAATTGATGGCATTGAATATATTTTGGTATAGATCCTTAGTAGCCAATTGCGACGGCCAAAGGTCGATTTATGTCAAGGACCTCCTGTTAATAGTAGCTTCCGCTACAATCAGAGTGATTCCTTGAAGTCCATCAACCTCCATCATTGCCATCAGTTGCCCTCAAATGTAGGATCCATGCCGGTGATGGTTGAAGGTTTGGCCAATGTAGTAGCCCAACGCGTTCGATGGACAGCGGTTACATGAGTACAAGCACCACTCCATCCATCTAAACAGGAACAATTCATCTCCATATGATTAGCTAGGCCTTGGGACCAACGATGCTGAAACAACTTAGGCCAAGTTCATCCAACCAAACATGATTTGTGGAAATTTTTTTGGAAGAAACTACTGGGCGAATATCATTTTTCTATTTACCAAACCATCAGGTGTATTACCATCAGGTGTATTTTTTGATGGGGGTAATTAGTGGTGACGAGAGATCATTCTTCCTTGATTCAAAATAGGTCTAGTTATCTAGAAACTCACATCACTTGACTTCAAATAACCTATTGGAAGATTCTGGACCTTTGTTACCGATCCTAAGTCGACACGGTTGAGGAATGAGTATGTTACTTTTGCATAATTTTACAAGGAAGGTATCAGATTGTTCCTGCATTCTCTGAATGGAGTCCATGACTAAGCTTCGGACTACTCCTAAAGGAAATGGTGAAGTAAACCATTGACAAGATGCACAAGTGGGAGCTTGGTCTATCCGATCTGCATGGGACCTCATGCATGGTACAGAGACTATGAACAGTACCTCAAGCTAAGGAGGTGGCCATTGGGCCACTTTACGCCTATGACAAGAAGTTCATCACTTGAAGCTTAGAAGGCACATATGCTAGACCTTGTTGGTTGTCAACAGTGAACTTTTGAAAGGTGCATCGGCACTACTGAACTTATTCAGTTCATGTTTCAAGCCATCATTGGCGTATGAAGCACATGTTCAAGATCTTGTTGGTTATCAACAGTGAACTTTTGAAAGGTGCATCAACACTACTGGGCTTATTCAGTTCATGTTTCTAAGGCATCATTGGCAGTTCTGAATTACACTAATACAATAAGAATCAACATCTGAAACTCCAAGATCATTGGCAACTATTGGATGGGACAACTGTCTTTTTGGACTTATATGCAGTGAGAGAAGTATAGTGAGAAATTGAATAGCTAGTAATAGAATGGTGACCAATAGTGGAGTTGGAGTAAGCATGAAGCTACAACTAGACTCAAAATGTTACCCAAAATTGATGCTTTAGCATTGTCTAAACGTAAACTGTCAATGTGAAGCTTGTTGTGGGCATAGCAGACACATCTATCACTTTTGCAATGGCTAGCAACAATAACTGAGAAGGATCCTCGATTGAGGTGTCATCAGTGCACCGTGGCTAAAGGTGTCTTCATGGGTACCCATTTTCTTGTGAGATCAGAAGTAGCAATGAGATCCTGAATATATCTGTTTGAGATATGTAATTACTATTAGCTGTTGAAGGGACCTCAATCCACAAGAAGATATAAGGACCCAATGTAGACATTATTTTGAAAAATGTACCATAGGCCCTACTATGTTGGATATTAAATATACAAAAAGGCGAAAGACAAAATTGTATAGCTGACAGAGTCCAAGAAGGCAATGAGAAAAAGGTATGTATGGACTAGACAGAGGAGAAATAAGAGGAAGAGTCATATGATGTGAGAAAGTTTTTAAGTCTTCTTTGATTCTGTGCACTTGATCAAGGACATGATTTATCCAAGCTTGGAATCTGCTCTTTCCCCTCAAAGATGAAGTTATTTGTTTGCGTCCAAATGTTTCATGCCGTTTGGATAAAAAATTCCATGAAAGAATGGATGGAGCTGTCCTTGCTCCATAATGCACAAGTTCAAGTTGAGGGCATCAATGATTTCACTAGACAGGTAGCTGAAGAAGAGGTTAAAAGTTGTTTCTTCATGGTGAATTGTACACATGATGCCATCTGTTGGTAGCAAAAATTTTGTATTCCACCTGTCCATGTATAGAAGATAGAGAAGAGTCAATCTGTGGCTATATTATGTCTTTGTGAGGCTATTTTTTTGGAAAAAGTGAAAACAATCTCCAGATCAACATGTCAACCACTAGAAGCAAAAGTGAAGCACAGACTTGAGGTATGAATGAGAATAAAGAAAAAACAGTACTACAGCACAAACATTGCCATCTTCTTTGGAAAATTTATTGGGCCACATTTTACTTTCGTGAATCATATGGAGGATTAAGTTGTAATTTTAGAATGGTTTAGCTTGTCTTGTTATAATTTCAGTTATTAGTTGAGCTTTTGAGCACAAGGTGTTAGGAAATAGCACCTTTGCTTTAGATATATTTTATTTGCAAGAGGATTATTGAATGCACTAGGTCATGATCTCTACTTCTTTTAATAATTTCTAATTGTGAACAATATCACAGACTGTTACTTTTCAATGATTGATGTGTCCTTCAATTATTATGTGCTTGTACTCTGATCTTTCCCTTTTAGTTTTTATGTTTCTTATTCGGTGAAGCGGTCTGGCTGCATTACACTAACTACATTTTAATTTATGTGTCGGTCTATCACACTATATTTTGTCATGTTATTTACAACCTTGCAAACTGTATATGTGATTTTCTGTTTTATGGCCCTTTCAGGATGAAATTCGTAGTTGCTACTTGCCACCTGGGAGAACATATATTTTGATTGATGAGAAGAAAATGAGCAGCTACTGCAAAAGACACAAAGCGAGCGATATATCTGGTGCCCTGCTGTCACCAAAGGTTCTCGTAGATCACATCCATGAACTGAACATCAGATGAAGACATCCAAATAGCGTTGAAAGAACTCAAGCATGAAACTGTTTACCAAATTCTTAAGGAATCAAATGAAGGCACAACGCGGAATGTAGCAACACTTCATGGAACATGAATGCGACACCATTGGTGACTTGGTTGCTAAGCATGTGTTATTTTGGTATAGTTTTCTTTGGAGCAAGGGAAAACGCAGTGCATCAAAGATTGGGAAACTTTTGCTTTTTTGGAAGTTCATGTCATATCGTGATTTACTCTGTAGGGAAAATGAAAACAGACTGCTGCAGAATTACAGTTTTCATTGGTGGCTACAGTTGTGTGTCAGGCCTTAAGGTTTCCAAGTTGTGTTCAGGGTGTTTAGCTGTCTGTCCCTTTTGCTCCTGGAATGAATCAGTTGGTTCAGTTCAGTATCTGGATGAACTTATCAGACAGGGTAATTGCAGATGTGATTGAGGGCAATATATGGCGCCGGTGCTCATGTTTCTGATAACATACAATGTTTCTCACTGGTTTTGGTGAGGATTGCACGCATGGCAAAGTTAGAGGATACAGGACCTGCCCATGGACCACATTTATGGTGCTTGGTTTTACTGAGATTTCTTGGTTAAACCTTTTTGCTTGAATTGATGGTTTATTTCCAAATACTTGTATATGGATTCCATGTATCAGAATTTAGAAGTTCTGCAAGTCTTTTTACATGTGAAGCACACCATCAGAAGGAAACCAAGGATTTCATCAGTGTCCTTACTCTGCTAAAACTGCTCTAAATGTATTCTTGCTGCATTTGACCATGGTAGATGTCATACGTAAGCCATGTCTCTGCAGATTCACTGCCTTGGATTGATGTTTTCTGAAGAAAACTGAACAACTGTTGTGGTGGTGTATCGACCATTGCTGGAAGAAGATTCTGATGTCATTCAAATTGCTAGAGGGGTCAGGGGTGTGGTTTTTAGCTTTCAGACCTGACATTTCCGAGTGGATCTGATGCTGTACTTTCAGGCATGACATTTGTTTGCATTTCAATGACTGGTTGGAGGAACAGACATAATCCACTGTTGGTTGAGAAACACCTTCATTTGAAACTCTAATGATTTTTGTGGTAAGACTGCATGAACCATCCGGTATTGGAATTGGGTTTACGCAATGGATCCATATGTTCTGATCAGAAAATGTTACTGTGACCTAGGATTATACTTCAGTAAGCTTTTGATAACCATTTGGGTTTTGACGCCAGAACATGCTGAGTGCCCCTGGACTTAGGATAACCAAATAGCTGAAAACGTGCATTTGCTCCAATTTCTGTTAGGCATGCAATCAGAGAAAAAAATCTTTTTTTTTTTAACTTCCATCAGCCCTTTTGGCTTTTGCATGGTTTGAGTTGGTTTTCCTATCAATAGTAAGCGATGTGTGACAATAGATGCTCATGGTGGAACGCAAGTTCATTCAAGCTTTGTAAATGGAGATGTATTTGGCTGCTCAGTTCTATTCTGTTGCTGTCCTGATCGCAAGGCAGGGATGCTCTGTTTCTTGCGTTCAGACGTCACATTGGTTGAGAAGCAGCTTCGTTCAAAATTCTAATGACTTCTGTTGCGTGACCCCATTGGTCATGTGCAAGTGCAATGGATGCACATAGACTGATCAGAAAATGATTTTTGACACACGAACATGCTGAGTGCCCTTATGGACTCTGACACGGTGCAGCAAACGCCATCCATGGCGAGGTTAAGTTATAGGCTCTGGGTTTTCGGCTTCTTGCGCGGATCAGTTCCATTTTTCAGTCGTATACGCAATCAGCGATTACTTGCCATGAGCACTGCGCGCGTTAAGCTTCCTAGCCTCCATGTAAGTAGCAATGCGCCAATGCCAGCAACAGACTACAATATACGACGAGCCATCTGTAGAGCACGATTGGAAGATACTTCACGTTCGGTGGCCCATTTCAATCAGGTGTTTTTGTCCCTTTGGATTCTCAGACACTTCATTCAGTCGAGTGATCTAAGCCCTTTGATCTTGCGATAGTAAAGAAGTTGGATAAATGAGACGTACGTAGAACGGAACTCTACGTATTTGATCATTAAATAAATAGATCTTATAGTTTATAATAACTATGGCCGGCCAAGGCATTGTTGGTTACGGACTATATAATTCTACGCTAGAAGTTGCTTGAGACTGAAGGAAGAGAACAGCATTGGGGTGCCATATGTTGACTCCGCAATGCTGTGAACGATGCTTACAAAACTCCATCGGAGTTACCTATATAGCCTCCTCCGCCACTAGAGCTTATCCAATAGGCCCCACTGCCTATAAATTACCTATACACTGCGATACAAACCTTAGCCAAGACCAAACACATTTGCAATCTACCTAAACTGTGAGTAATCTGTCTCCTCACTGCTCCTCATCTCACTAGCTATACTTCTCCACAAACTTTGCAACCGGTTCTTCATCTCCTTTTCTTCTCGATTTCCAGGCGATGGCAACCAGTGGACCAGGTAGCAGTGCCGGCGGCGCCGCCGCTGCGGCCAAGGATTCATGGCCGGAGTTGGTGGGCCTGTCGTCGGAGGAGGCGAAGAAGAAGATCAAGGAGGACAAGGCGGACGCCGACGTGCAGGTCGTCCCGGCTGACGCCTTCGTCACCATGGACTACAACACCGGGCGGGTGAGGGTGTTCGTCGACACCAACGACAAGGTCGCCAAAGCTCCGAGGATCGGCTAGGGGGCGCTGACCGCCTGATGCATTGTTCCTACCGGCACAATGTTAAAGCATAATCTAATTAGATTTGTGTAACTGAATCCATCCATGCGTGAATGTATAAATAATGCGTGTGATCGCTTCGTTTCGGCCACCGTGTGCATGTGTTTATCAGAAAGGAAAAAAACAGGAGGGGACCACTACGACAGAAACTCACATTGGTGGGAGCACATTAGTGCCGGTCCCCCTGGAGCCGGCACTAACATGTTCGGGGGCAACATTTAGTGCCGGCTGGAAAGAAACGTGCCTGCGGAGACACGTTAGTGCCGGTCGGGGGCTCCAGCCGGCACTAAACGACGTCATTTAGTGTCGGCTGGTGTTATTGGCCGGCACCAAAGTGGCGCGCCCATTTAGTGCCGGCCAATAACACCAGCCGGCACTAAATGACGTCGTTTAGTGCCGGCTGCAGCCCCCGACCGGCACTAACGTGTCTCCCGCGGGTCACTTCAAAAGGAAAATATCTTCCACCCTAATCACATGTGATGCATAGGTGGGATGGTAAGGAAGCAAACGCGCGAGGCTGAGGTCGTGGGTTCGAATCCTCGCGGCCGCGTACGCGCATTTACGTGTGAAAAATCACCGTGCCGTGCGCACGCGCGTGTGCGGGCCTCCCCTGTGCGCGCGATATTTTTTTTTTGGCGATGTGCGCACGTTAGTGCCGGTCACGTGCCGGACAATCAGTGCCGGCTGTGCTGACCGGCACTAACGTGCCACACAGCCGGCACTGATAAGAGTTTCTGTCGTAGTGGACTGAGGAAACAACATCATCTACAATCAAAGAAATGGCCAATCAACAAAGAAATGAAAAGAAGGCCTCATATCCTAAAGTTATCCTCAACAAGAGCAGATGCTAATAAGAAAAACTTATTTTACTGCTACAAGTTTTATTTGCAGGATCTTGGTCTTTCAATCTGAAAGTTTTTTGTTAGTGATGGTAGCTTCAACTTTCAAATCTAAAAGTTTTTTGGTGTAATTAAATCATCTGTTTCTTTTTGGTGTAATTAAATCATTTATTTCTGTTTAGAGTTTGTTGCCGGTCGTTAGTTATGATGTCATTGTTGGCACTTTTGAAAGTCATCCTTTTTTCAGGCATTCCTCCCTGTACTCTTTGGACTTTGGAACTATCCTTGGACCTTTTGTTTTTGGGATTCTTTAGTCTTCTATGGGTGGTGTAATTTAGTCTACCTTTGCTCTGTTAATTTTTATATGAATCCAATGATATCAATTGTATCGATCTATGGCACATAATTAACTCACATATTGTTATATTATTTGTTAGTGAAAGCATAATTTGGACATTCAAATTAAGCGACGGAAGCAATACTAGATAGAGGGGCTTTTGCCCAACACTAAAACACACACATTAGTACTAGCTAGTTGCTAAAACACCCGATACTAATGCCTGCGTCCAAATTTGGTAGACCACCAGAGGCCTCATGGCATTAGTATGGGTCTATCGGGTTGTAACATCACCTAATACTAAAAAGTCATCCTTTAATACCAGGTGGTGTTACCACCCGGTACTAAAGGGTGATTCACAAAAGTATCTCTTATCTAGTCACATGTGTTGTATAGGTGAGATGATAGGGAGGGTGCACGCGAGGCGAGAGGTCGTGGGTTTGAATCCCATGTGGTGCATGCGAGCCTCTTGGGAGTTTGAAATATTTTTTGACACACGTAGTACCGGAGGGGCCTGTACCGGTAGTAGAAGTCCATTCTCCGGTAGTGTTTGTGAGTTGATACTAGAGAATGCTTTAGTTGGTTTGGTTATTTGTGGTAGAACATGGGCATCTGAGTTTTGAGTCTCCAGACCCAGCTCATATACCTCCTCACATGTAGTACAGAATGGCAACTTTTTGTGGAATTGAATTGCATGAACTTCTGTAATAAATAGATCATGGTCTTTCGAGTTAATGAAAAGTGCCAACGGAAACATGGCCTTTTGCCCTGTGGCCAGTTAGGCATGTGCACATTATATTACATATAAATGCCCTTTGTGTGATAGATCAATGGTTGGTGTATACATAGGCTATACCATATGTCTGTCTCATACGGCGATCGAGATCATGGACCAATTTATGTGTACCAAAGCACAGGAGCTTCCATCAATTCCTCCTGCAGCAGGGCGACTCAATAAACCGTTGGGTCATGCTGCATGTGTGTAACGATAAAGCTACTTTAGGCAAGCCATTATTAACAAGAGAGCGAGACATCAACAAGCCCACTTCATATGGAGGAGCTCCCCAAACAGAAGAAATGCAGCATGTGGTCTAAATAAATATATATATATATATATCTATACCCCTGCCATTCGAAATTATATAGCTTAGTTTATCTTTGTACTAAATCAAAATTATCTAATTTTAATTAAATTTATAAGAAAATATAATAGCATCTACAATTGGATAATGGCAATAAATACACAATCAGAACAAATTCCATGGTGCATCCAATGAAACTAACTTCATTCATAGTTATTTAAATTTTCTATAAATTTAGTCAGGACTAGAAGAGTTTGACTTAAAACAAACAAAGTTAACTATAATTTGATATGGAGTATTTTTGAAACAAATCTAGTATGATCTCTTCAAAAGTTCGAACCATAGTAATATGTTTAAAAATATTTAAGGGGTAATAAAAGTAAATGCACTGAAAATGCTCTCTTTTACTAGAGTGTACGGTTTTGTACTCCTTCGGTTCAATGGTTGGGTGCTCAATTGTCGTGGTTATTTGCTCCTACTGGTTGTCGTTATCTTATCTATAAATATCTCGATCAAGATGTCAATCAAGACTGAAGGCGCCGGAACTAACATGGCAGAACATGCAGATTATCCTGTCTTGCCAACGCCGTTCAGGCTCACCCATGACACCCTCGTGTTCGACGTCGAGGCGTGCCTCCTCCTGCTCCGGTCGCCGGGCCTCTCCACCTTCCCTTACTTCATGCTCGTCGCCGTCGAGGCCGGTGGCTTCCTGCGCGGCCTCCTCCTGCTGCTGGCCTACCCGCTGATCCTGTGCCTCCCCGGAAGTGGCATGAGGACAAAGGCCATGGTTCTGGTGTCCTTCTTTGGGCTACAGGAGAAGGAGGTTGCCAGGGTGTGCAGGGCCGTGCTGCCCAAGTTCTTTCTTGAGGCGGCGGCCATGGAGGGGCTCGAGCTGGTGCGCACGGCGGCGAGGAGAATGCAAACGAAGAGGGCGGTGGCGGTCACCTCGGAGTTCCCGGCGGTGATGGTCGAGGCGTTCATCAGGGAGTACCTGTGCATCGACGTCGAGGCTGTGCTGGGGTTGGAGACGATGGTCGTCGGGGGTCGTTACGCCGGCGTGGCCATCGATCACAGCTCTTCTCCGTGCATGTGTTTGTCGGAGAAGTTGGCCAAGGTGGCAGGCAGCCACAATGCTCTAGGCAATGTTTGTCTTGTTGGAGAGAACAACATCAGGATGCACCATCTTCTTTCCCGTTGTGGCCAGGTAAGCTCAGCCGTGCATGCATGTTACATATAATATATAGAGAGTAAATTTTAGTCTTTTAATTTTTTCCCGCGTCATTTAGATCAATAAACTATAAAAAAAATGAGGATCAGATCCTTTCGACTTTCTAAGTGGCTTTTTTGCATGTATTCCCGCCGTTCTAAATTATAATATACTTGATTCTTTTGACTTCAAGTTTGACTGCTCGTCTTATTCAAAAAATTGTGTAAAATATCACATCTTTTGTTGTGACTTATTTTATTAATAAAAGCTTTCAAAAATAACTTAAATTTGACTATATTTATCCAAATTTTTTGAATAAGACGAGTAGTTAAACTTGAAAAAAATATCAAACAAAATATAATTTGAAACGGAAGGAGTACATTTGATGATATATGTTCCCATATGGCAGAGATTCTACACAGTAACTAACTCCGAGAAGGCGGCATGGCAGCTCTTACCAAGGGACAAGTACCCCAAGCCCCTGGTTTTCCACGACGGCCGCCTGGCGTTCTTGCCGACACCATCCGCCGCGGTCGCCATGTACACCTTCCTTCCCCTGGGCATCACCCTCGCCGTCGTCCGCTGCGCCATTTTTGTGCTCCTCCCCTACAGCATCGCCCTCCCGCTGACCGCACTGACGGGCATGCGGTCCCGTCTTGTCGCCAACCAAAGCGTCATCACCACCGGCGGCAAGCACCGTCGTCGTCTCGGCGGCAGCTGGTGTGGACGAACAACATGCTACACCACGCAGCCGCCTCTTCGCCTGCAACCACCGCACGCTTCTTGACCCGGTAGCGATCTCGTGTGCTCTCAACAGGCCGGTGACGGACGGGCTGAGCCGCTTCTCGGAGCTCCTGTCGCCGGTCCGGACGGTGCGGCTGACGCGCTACAGGGACGAGGACCGCCGCCACATGGCGGCGCTCCTCGCCGGCGGCGGCCGCGTGGTCGTGTGCCCGGAGGGCACCACCTGCCGGGAGCCCTACCTCCTCCGGTTCAGCCCGCTCTTCGCCGGGCTTGCCGGCGAGGTCATCCCGGTCGCGCTCGGCACCCACGTCGACGTGTTCTACGGCACGTCGACGAACACTACGGGAAACCACAATTTGCCGTGCGCCGAACGGTTTGCCGTGCGCGAAATATCGGGCGCACGGTAAATTCATTGTTTGCCGTGCGCTTTTTTGCGACGCACGGCAAACTCATAACTCATTCTTTGCCGTGCGCTTTTTTTCCGCGCACGGCAAACTCATTCTTTGCCGTGCGCTTTTTTTTCGCGCACGGCAAACTCATGCTTTGTCGTGCGCTTTTTTGCGACGCACGGCAATAGTTTGCCGTGCGCTTTTTTATTTGCGCACGGCAAAGATTTTGAATCAAATCAAATTTGAACTAAAAGTGATTCAAATAATAGAATAAAATGAGTGAAAAAATGATATTCATGTTATTTAGCCCAATTTAAGACCTTTTTCATGAAATCAAAAGAAATTTTGAACATCTTGACCAGGAAACACGACCATGATCGTGTGTCCAAATGATTTAAAAATTCTAAAAAATGCAAATGAAGTTTGAAAATTATGAGATTTGTCAATATCTCATGATATCATATATGAAGGCTGTAGTAAAAATTTGAATGAGTTTTGAACATTTTGTCACGTATGATGCTTACAAATCGAAACATCTCCGATGAAATTTCATAGAGTTAAGAAGTATATGGTTAGATTTGTAGGTGACGTGACATTCAAATTGAGTTTTGACTTCAAAACTTTTTCTATAAGCAATAGACAACATAACTTATTTTGTGTTAATTTTCGAAAATTTTTCAAACTTGTTTGATAATTTTTATGAATTAAGTATAATTATAAAAAAAATTTGCCGTGCGTCCTTTATAAAGCGCACGGCAAACAAATAATTGGGCCAACCGGTCCCATTTGGCCCGCCGTCCCAACCCCAACCCTAGTATATAAACTCGCCTCCCCCTCCCTCCCCCGCACCCACCCTGTCGCCGCCGGCCGCCCCCCTCTCCTCTGTCTCCTCCTCCTCTGGCCCGCCCGGCGCCCCCCTCTCCTCTGTCTCTTCCTCCTCCGGCCGCCGCTATTAGTTCAAATTTGAGGCTTTGCCCTGCCGCCGCCGATTCCCCTCGTCCCCATCCAGCGAGGTGCCGCGCTTGACCGGCCTCTCCAGCGGCGGTGGGGAGGATGGGCGGCCGGATCCGGCGAGGTGCCGCGCGGCAGGGCGGCCCGGGCCCCTCCCCATCCCCTCCGGCCGACGGCCTGCTGCGGGGCTCGTCAAGGGGATCCGGCGCCCAGCTCCCTCTCCTCTCCTCCGGCGTGGATCCAGCGCAGGGGCTGTGGCTGCCCAGGGGC
>CM014272.1:85024984-85039914 GCA_004135705.1 Alloteropsis semialata | reverse complement strand
CGCGCTCGCCACCCACGTCGACGTGTTCTACGGCACGTCCACGAAGCCCTGCCAAGTGGCTCGACTCCATCTACTTCCTCATGAACATGCGCCCGGAGTACCGCGTCGAGTTCTTGGACACCCTGGTAACCTCGCCGGCGGTGGTGGTCGGTGACGGACATTGTATCGACGTGGCCAACACGGTGCAGCGGGTGATTGGGGAGGCGCTCGGATACGAGCTCACCCGGCTGACGAGGAAGGACAAGTACAACCTGATGGCTGGGGAGAGCGAGGACGACCCAAAGAAAAAGCATTTTTAATTAAGTGCAAAAGTTTGAGATTTGTGGCTTCAACGGAGCAAGAAATTGGATGATGATGCCATTATTCCTGCTTTTTGCAGGTTGCCACCCGCTTGACTGCTGAGTACTCCATGAGTCCATGCATGTACCTTCTGTTAGTATTGTTGTGTGTATCCATAATTGTTGGGGTTCTGATTCGATAATTGTTGACGTGTGGTTGTTTTGGTTGCCAAACCCCTAGGGGCCAGGGGTTGAATTGCAATCCGCAGGCTTTGTTTTTTTTAAAAAACAACATTTTCTGTATGGTGCTTATTATTAGCCACTGAAAAGTAGAATTATTATTACAACGGGACCTATTCAATTGGTCTGATAAGGATATATTTTAAAATATTGTAGACAAAATGGGATTAAAAACGTCTATGATGACCTCTAAAATCTCAAGACAATGTTTTGTAGGATAGAACGTGTCTACGTGAATTCACTAGGTGAGTGTACGTATGTGTATGTAATTTTATTGTGCTTTTGTAAAGAAAGAGATTTATGGGCCATTATAAGAAAGAGAGAACCTTTCAGATGGCTAGGTGGACAGAGATGTTTCTTTTTTTCAACTTTCTAAAAAACAAAATATGCATGCTATCAAGATTGTATGTATAAAGAAAGGTTAATTTTTCCATCCATTGCATTCAAGCTTAGATATGGACTGGAAGGACACATGTGCTATCATGCATCCTAGGCTTGACTCTTGCCATCTTGAACATCAAGGCACTTGATAGATGCTACATAGTCATAACCTGTATAATTATTAAGGATGTCAATTTTCAACAAAGGTAGTAGAGTGCCATCCCATCTCTTTAATTGTCGGTTGTTGTGTTACTTGAACCTTTGCCTTCAGTTAGGGCGTGTTTAGATGCATAAAGTTTGCATAAAGTTCGTGTCAGTTCATTTCTTCTCTCTGTGCACGCGGCCCAATACATAAACTTTTCACCATTTTCACCAATCTAAACACGCCTTTAGACATGAACATGTCTGGTCCAGCTCGGCATATGAACCCGTGGAGCTACACCTAGGTTGTAGCTACATTTGAGGGCCAGACTTTGGTGTCAGTTTTAATGACCAGAAGAGAAAATGAGGTTTACACATGTGAAATGGTAGTAGCCGACCCAAAAGCTCTTGCCCTACCATTGCCCTGTACGGACGGTGGGCATGCAGCCCGTTCGCTTGGCTTATCAGCCACCAGCCAGCAGTACTTTTCTCTCACAACAAATCAGCACCAACCACTAGCCAGCCAGCAGTACTTTTCTTTCACAACAAATCAACACCAGCCACCAGCCGCCAGCCAACCGAACAGGTTGCATATTTTTTGCTGTAAGGTCTGGCTAGCTCTTCCTCTTCGCCATAGCACACATCATATCGTCAGAAATGGTCACTACAGTCTTATATGTGCAAAATTAATAGCAAAGAAAACTCTTAGATACATGGCGAAAAAGAAGATTAAAGTTGAATTAATGCAAAAAAACACTTTTTTCAGTAAGAGGTTGCTCCTCCTCCTCAAAAAATCCTCCTTTATATCCGTTTTATTTAGAATAGGGTTAATCTGCAAGGCGTTTGCTCAACTAAGGACTGCCAAGAAAAAACCCCCTTTAATTACTCTCATTATCTTGACTGTTGATGCGAGAGTATGGGGCTGTTCGGCTGGTAGAATGAATAGTGCTCGGCTGGTAGAATGAATAGTATTGTGTGTGAGGAAATAAGCCGAAACTTGCTAGCCGAGCACTGTTCAACATGCCAGCCGAACAGGCTCTATCAGGCAAGATAATCAGTTTCTTGGTTAGGTCACTAAATTGCCACGGTTAGCATAATCATTACCCAAATTTGTAAACGAAAAAGGAAAATAGAAAAATTTTAACTGAATGACAAAAAGGAATAATGCATAGTTGTGATATTTGTCAAAAACATTTTTTCAAAAAATAAAAATGAGTCATCCATCCCCATCCCCACCCGAACCTCAACGCCATTAAACCCCCACTGGCCGATGGCAGCGTCCGTACCACAACCAGCTGCGGCCATCGCCCCGCACCGGCCCTCCACCGCCGCCGCCCTTCTATTCCCCTCCCCCTCCTTCTCACCGCGGGCCCCGCAACGGAAGCTCGCGGTGGCGGCGCGCGCGATGCTGTGGCCGCACGTGCTGACGGTGGCCGGCTCCGACTCCGGCGCCGGCGCGGGCATCCAGGCAGACATCAAGGCGTGCGCGGCGCTCGGCGCATACTGCTCCTCCGTCATCACCGCCGTCACGGCGCAGAACACCGTCGGCGTCCAGGCACGTTTTGCCCCCGGCCCCTCCGCTTGTTGGATATTTTTGCTACTTTCGCTTTGTTTCGCTCCGATTCAACCGAGAACAGGGGATGGATGATCCGGTGCTGCTGTACTGTAGGGGGTCCATGCTGTGCCGGAGGAGTTCGTCGGTGAGCAGCTCAGGTCGGTTCTCTCGGACATGTCGGTGGACGTGGTGAGCCCTCTTTGACTTCCAGTATCCAGTAATGATGCCATGATTCAGAAATGTCATATTTTCGTATGAGGGGTTAGTTCTTCTTAAGCTTAACGTATATAATGCATATGATGTACATGCGACAGACAGAGTTATTGTCGATTGGGGCAGGTTATTGTTGTTATACTAAGGTATATGCTTGGCGAAGTCATTAATGGAAAATGTTTGAAGGTTTCTGTTAATTATTCCACATCAGTATAAAATTGGATTGTTTCTCTTTAAGTCTTCAACTTTTGAAACTGAACTGTATTCCCATTTTGCACTGCCAAGTGTTATTACCACAGTGTATGACATATAATTACCAATGGTAGATCATGTTTGAAATTCCTGCAATCCTAATCTTTCATGCTTGCAAGTCGCATTTCTCTGTCTCAAGCATGGTGTTTGTTGACAACTTGACATAGTTATGTTTGTATACCAAAAGACTTACTGATTCTCCAAATATCCTCTTTGTTAAAGTTGTCATATGGACCTGGAATTTGGAGTTAAGTGACAGTGTGATATGATTTAATCTATTTCATATCCATCCTATTTCCACTTGGGACTCATGCAATGTGTCTTGTGTTCTTTATCGTGTTAGGTGAAAACAGGGATGCTCCCTTCTGCTGAAATAGTTAATCTTTTGTGTGAGAGTCTTAGGAAGTTTCCAGTCAAAGGTATGATGTATTGTTTCATGTGTATGATGAAAGCATACCATGCCAGCTCAGTTATTTACTTGCTATGACTTGTGCATCTGAAGGCAGCTTTAGTGGTGGATCCGGTCATGGTGTCCACCAGTGGTGATACTCTTTCAGGACCATCTACTCTCGCTATATATAGGTACAGGACCAACATTTGTTTTGTTGTGTGTCCATTTGTGAGTTCTTGTTGTATTGTTATTACTGTTACGTCCTCGATATCATAGCACTTACAGGCATGCTCCTGCAATTGTTTTGAGCAGGGATGAACTATTTCCTATGGCTGACATAGTCACTCCTAATGTGAAAGAAGCATCAAAGTTACTTGGGGATGTATCGTTTCAAACAATTTCTGACATGCGCAGTGCAGCTGAATCCATTTACAAACTTGGTCCAAAGTATGTGTTCTGTATTTTTTGTATATTTGTTTTGTTTACGTTATGTGTTCTCTTACGTCTTACCCTACATGTACACTTTTACATGCTTGTACATTCTGATATTAAATTTGTATGGGAAATGTTATCCTGATCTCCCAGTTAAATGAATCTTTTAAGTTCAAAGCAAACTGGTTACCATAGGTGTCATATGCTTGTAATTGTTTGTGGTATTTAATCATTCCTGAATATACATAATTTCCCTCTGTTCCAGCTTGAGGAGCTAGCTACACATGGTTCCTTTGTTGATTTATCATGCCTGAATATATAGAATTTCTGTTAGTTCTAGCTTGCAGAGCTAATGGTCCCTACCATTTGAACCCATCAGAAGTTTTCTCTGTGACACTGACTGTTGCCCTGTCTTGGAAAAGTGCTAAATCTTGTCACTGAGCCCTATCTTAAATCTCTTCATTTGATAGCATTATTAATTGCATTAGTGAATGTCTTCTTTAGAAATGCATATAGTGAGTGATGAATTGCTTGCTAACACATATTTTCCATTCGCAGACATGTGCTTGTGAAAGGTGGGGATATGCCAGATTCATCAGATGCAATTGATATATTTTTTGACGGTATAATTTAGTAACTAATAGTTATCTTATTTCCTTCCCTCCTTTAGAAGCTTCATACAAGTTCTGACCTATTTCATCAGGTAAGGAGTTCATTGAGCTTCGCGGCCTGCGTATAAAGACCCGTAACACGCATGGAACTGGTTGCACTTTAGCTTCATGTGTTGCTGCTGAATTAGCAAAAGGTGCAACAATGCTGCATGCTGTTCAGGTTAGTCTCGTAGTATTCTTCAGTTTCTATGCACTGATACCTGGAAAGCGCTGGTAAAAAAATGAGGCAAAAGGCTGTTGAAGTGTTCAGTATCACTACCAAAAATAATTCTTTACAATGAAAGTGACATAGATTTTTTTTTTTTGAATCATACTCTTATGATATATCATTAGATACTTTTAAAATTTTCCTAATGTTATTACGAAAGAACCCAGTATGATTGGTGACACTTTAGGACCAAGTTTTGGAAAATTGTGTTGATTATGAGAAATTGCAGTGCAAATGCATCTAGCATCTTGGCTACTAATCAACCACATTATACTGTAGAGGCTCGGCTGTTTTGGATTGTTTTGTAAGGTCTATGATTTTCGTTAAAGACTGCAGAGTGCAGAGTATTACAACTATCAGATCCGCTGTTGTTCTTACAAACACCAGTCTTGGATTCGTAGATATGTTCCTAGTAATTTCTGAATCTTGATTGGTGCTATATATATCTTTTTAGGTGTGCTATTCGAAAAAGTTGGATCTTAAAATGTGTGTGCTCTTGGCAGGTTGCGAAGAAATTTGTGGAGTCTGCTCTTTATCACAGTAAAGATCTTGTGATTGGAAATGGACCTCAAGGCCCTTTCGACCAACTCTTCAGTCTCAAGTCTCCATTATACAAAATGGGATCACGGCACAAGTTCAACCCAGATGACCTCTTCTTGTATGCAGTGACAGACTCTGGAATGAACAAGAAGTGGGGTCGTTCGATAAAAGATGCCGTGAAAGCTGCCATTGAAGGAGGTGCTACAATTGTCCAATTGAGGTACGTTTCTTGGAAAAGAATGAGATAAATGTTTGCTTATGATTGAGCATCTTTACTGTACTTCATTGACATAATATGAATTCCCAATGTTCAGAGAAAAAGACGCTGAGACACGTGATTTCTTGGAAGCTGCCAAGGCTTGCGTAGAGATTTGCAAGTCCAATGGAGTGCCACTACTCATCAACGACCGCATAGACGTCGCCCTGGCATGCAATGCCGATGGCGTTCATGTTGGTCAGTCAGACATGCCGGCATGGGAGGTGCGGGAGCTCCTAGGACCAGGAAAAATCATCGGTGTCTCGTGTAAAACCCTTGCTCAGGCTGAACAGGCCTGGAAGGACGGTGCAGACTACATCGGTTGCGGAGGTGTCTTCCCAACAACAACGAAGGCGAACAATCCCACTTTGGGGTTTGATGGTTTGAGGACTGTGTGCTTAGCTTCGAAGCTGCCTGTAGTTGCCATCGGTGGCATCAATGCCGGAAACGCAGGTTCAGTGATGGAGCTTGGGCTCCCAAATCTGAAGGGCGTGGCTGTGGTCTCTGCTCTGTTTGACCGGGAATGTGTGGCAACCGAGACAAGAAGCCTCAGGTCCATCCTGACGAACGCCTGCTCTAGATCTTAGAGCAAGTTGGCCCTTAGCAACTGTTCATTTCTTTTCTTGAGGCAGAAATAAGTTTGTAATCAAGGTTTTATCATTCACTTTGTCGAAAGGGGGAGATAAAAGGTGTTCCCTTGTTCAATAATCTGGAGACATTATTACCCTAAAAAAAGAATAGTTTGGGGGACATTTCCCACAGAAAGGAATTGCTTCGAGACTGTTCAGAGGGGCTGGATTTGTAAAAAACTAATAACGCATCGGAATTGTATTTGATGCAAAGGGAAATTGTCTTTTTTTTTATTATTTCCCAGCAGTTTGGCAAATTAGTGTCATTTGAAGTATGATCAGCTACTTCTCTTCTTGATCACAAAAGAAGCTAATTCTCATCTTCAATTAGTTTACTTATTTCTAATAAAGTTCCAAAAGCTTTGTTCTCTTGATCGCAAAAGAAATCGCCTCCACTAGCTCACAGTGCGGCAAAGTGGAGCAGTTAGCAGTACAATGGCCACGCCACACTGCTGACGGTGACACATAGCATAACACAGCTGCATAGAGCATAAATTTTACCTCGTTCCATGTCATTGTCTTGCATAGAGTCCTAAATTAAACACCGCCTTTTCTTCTCCTAAACTATTCACACACCTGTTCCATGTCATTGTCCTTGTCTTATTAGTGGCTTCATCGATAAATCCTTGATCCACTGCCCACTGGTGTATAAACAACTTCTCTCGCGGCCATTCACCAAATCAGGCACTACGACCGAGACACTTTTCTTGTCTCCTTGTTCGTGCGATCCGGCCGGCAGTTCAGGTTCGGGTTGGTTTCTCGCTCATCTTCCTCGAATAATCATCCATGGCCAGCCGCGGCACGGCGGCGGCGCTAGCAATGGCGTTGTTGCTGTTGCTTGCAACTATTGGCGTCTCCCGTGGCCAGATCCAGGTGGGGTTCTACTCCAACTCCTGCCCGGACGCCGTGGGCACGGTCACCGCCGCCGTCCAGGACGCCGCCAGCAGCGACCCCACCATCCTCCCCGCGCTGCCCCGCCTCCAGCTCGACGACAGCTTCGTCAGGGTACGTACCGGTACCTTGCCGAGTCCGGCCAATTACTAGTGCTAGCTTTACGTGCTTGCTCACCGGCGACGCCGCGCGCCGGCGAACAATGGAAATGCAGGGACGCGACGCGTTCAGTTTAGATGACCATCTCTTGGATCTCGAGCCTCCATCATACAAGATGGGGACACTGCACAAGTTCAGTCCAGATGACCTCTTCCTGTACGCAGTGACGAACTCTGGGATGAACAAAAAGTGGGGTCGCTCGATCAAAGATGCAGTGAAAGCTGCCATCGAGGGAGGCGCCACAATTGTCCAATTAAGGTATATATGTTTCTTTTGAGAGAAAAAATGAGACAAAAATTTGATTGTCATATATATTGCCTCTTGACTATACTTCACTGACATACTATGAAAAATTCCCAATGCATGTTCAGAGAAAAAGACGCCAACACACGGGAGTTCTTGGAAGCCGCCAAGGAATGCGTGGAGATCTGCAGGTCCGCCGGAGTGCCGCTGGTGATCAACGACCGCGTGGACGTCGCTCTGGCATGCGGCGCCGACGGCGTCCATGTGGGTCAGTCCGACATGTCGGCGTCGGAGGCGCGGAAGCTGCTAGGGCCAGGGAAGATCATCGGCGTCACATGCAAGACCGCCGCGGAGGCCGAGCAGGCATGGAAGGACGGCGCGGACTACATCGGCTGCGGAGGTGTGTTCCCGACCACGACGAAGGCGAGCAACCCCACCGTGGGGTTCGAGGGGCTGAACGCCGTGTGCTCCGCCGCCAAGCTGCCGGTGGTGGCCATCGGCGGCATCAACGCCGGGAATGCAGGTTCGGTGATGGAGCTTGGGCTCCCGAATCTCAAGGGCGTGGCTGTGGTCTCTGCTCTGTTTGATAAGGAATGTGTCGCCGCCGAGACGAGAAGCCTCAGGTCCATCCTCATGAACGCGAGCTCCAGATCATAGACCAAGGTTTTTTTTTTTTTGATAAGAGATCATAGAGCAAGTTGGCACTGGCACCTGCTCTTTTCATTTCTTTTTTTATTTTGGTCTTGTTTGGTTTTCTAGCATCTAGCATTGCTAGGAGGGAATCTTTCTTACATGGAGTACTAAATGAAGTCTATTTGCAAAACCTCTTCACGGATGAGCGTAACTTTTCGAGACGAATCTAATGAGCCTAATTAATCGATGATTGGCTACAGTGATGCTACAGTAACCATCCTCTAATCATCCTCTAATCATGCGGTCAAAGGCCTCATTAGATTCTTCAGGGTTCCTAGTGCAGGGGTTCTGGAGTTAGTTTTGTAAAATATTTTTATTTAATACCTTTAATTAGTGGTCAAAGTTGTGAACAGTATCTGGCGGCGGAAAACCAATACGGGACCTTTGTAGGCAGAAATAAGTTTGTAATAAATCAAGTTTTCACCATGCGCTCTCTGCTAATAAAATGGGCCAAATTTTGGATTGATCCGTCTACGGCCCACGAGAACCGCTGAACAAGTCCTCGAAACCCGATATCGTTGGCTCTTGGCTGCCGTTACCCCCGGTCCGCCGCCGCGGCGCGCGGGCGCCATGATTCGCCACCTCCGGCAGCGCTTGCGCATCGTTCCCCTTCTCCACTCCATATACCGCGTCCCCGGCCCCCACTCCTCCTCCTCCCACCTCATCTCCCTCCACAGCTACCTCTCCACCACCGCATCCAACGTTTCCCCCAAACCCTTCGCCGTCGAGGACTATCTCGTCGCCACCTGCGGCCTCTCCCGAGCCCAGGCCGTGAAGGCGTCCAAGAAGATCTCCTACCTCAAGTCCCCCTCCAAGCCCGACGCCGTCCTCGCCTTCCTCGCCGGCCTCGGCGTCCCCCGCGCCGACGTCGCCACACTCGTCGCTGCCGACCCGCAGCTCCTCTGCGCCAGCGTGGAGAGGACCCTCGCTCCCCGCGTCGCCGAGCTCAGCAACGTCGGCCTGTCGCGCTCTGAGATCGCGCGCTTCATCCCGGTCGCCCTTCATTCCTTCCGCAGATGCCTCCTCAGCCGCACGGTTAGTTTCTGGCTTCCGGTCTTTGGCTCCTTCGATAAGTTGCTGGCAGGCCTCAGGAACAACAGCGGTATCTTCAGTATCGACTTCGAGAATGTGGCCAAGCCTAACCTGGACTTCCTCCAGCAGTGTGGGATAAGTGCTTCTGAGATTGCCGGTATGAGTTTGTACTCCAGCCGACTGTTAGTTATGGAACCTAAGTCTCTCCACGAGGTTGCTCAGCGAGTCGAGGAGTTAGGCATTGAGCGAAGATCACCAATGTTCCGCCGTGCACTTGGTTTAGTTGCTTTCATGAGCAGACATGATGTTGATAGGAAAATAGGGCTGTTTAAGAAGCTTGGGTTTCCACAACACCATGTGGTGGTGATTTTTAGGAAAGCACCACATCTCTTGGGTGCAAGCGAGGACAGGATTCGGAGAGTTGTAGATTTCTTGATGAGGGATGTTGGTCTTGAGGCAGAGTACATTGCGCAAAGGCCGGTCATGATCATGTATAGCCTTGAGCGGCGGTTATTGCCCCGGCACTGGCTGCTCAATGTTCTCAGGGCAAAGGGTTTGCGGAATATCAAGTTCAACTACTATATAGCATCGAGGAGTGAGAAGGATTTTGTGCAAAAGTTTGTGCATCCATACGAGGACATTGTCCCGGGCCTAGCTAAAGATTATGCCTCTCGATGTTCCGGGAAAGCTCAGAGGGATGCTTGTAAAGGAGTCTTAACTGGATGAGGGTAAATCTTGTACCAGAAAAGCGCAAGTTGATTGTCTGGAGAAGGCTCAAGTGGCAGGCTACGTGGAGGATTCAGGCCTAAATCTTGTGCACCACCCAGCCTACTTGGTTCTGTGGCCCCATTGCTGCAGTTGAGATATGCTTGTCAGTCATGAAAATTGTGGAAGCTTATTTGAAGATTGCATCGGCATTCAGTTCATGATTCATCACTTTGCTTGCTATGCACAAATAGGAGAAATTGATCATGCTGCAATTTCGTCCTTCAAAGTTGAAGAAGTCAGAAATGAATCACAAGTAATGGATATACCTTTGCTTTGTTTTGTTTTGCTTGGTTCCATTCCTTGGGACCCTTCTTTTGTAACACTAGGATGTAAATCCTTTCATCATGTAAGCTGGCTGGGATCCATGCATGCAGCATTGTTAGTCTGTACATTTCATGATAAGTTGATGGGTTAAAACATTCTGCCGGTTTTTTTATTGCTTCTTAATAGTAATATTTTGATGCCCAGTTTTAAGATGTTTGTCTGCCCTTTGTTGCCTCTTGAAAGCATCAAGAGTGAAAATTTTTGGAAGCTACACAACATTTGCTTCCGGTGTTAGTCAAACAAGCTTAACCATGCAGGGAGAATTTCATACCTCAACTCAGTTTTGGCGTCGATCCTGATTTACTATATGCAGAATATTTTGTTTTCAAAGTCCTTTGTGGAGAAAATTAATTCTATTATCAGGCGTTTTTGGTGGCAGGGAATTCAAGATGAAGATTCTTCTAACCCTTTTCACTTTAGGTCTTGCCGTCCTGGGATGACATTTGCCAATCAAAAGCCTTGGGTCCTGGAATAATAACCATTTCCTCTCGGCTGTCCTTAAGGCTAAATACTTCCACGATTCCTCTTTCTGGAAATGCTCTACCTTTGGTCCCAGGCCTGTTTTCTGGGGTTCCATTCTCAGAGTCAATTACCATCTCCATCAGCAGTCTGTTTACCAGATTCATAGAGGCAACACAAATATACGCAGATTCATAGAGGCAACATGAATATATGGACTGAACCTGATGGCTGGGATAACCATCTGATCATTCCTAAGTTTTCTACCCAGCTTCCTAACTGTGTGTCTGATCTTTGGAACTCCCAGTGTAACACTTGGAATACAGATTTGATTAATGCCACCTTTAACAGCCAGCTGACCATATGATCATTCCTCAGTCTTCTACCCAGCTTCCTAACTGTGTGTCTGATCTTTGGAACTTCCAGTGCAACACTTAGGAATTCAGATTTGATCAATGCACCTTTCAACAGCCAGCTGCTTCCTCCATTTTGCAGGTCCATTTAGTACTCTAATGATTTAGATGTCATGTGTTGGAAACCTACAGCAAGTGGGATCTGTTCAACCAAAGAGGCCTACAACGTCTTATCATCACAATCTGTGATCACCCTTCCTCCACAGGGGCCCAGAAGCATATCGACTAGTGCCCAACTTATCCTATAGAGAACCTGGAAGAAACTCCTCCCGACCCGTATCAAGGGTTTTACTTGGAGGTTAGAGCAACTCCAAGAGCCTCTCTATCTGGCTTGGGCCAGCTAAAAAAAGAAAAAGCAGAGAAAAATTGGAATCCAACGGAATCGCTATCTACCTCGCTCGGTATCCTCGCTCGGTATCCACCCGGCGTCGCTCGGCATCTTTGCCGAGCGAGAGCGCTCGCCATCCCATCCCTCCCACGCCCGCGCCCTGTTTCCGCTCCCGCGCTTTTCCCTCGCCGGTCTCTTCGACCTCACCGTCTCCGACGCCGCCGCGAGGCTCGCGCAGCGCCACCGCATCTCGGCCTTCAACGACCTGGCCTCTTCGTCACGCTCGACGTCTCGCCGTCCCTCCGCACGTTCCTCGTCCGCGGGTGCTTCCCGACCTCCGGGGACGTCGCGCCAAGGGGCACGGGGAGCTGCTGATGCTCGCGCACCCGCTCCACCTGCGCCTGCTCTCCGACGAGTGCCGATGTCTGTGCTCGTCTTCGTGCTTCTCGCCGTGGCACCGTGCGTGATCCGTCCGCTCTACTGCTTCCTGTGGGTTCCGCTCAGGCTGCTCTACTGGATTTGCCCTCTGATTCCCTCGATTCAGGATGAAGAAGGCCTTAATTTGGTCAGACGATTTCGATTTGATGGGTTTCTGGACCTGCACCTCTTGCTGCTATGCTTGCTTGATACTACGTGAGTAGTGGACATGGATTCAAACCCAGGAGCTCCGTTCCGACGACAAAGAAGCCACGAGTCCATGGATCCGGCGTGAGGTAACACAGGAACTAGTAAGACTACCAAACGTGCCCATGTCGTCCGCATGCTCGACGACTTCCGGTACCGGAGCATCGACGGCGACCTGGTGGGCGTGGTCGGCTTCTCGTGGGCACTCGTCGGAGGCGGCGGCGTACAGGATGGATGGGGGAAAAGACCACGTGGACCCAGTTTTGAATATAACCATCAAGTTTTACCTAGTCTATTGGATTACCCCATACATTTAGGTGGTTTTCTATTTTTACAAATGGGGTACAATCTTCAAATTTAACTAACATAATATCTAGTCTCTTGAAGATGCTCTTAATCAGGCATGGTCTAGCCACTGGGCAAAGAGCGCCAGTTTTAGTAACGGAATTGACAGTTGTTGCAAAGCTTGTGGGGCCCTAGAGTCTGATTTCAGATAATGCCCTCTTTTTCAGTTAATCTGCTGCAGGAAACACTCATCGGGCTTCAGGTCGGCACCTTGGAGACTCAGGCCACTCATCTCACATTTCGGCTATATCCATTCCTCAGTTCCTTCCAAGGTGATCAAGATCTCCAGACAGGAAAACGATGATGCTCAATTGCTCATCGTCTGGTTTTCAGCTCCAGTAGTTTTTCCTCTACTTCGTTTAGTCACCAACCGGTCTGTGCTGTTCTCACAGCACTTCACCATTTTTCATGGGGCCAGTTCCAGCTGGTTCATGTTCTCTGTTCTACTCCTCCTGTCCCAAAAAGAATGCAACTCTCGCTTCCCGAGAAATCAAACAATTTCAAGTTTGACCAAATTTATAAAAAAATTACTAACATTTATATTTTTAAATAGATTTAGTATGAAAATATATTTCATGATTAATCTAATGATACTTATTTTGTACCATGAATGTTTATATTATTTTGTATAAATTCAGTCAAATTTGAAATTGTTTAACTTTTCGGAAAGCGAGAGTTGCATTTTTTTTGGGACGAAGGGAGTAGTTAAGTAATAAAAATTCTTTATAAAAAAAGGAAACAGGGAAGGGAAGAGAAAAGGTGCTCTCTACTTCCCTTGTTCTATAATTTGGAGACATTGCCGTCGAAAAATAATAGTTTGTGGGGACATTTCCCAGTCCTAGGAAAAAGAGGGAATAACTTCGAGACTGTACAAACTTGAGCAATTTATTGATCCAATAGATTTGTTTTACCCCAGTAGCTTGGTAAATAAGTGCAACTTGAAGCATTGTCAGCTACTTCTTTTGTTGATCCAAAAAAAGGTTCCTTCCCTTCTTTAGTTAGTTCGTTTATATATGTATAAACTAATAAAGTGCATAAAGAATAAATATTTGCTCAAACTAGGCTTGATTTTACATTTTAACAATAAATAAAAAAAACAGACGTGCGGACGGGCCACTGGGCCACTAATTAGTTGCTAGTAGATCTTGCAGTCTCCATCGCTATAATCAAATGATGAAAAAGATCTGTCAATTTCTTGATTCTTCAGCAAACACTTGACCGACAGACACCACGGATCGATCTCCGCACCGCCGTCTCCTCCCTGTCCGTCAGGCAAAGATGAACGACCTCATGACCGACTCCTTCGTCGCCGCCGCGGCCAAGGCGCAGCATGGCGATGCGCCCGCCTCCTCCGCCGGCGGCGACGACCCGGGGCTCCGCGTGTTCCTGGCCGAGGCGGACGCGGCCAAGGCCGAGATGGCCGCGCTGCGGGACGAGCTCTCCCGGCTGCGGGCCGCGCACGAGGCGTCCAGGAACGCCGTCGTGGTCGGATCCGGCGCGGGGCGCGCCGCAACGCAGGCCGCGCTTGTCCGTCTCCTCGGCTCCGCGCGGCGCCTCCGGGCGCGGCTCGCCTCCATGGACCGCCGCGCGCCCGCGCCCGCCGCCCAGGCCGCCGCGGGGCTCCGCGGCCGCGTGCACGACCTCACCGCGGACGTCCAGGCCCTCCGGCGCCAGGTCTCCTCCGAGCGCCGTGAGGACGCGGCGCGACGGTACCTCGCCGTCGCCGGGGACGCGCCCACCGAGGAGCAGCTGGACCGCCTCCTCGCCAGCACCGACGACTCCGACGCGGCGATGCGGGCGGCGCTGCTGTCCGCCGCTCCGGCGGTGGCGGAGGAGCAGGAGGAGGCGGCGAGGGAGGTGGCGGAGGTGGAGCGGGGGCTGCTGGAGCTGCAGCAGCTGTTCCTGGACATGGCGGCGCTGGTGGAGGCCCAGGGCGCGCCGCTGGACGACATCGAGCGGCACGTGGCGGCGGCCGCGGGCGACGTGGGCGCGGCCGAGGCCGAGCTGAGCGAGGCCAGGAGGCTGCAGGGCGAGGCGCGGCGGAGGCGGGTTTGCCTGGCCGGCGGCATCGCGGCGCTGCTTCTCGTCGCCGTCGCTGTCGCCGTCGTGGCGGCGCTCGTGCTGGCGCGCAGGGGCGGCAGCGGCGGCGGGAACCTTGTGCTGCAGATCGCCGCGGACTTGCCCGCGCGGTGAAATTGACTTCGCTCTGGGATCACGTGATTTCTGGTGTGGTTCTTGACAGTAAAATTGCCTAACTGGCGCCTGGGATCGGCTGATTAACTTTACTTGCGTGAATCTTGTGATGAGTTGCCGTCACGGCAGAGTTCCTGTTGTGTGATTTGATTTGAAGATTGAATGAGACCTGGTGGAGATTACGATTTGCAATGCGTGTGGTGATGATAAGACAAAGAAGTGAAGTGAGGTCAAATGTTAGCATTCGGAATGAACGCTCACTCAAATTCCC
>CM014272.1:85006704-85023984 GCA_004135705.1 Alloteropsis semialata | reverse complement strand
TTAAAGGGTCCAGTGTTTATAGCAGATTCTGCAGGAGCATCAGGATCAGGAAGAGGAAAAGAGACTGCAGATAATACAATGACCGTTGCTCCACATATGCCAATTGCTCCACCACCTCCTGTTGAAATGGCCAACGGTTTCCTGTTGATGGCCGATGGAACTATAGTCGGCCCACATGGTGAAAAGTATGCCAGGACTCTGAGCGAACAAGAGAAACAACCTGCAGCTGCAAGGCTACGTGCAGAGGTTCCTTCACATCAGCGTATGGTCGGAGATTACAATAACTATGTGATGGACATAGCTGATGGGATGCCACATGGAAATCAACAGTCCGATTGGTCACAGAAGATAGCCGAGGTGATCCAAAATCAGTTCGGCTTGAAGCCTAAAGATGAAGCGAGGTTGTATCGGCACCCGTACCCATCCTACTTTGATGCAGTGCCACTTCCTCCGCGTTACAGAGTGCCGGATTTTTCCAAATTCTCCGGGCAAGATGATATGACCACCATCGAGCATGTGAGCCGATTCTTGGCTCAGTGTGGTGAGGCTGCTTCTGAAGAGGGACTCAGGCTAAGATTTTTCCCTCTGTCACTATCGGGGCCGGCGTTTACCTGGTTTACGTCGTTGCCAGCAGGATCAGTCACAGGGTGGTCTGATATGGAAAAGCAGTTCCATAAATACTTCTTTTCTGGTCTTAATGAGATGAAGATCTCTGATTTGATTGCTATCAGGCAGAGGAATGATGAGACCGTCAAGGAGTACATTCAACGATTCCGTGACACTAGGAATCGGTGTTACAGTTTGAAGCTATCCGACATGCAGTTGGCCGAGCTTGCATTCCAAGGTTTGCTCGCGCCGATTAAGGAAAAGTTTTCTGCTCAGGAGTTTGAGACATTGGGGCAATTGGTTCAGAAAGTGTCAGCTCATGAGGTCCGATATCAGGAGATGAAACGTATGAAGTTTTCTAAACAAGTATCTTATCTCTCTGATACTGAAGAAGAGGCTGATGTTAACATAGCTGAATGGACTAAATCCAAGAAGCCAGTGTCGCTCCCGTGGATCAAACAGAATCCTGAGAAGTTTGGATTCGATATAACAAAGGCCGATAAGATTTTTGATTTGCTGCTCAGTGAGAAGCTTATCCAGCTTTCTCCAAATCACTCAATTCCATCGGCCGATGAGTTGAAGAAACGTAAATATTGCAAATGGCACAACTCGACATCTCACGAGACCAATGAATGCAAAGTGTTCAGAAGGGAGATCCAATTGGCTATTGAGTCAGGCAAGATCAAGTTTGAAGACAGCAAGAAAGCCATGAAGATCGATGGTCATCCCTTTCCCAATAACTTTGCTGATTTCTCCTTTTCTGTTAACATGGTTGATGCTAATGAGAAGGGGAAGTTCAAAGTGCTTACATCGGACCACGCCAAGAGTTCTGGTGCCGTTGATCCTGCTGTTCAAGTTACTGTTGAAGAGTTACGCAGGAATCATCAGGCATTTGGGCGTGAATCTAATGCTGCTGGTGGGTATCGGCCGCGTGTGACTTCCCAAATGCTGATCAACAAATACAAGAGGCAACAGGCAGCAGCCTGAGCATGGGAAGAACGCGAGGAACGACGACGTCGGAGGCGTGAATATCAAGCAAGGCGGTATGATGAAGAGTTTAATGATCGGCGCCGACGTGATTACAGGTCCGATAGCGGACACCGACATGATGAGTGGTCCGATGATCGACGCCGGTATGATGACAGGTCCGATGGCCGGCGCTGGTTTGATGATAGAGTTGACAGTCATCGGCAGTATGATTATAGGTCCAATTGGTATACTGATGAACGTCAAGGATACGACCGATACAACCAGGATGATGATCATTGGGGGTGTCCTTTCTTTGTATTCTGCTGGAACGAGAAGCTTAGACTGCCATCGAAAGCAGATTGTCCTGAATGCAGCTTCCAGTATGAAGAGTACAGAGCTTCCAAGAGAGGTCGACGATCAGTTCATGAACGGATCGGCGTCAGGATTGATGATCATCATCAAAGAGATGAAGGCCGGGTTAATACTCATGGCCACAAAAATAATGAAGGCCGGGCTGATGCTCATGGCCCTGAAAAAATGGAAGAGAAGGCTCCAGTTCAGAATCGGACTGAAGAACCTCCAATGAGGCCTGGACAGTGGTGCCCGTCAGGAATTTCTAAGTCCAAGAAGAGGCGTGTGCAACGCTTGCGCTATAACGAGCAAATTCAGGAGCAAGAGTTGGCGAAGGAGAAGAAGTGGCGCGTCAAGATGGCCCATGATGATGAAGCAAGTACATCGGCCGCAATAAATATGGTTTTGATGTTGCCCTCTGATTTCGCTGCTCCTGATGAACAAGACGACCATGAGGTCGATTATGAACTGGAAGAAGCCGCTGCATGCTTGGTTCTTGATTCAGAGAAGGCGGTCTTTGAGAAGCCAAATGCAAATGGGTATCGGCACCTGAAGCCTCTGTACATCAAGGATACGTTGATGGGAAGCCGATGACCAAGATGCTGGTTGATGGAGGAGCTGCTGTCAATCTCATGCCCTATTCTACATTCCGCAAGCTGGGTAAAGGGATTGATGATTTAATCAAGACAAATATGACGCTCAAGGACTTTGGCGGGAATGTTTCAGAGCCTCGGGGGGCAATTCATGTGGAATTGACCATCGGCAGCAAGACATTGCCGACTACCTTTTTTGTGATTGATGGCCAAGGTTCTTACAGCATGCTCCTCGGACGTGATTGGATCCATGCCAACTGCTGCATCCCATCCACAATGCATCAATGTTTGATCCAGTGGCAAGGCAATAAGGTGGAGATTGTCCCAGCTGACGATTCGGTTAGCATTGCTACAGCTGAGTCAACAATTTGGGAGTTTGAAGGAGTTGAATGCCTGTCAGGAAAAGTGTGGGATGGTGACTTCCTCAAAGTGTCCGATCAAGGACTAAAGCCGATTCAAGCAGTCGGCTCTGAGACCTTGTTTTGAATGGATGATTATGTAGGAGATTTTAAAGGCCGATATGGTTAATGAGTTCTTTCAAATATGTATTTAATAGTTCTTCTTATAAATTGAATTGGCCTGATTATTGTTTTGCTTTGGGGGGCAAGATTCGAGTTTGTTTGTTCAATGAAATTGCTTCGATATTTGGGTAAATTTGTAAAGCCGATGCTATGCGTCAGGCTTAAAAGCCGATGGAAAATCGTCTCAAGAACAAAAATAAGAGCCGATGTGATATGCATCGCCTTAAGGATTATATACAACAAAAGAAAAGTGTATTATATCATTAAGCCGCTCGATGGCGGAGCAGGCTATCAATGTATCAGATCATTCAGTAAGACGGGCAGGTTTCAGTGTTCAAGGCTGCAGATATTTGACTATCAACTCAAGAGCAGTCTGACGAATTTTATCAACATCAGCAATGATCTTGGCGTCAGCTTCAGCATTCCCTTCTACAGGCTTGATTGTCTTGTGGATTTCTTTGGCCGCCTTGATATGGATCTTGTAATCCTCTTCAGCCTTTGCCTTCAGAGCCGGGATGTCATCAAGCTCTTTTGTCTTAGCCTGGATACTTGATAGAACTTGGGCGAGTTCTTGCTCTAATTGTTGTTTTCTGGCTTGAAGATTGTCAAGCTCTGACTGAATAGAGGCAGGACGAGCCGATAATTCTTCAATCAATTTTGTTGACTTGTCAGCCTGGGCACGTTCTTCATCCCTTGCCTTGATTAGATCCTGCTGGGAGGTCCGATTGGTGATTCGGCGATTGGCCTGCAACACTGGAAAGGAATGGCCTTCTATGTATGCCGCCGGAATCAGTGCTTCCTCCAGGTCTGACGGAAGTTGGCCCCTTAGAGTTTTGATGACCTTACGAATCGGCTTTGCATCCTGGACAAGATCGATGATATCTTGGTGAAGAAGAGCAGATATGTCAAGCAATTTTGCCTTCACTTCGTCAGATAGCAAGCTTTGCCCAGAGCTGATCTCTTCCTCTTCAGCTTGCAGCCGATCAAAATCAATTGATAGGGTCTGGCTGGCTTGAGGGGTATCTTGGGCCTGCAAAAGAAATGATTAGATATAATGGTAAGAAAGCTGATACGATTATATCGGGCTAGAAAGTTTACTTGTTTCCAGGCTAGTTCCTGCTCGGGTCCGATCAAAGGGTTATTACTGCCCTGGATGTTTACTTGGGCAATCTCAAGATCCGTCAAGACATGCTGGATGATTTGCTAAAAGAAAGGAAATAAGAACAGATTGGATATCAATTATTAAATAAGTCGGCTGATAATTACCGTTGCTTCTGGATCAGGGAGTTGGATCTGTGGAGAGGTTACTGGTTGTTCTCCCTGAAGGCCCTGGCTTGATTGTGCTTGTGGGCTTGGCTGACGAGGCGAGCCAGTTATGGTTCTTTCAGATGAGGACGAATGAGACGAGCCGGCCTGTGTCGGACTTGGTTGTATCTGAGCTGGGCTCGATGATCTTTGTGGGTCCGATTCTGGTAATTCTTCGGCGGATGGGCTTGAAGACTTGGTTGGACTCGGCTGGCGTGCAGAAGATTCTCCGATGACCTGAGTTTGCAGAGAGGGTTAGTTTCAATAAAGAGAGAAATCAAATTTATGAAGTTCTTGAACTTGCCAGAGCAGTCTTCGAGCGTTTTGGAATTTTTGAAGACATCTGCTTCTTCCTTTTTCTGCTGTCGCCGTATGCCGATAGAAGCTTGCCGATGGTGGGAGAGTCACAGCCGATCCACGGATCTGGCGAGATATTGCTGTAGATGACTTGTTTCCCCGATCGAGTCATCATTGGAGGGGTACGATCGACTTCCTGGTAAAGAATTGTTTAACAAAATGAAATTGTGAAGAAGGAAGGAAGCAAGTTCACAAGTGTTACCTCTGGTTTGCCCCTGAAAGAAGGCAGCAACTTCTGGACATAAGTTTTGCAGGCGATGTGGAATAGGTGTTGACGCCATTCGGCCCACCATGTGTTGAAAGTCCGATGAGTTACAAGGCCGATTGCAAAGGTATCCAGATTGGTTTTATCAAGAGGAGGCTCAAGTCCTAGAAGATGATCCCATTCCACGCCTGAGTCAACTTTTCCCCTTGGAAAAATTCGATCGGCCAAGATTAGGTAGGGTGGAAGCTGTCCGATACCAAACTGACGAGCAACCAGGTTTGGATGATAGTATTCATAGGTTGCTTGCCCTGACTTGCCTTGACTGAGGCCGATCGGGAGAAATTGGGCATTGATGCAAGTTCGGAAAATTGTCAGGGCTTCTGAATCTGCCTCTACAATCATCTTGAATCTGAATTTGTAGGGCAGTTCGTATTCATCGGTATGATGGTACAGGAACTAGAGCATTTTGTCGTCAGTAATACCTCTATAAAGGAGTGCAAAGTATTTGGAAGATTCTTTGCTTGATAACTTCTCAGCAGGGAAACCCATAGCAGCTTCGCCAAGTGAGGTACATCGGCGCCAGGTGATCTCCTCCGATTCAGGCTTGTTATCTGGGAATTTCATCCTTCGAAGATCTACTTTGACGGTCTTGCTCAGATGTAACACTAACCACATCTGAATAAACCACCACGGCCCGCCAAGGTTGGTGATGGGTGATCCAGTCCTCAGGCGCTTGGCGACTTGATGAAGCAGATTGTATACTGCTCCCAGGAGAAGTTGACCGAGGCTGATGACATGATCACTTACCAGCAATTCGGCCAAGTGTTGGAAGTTGGCTGTTGGACCGAGGGTTGTGCCGCAAAAGAAGAATCTGTCCAACCACATGTTCAGGAAGGCCGTATGCTCACGGTCGGTCACAGATCCGGTCCGATGGTTTTTCTCCATATATCCTGTCCAGCCACCACAGTTCTTGGTCTTAAAATGGTGACTGGGTTTGATGTTGAGCTGGGAGGGACGTTTGTCGCCAGTAACATTGAGGCCGAGAAGCATAACTACATCAAGTAGTGTTGGGGTCATCGGACCATGTCCAAAGAGGAAGGCATTCAATGCATCGGACCAAAAGTGTGATGCAGCAATCAAGAGGTTCTCATTCTTAGCAATGTGTCCGATGCTAAGGCCAATACACTGGGCGATATCTAATCTATCCCAGATTGCAGACTTGGAGGCCGACACTCTCAAGTACCAATTCTTCCATCCAGGTAGAACTGTCGGCCAAGATCGAAAGGCGTTTTTCCAATCATCCAAATCAAAACCTGAGGTCTTGAATGGGATCCGGTGGGTTTCCAGATTGATGAATTCAGTGGGGTCTGGGTCTCCCATTGGACCAAGAAGGTAGGCCCCTTGATAGTTGCCTACGGGGATTAGGGTTTGAATGCGAGCGGCCTAAAAAGAAGATGCGAAATGAAAACGAGTTTGGAGAAGCCGAATCTAATGCGGAACTTAAAATGGATTCAGATTTAGTGAAATACCTCCGGGATTGGACAACGCGTTTCTCCTGCTGGATCTGCTTGCCGAGGAAAAACTTGAGGCAAAGTTGATGAAGGAGGAGCTAAAGAACTTGTTGCTGCCGCCATTGTCGAGGACATGACTGCCGCCATTGTTGAGCTCGTAATCCCAGCCATGGTAGGAGGCATGGTAGATGAAGAACCCGCTGGAGCAGAAGCGGAGGAGGAAGCGGACCTAGAAGAATGGAGGGCGCCCATGGAGGATGATTACGCCATTTGGAACAGTTTCGGTGTGAGTTCAAGTGAATGTGAATGGCCGCTCGGGAGAGAGGAGGAAGAAGATGAGCAGTACGGGTTCTTGGCGAGGAAGGAGAAGTATATAGTGTGGCCGCCAGCAGTAATTTTATAAGGTAAAAACGGTCATGGTCCGAAGATTGAGGAGCCGCGCAGTACAGAGATGGAAAATTTTGGCACGAAAATCGGTGAAGGAGTTATGATGGCAAATACAAATTTTGGAACAAAATGATATTTTATTCCAAAATTGGGGGGCATGTGTTGACACCGGATTTTCGCACCTGACATGATGGTCAGATGATGACGTGGTGAGGATGAGGCTGCGCGGTGGACCCGTTGACTGGTCAAGGCCGAAGACGACAAAGAAGGAAGCCGTTACCGAAAAGGGGTCCGATGAGGCAGGAATCCGACCCGATGACGAGTGCAAGAGGGAAGACGCGTCGGCTAAGGAGGAGGCGTATCAGATTCAGGGACTATTTCCTTTTCAGAGGGCGTATGAGAGTCCCGTTGTATCTTAAGTTTAGTTTACCTTATTTAGTTAGTCTGGTCCGATCAGGACTCTCCATGACCAGGGTATAAATTTGAACCCTCGTCCATTGTAAAGAATAACTCTCACAATCAATACAACCCGGCTTCACGCCAAAACCCTAGTAGTAGTTACCGACGAAGCTCATTGGTGGACGGGCTGCATCAGTTCTGATCTCCGGCTTACCAGTAAGTTAGTCAATTTATCGAACTAATATAGGCTTTGAATTGAGGCGCATCGCCCTTTCTCGTTTATATTGTTCAACCGATTTATCTCTGGATAATCAAGATTGATATAGATTCCCTACGTCGGAGCTAGATCAATATTGATTATTCAACAGATTATCGTTTATCGGACTATACTTTAAGCCTAGATTCCCTACGTCGGAGCTAGGTATCAAGATTAGTCTAGATTCCCTACGTCGGAGCTAGAGTAATCTTGGTTACTAAAGGTAGTCTTTGCGGTTTGTTGAAGTTGCTAGATTGGTTTAGATCTACGCCATGTGAATCAATTCTACTTCTTCAACGGCTTTGAGCACAGGTCTTGGTCCGATTTAAGCAATATTTATCTTACAGTATCGTTCTATGTCCGATCTTGCTTCGTGGTTTAATCTGGTTGTTCTTTGAGTATTGCATTGGTGTAGATTCCCTACGTCGGAGCTGGATCTTTGTAATACGCTTAGATTAATCTTTGACTGTCATGTTTGGTCTAGATTCCCTACGTCGGAGCTAGGTTCATCTTGATTAGTTAAAGGAAGCTTTGGTTACGCCTTATTGCTATTTGAATGTTAAGTGTGGTGTAGATTCCCTACGTCGGAGCTGGATCTTGCTTAATTGTTCAGTAGCATATCTTAGAATCAGAACGTATCTGTTAATGTTTTGCTTGCTTATTTTGCTTAATCTGATCAACATCTGTGCGAGCATCTTGTTTAATTGACAAGTTGATGAATCGAATCTGATTATTTAGCTATCTGATCTGATCATAGTTGGAGAAATCTAGATTCCCTGCGTCGGAGCTAGATTTCTCCGAAAAGGCTATAATCCGATTGGTTGGTTAGATGGTCCGATAAGACTAGTCAAACTGGCAACTAAACAAGGTGGACAATGTATCGGCTTACACTTTGATTATTTAATATCCTGTTTCAAGACATAGCTGATCCATTATTTTACATATTGGCCTTGTTTTATGCTTTATTTCATTATTCAAAGGCTGGTCTGTTATATCAATCAAGGTCCGATCCTGATTGGTCCGATCCTGAAGTCCGATTTGGTGTCTGATTGAGGTCCGATAACTCGGTCCGATTGACGTCATCATTGAGGTCCGATTCTGAGGTCCGATCGGTATCGGCCGATGCGTGTCTGATTGGGTCTTGGCTAAAATTCGACGTTACTCCATCGTCTGAAATAGAGCCGGCACAATCATAGAGCAATTTAACTGTTTTATTCCCTTGTCAATTACAGGTCAAATTGACTGGCACGCCGCGAACCTGAACTGGAGTGTAGACTGGCACTGGAGCGAAGCTGATCTCCCTGGTCTTCTTGTGCTGCACGCGGGAGATACATCCGCCGATTTTCCGCGTCAACACCAAGCTCGGGAGTCTCGCCTGCGTCATCAAGAAGCGCAACATTTAGCTTCGGCAAGAGAGTTGTGGCAACGAAGTAACAGGATGAAGGAGGTGGAGCGTCAGGAGGCCGAAGCACGTGAAGCCGATCGTGAGCGCAACAGAGAGGGCGCACGCCGTGCAAAGGAAGCTGCACCCGAATCCAGCAGGAAGGGGAAATATCCCCGTTGTACTCAGTAGAGCGTTAGTTCCCTAAGGCATGTTGAAACCGGCTATCTAAATTCCCTAAGGCATGTTAAGATTAGCAACGGCGCATGTTTAGGTTAGCAAGGTGTGCCGCACATGCCATTGTATCGTAGTCGTATCCTTCACAAAAATGCATTTGACACCATAACCTCTTCGTCATGTTATGATGTTCATATGTAAGAACCATTTTATATGAACGTGTTTTAATATATTATTGTTGTGGAACCATATATTGTGTAAGAACCATATTATCGTTGCAAATCAAAGCCAGTTTATCAATAATTTCAAAACATGTGTATGTTATGAAAATGACCACAACATGTGTATGTAATTAAAATAATATCTAAATGAAAAAAATTCATGTGTGGGACCTAACCGCCGATTCATACGGCGGTAGGTGCGGTTAGGTGCTCCGCCGAATAACTTCGAGGATAGATTTAATGTTTAAATTTGAACCGCCGGTTCAAACGGCGGTTCATCTAACCGCCGTTTGAATCGGCGGTTACGGGACCTTACCGCCGTATCATTTGGCGGCAGCCAATTGATACGGTGATTGGGTGACAGATTTGCAAAATCTGTCACCTAAGAGTTGTTTTTGAAAAATCGTAAAAAAAAATTAAAAAAATTCGACTTGCAAGGGCTTGCATTTTAATCCACGATCGATCCTCCCCAAGCTTCTGAATTCCGGATCAGTCAAAGCTAGCCAACAGCCCAACACACCCCGTACGCCTTGGATTCATGGCCATGTTTCGTTGGTGGCTGAAAAAATTTGCAACAGAGAATCTTTTTTGTATGGAGTACTAAATAAAGTCTATTTGCAAAACCTCTTCACGGATGAGCGTAACTTTCCGAGACGAATCTAATGAGCCTAATTAATCCATGATTTGCTACAGTGATGCTACAGTAACTATCTTCTAATCATCCTCTAATCATGCGGTTAAAGGCCTCATTAGATTCGTCTCGAAAATTTACTAGAGGTTGTAGAGGTAGTTTTGTAAACTGACATTATTTAATACCCCTAATTAGTGGTCAAAGATGCATTTAATACCCTGAAAAAATTTTCGGCCTCCAATGAAACACAGCTGACGAACGAGTAAGTACGTAACGTAACCCCGCAAGCCAGCCAGCCATCGTTGACCAACGCCGGCCCGTGCGTGCCTATGGCGTGTGGGCCCGGCGCAGCGCGGTTGACGGCAAGCGATCCCGTTCCCGTTTCGTGTCGCCGCCCTCCATGCACATACGGCCCCAGTGGTTTTCGCTGTTCGCCCTCCAGCATATTACCCTGCTGCCCCTCTTCCTATCTCTCTCTCCGCCCGGGCATTCTTTCTCCCTAATACCAAACTAGCCCGGCTAATCTGCAAGACGCTGAGCCGCCGGGGCTAGTCCAGTAACGCCCTCCGTTGGACACGTGGCGGGCCCTGATTGGTCTATAGGTCGCCGTCAACTGTTTGGTAACTTCACGGAACGGCCCTCGAGGAATTTCCGGCTTCTCTTTCTTTTTCTTCTTCTTTTTGCTCCCCCTTTTTCCTCATTCTCCTCCGGTGGCGGTGGGGACAAGCAAGCGCGAGGCAGATGGAGGGGAAGACGACGGCGATGGCCTCGATGGCCAAGGGCGCAGCGGCGCTGCTGGTCCTCGCCGCACTTCTG
The DNA here is from genome assembly GCA_004135705.1 of Alloteropsis semialata. Taxonomy (NCBI): domain Eukaryota; kingdom Viridiplantae; phylum Streptophyta; class Magnoliopsida; order Poales; family Poaceae; genus Alloteropsis; species Alloteropsis semialata. Next base: position 85,013,298 of record CM014272.1, on the reverse strand, counting down.
GTCCCCGCCTCCCCCGCCGCGGCGGTGGAGGAAGGAGGAGAAGGTGACCGACTCTTCCCACGTCTCAGCCGCCAATCCTTTCAGCCCCTACCGCGCGCCTGGCTCTGGAGTTGTTTGCGGGGGAGGCGCGGTTGAAAGCTGCTGGTAGTTGCGGCGGCAGTTGAATGGCTCTAGCGGCCGTGCGATCTAGGGGCGGGGGGAATTTGCGCGAAACGGATTGGATTAGATGGGGGGTTGATGAAGCGCGGCTCGCGGAGGCTGAGACTTCTCCTGTTATAGTTATACTGACAGCCGCGGCCGCGAATTTCTTCCGGGTGTGGGCGCCCGTATCGGGGCGCTGTAGATTGGGGAAAGGTTGTGAAGCTGCTGGTAGCTATGGATACAGCAAGCAATGCTTGGGGGGCGTTCAATTCCCCCAAAAAAATTTTCACCAAAATTTTTCCCAAAGGAATCTTACATATATGGAGTAGTAAACGTGTGTTAATGACAAAACCCACTCCATAACCCCTCAGGTAACTTTTTGAGACGAATCTAATGAGCCTAATTAGGCCATGATTTGCAACAGTGATGCTACAGTAACCATCCGCTAAACATCCACTAATCATGGATTAATTACCATCATTAGATTCGTCTCGCGATTTCCAGGCGAGATCTATAATTAGTTTTATTATTAGTCTACATTTAGTACTACTAAATGATAAGATTCTCTTGCAAAATTTTTCACCAAAATTTTATTTTTCACCAAAATTTTTTCACCCAATTGAACACCCCCTTGTGCGTTCTGCTTTGCGTCAACTGCCCTGCGCAGCTGATGCTGAGCTTCAGGGGCCAAGGTTGTGCGGCTAGTACTACTTGCGTGCACCTTGCAGTGTAGGTTATCCTGCTCTACTCTAAAATTGCTAGAGTTGCCTGTTTTTAAAATAATCAAAGGCCTTCCACTTTAGAAACATTTGCAAAAATGGGGGTTTCTTATCCCCATCCTATATACTAAAATAGTAAACTAGAAAGGCTACCCTATTTTCGTACCCGAAAATATTTTTGTTTTGTTTTAAAGTCGGGATCAGATGGTAAAGTCATTGGGGTGCCCCGTTGTCGTAACAGGCTTAGTTGGGGCGGGCACCCCTCTCGCATAATAAATTGCGAGCTCGTACCACTCCTCATCTCCCTTTAACTGCCTGAAGGATCATGGTTTTACCAGGCCGCCCCCCGACCTCTTTTAAAGCCAACGCTGGAGCGCGATGCCTGTGCCTTGCCGGTGTGGGACTAAAATGCTCCAGCTAACTGCTGCTGAGGTGCACGCTGCGTCATGGGCTGCTAAGGCCCGTTTGCATGGGCTGGAATGTATACTACTAGTGCTCCTTCTCATTCAGGCCCAGCTCCTGCCGGCCTGTTCGGTTTCCTTCCCAGGCTTTCACTTTTTTTTTCATACAAAAACGTGGTTGCCACCTGCGTAAGTTCCTGAATTTATATTTGTTTTTTAAAAAACGTACGATTCGGTACTACAAAATTCTCAAGGTAACGACTGCAACCAAACAAATACTAATACATAAGAATGCTCCCCGCAAAAAAAAAAACATAAGAATGCTCATCAACAGTTTCCGCGAGCAAACAAGAGAAGCAGCGAGCATATCGATACTGTTCTAGTTGAGAACTCTGCTGTGTTTATCAGAATGAAAACAAAAATACTACAAAATTTTTAAATCCTATTCATAGCAGGATCAGTGAAAATCCTATTAACATTTACACCATGTTTTTTTTTCTCGCAGTTTCGGAACAAATGGGGCTTTGCATTTCCTTTCTCAAGATCAGGGACCAACTGGCAGCCCGAGATGCTGGATGCATGTATCAAGAACCGTTTCCATTGTCTTTCGAAAAAAAAGAAAGAATCTTTTCCATTCATCCAGTTGACGCATTAATGGTGGTGTTTGGAAGCCTTTGTCCATTCACAAACGACCGGAAGAGGCCGAGAGCCCGGTCCGGCTGCGCAAACGGCACCATGTGAGCGGCGCCACGCACAGTTGCGAAGGTCAGCAGCTTCCCGTACTCCGTAACCCACCCGGCAACCTTCAAGGAAAAAAAGAGGAAAAATAATGACTGCTGCAACTTTCAAGATGCTGTCAAGAACTCGGTATTCACTGATACCGTGTTTACATTGTTTCTGAGCAATCAGCCAAGCAGCATAAATCTTGCTAAATATAATGGAAATTCATACTCTAGGAATTGAATTTTCAGTATTCAGAGTGGGACTACTCGCCAAAAAACAAAAGAGTCGGACTATACCTGATCTTTGTGGAACCAAGCACGGTAAGGGACAGTGACGCCAAGGCCCATCTCATGAGCTAGTTCGCGCACTAGGGTTCTCGAGCCGAGGAGGGGCACCACGGAGTCCTGATCACCACTGCATCAGATGTTCATTCATCTTGTTAATCAGTACTGAAACCATAGCTGCGCTGAAGCAAGGCACTTGAGCGGAAATGCCGAATGGAATGGTATAGCAGAAGTATCAAGTTACCTGAATACCCAAACTGGTATGCTGTGCTCAATGATCCTCTGCAGCAACGGCAGGATGTTGATGTTACCGTCAGTATCGCTGTAGTTCAGAACCCTGTCAAAATAACCATACACATTCAGGGTGAGTTTGGATTGTGTACCAAGATGATTTTGCTTACTGAAATATTTACCTTTTTTCAAACAAGCTCTACTAACAATATCTGGGAACAATATTTACAGATTATAAGGCCAAGTTCTTAATCTGAGGTGAAAAGAGAAGAGATTCTTACGGGCTGCACATACTCCATTTGTATGGCAATCTAGTTCTATTGGCATGGAGAGCCTGCTGAACTTCTGGAAGGTTAAAATAGAAGTATCTCTCATAGGACATGCAGACATCAACACCCACACTGATTTTAGTTACCTGTACTCAACAAAAAAAAGGTTGCACATTAACATTAATGAATTTTCTAAAGTCAAATGTAATGTACCTTTACATCAAACTGAAACATACATATTTCCGCAGTCGCAGCTCCTGCATCACAATTGATGGGTAGCAGACATCTAGCAGAACATCATAGTTATTGACATAATCCCCAACCACCTTGTTTGCCTCCGCGATGGCATCATTGCACGATTGGCTCTCATTGTGAGGGCTGCTGAATGTGTAATCCTCAAAATCACAGGCATTTGTGATTGCCAAGCCTACCTCATCGGAGATCATGCCATGAGACCAGAAGTACTCATAGATTGAAGCGATATCCCTGTCAAGCTTGAGGAGTGGGTTTCCAATCTGTTCAGGTAAGGCACAAAGGTCAAAACCAGTATGCAGAAGATGCACGTGAACTGAATTGTCGAAACAAAAGACTGAAAGAGTGAACTGAAGCTCTAGTTTATTTTTTTAAAAGTAGCAATCTTCATAAGAATCTAAATTTTCACATGTTCTTACAGCAACTCCTTTGATATTGAATTTGAAATCCTTTGATTCCTTGTTATGGCTGATAAGTAGATTGGCCAGTTGCGGTATGTAATGCCCTGCAGGCCATGTTATTTGTCAAGGAGCATTCGCACAATACATAATGAACAAACTAAGTGCTGGTACCTGCATAACTCTCTCCAGTAAGGAAAAGATCTCTTGATTTGTACTCAGGAAACTTCTCATACCATTTGAGCAGGAATGTTTGCATGTCATTAGCTGTATTGTGTATTTTAAACAAAGTCAGATCTATTCTTTGTGAATTGAGAAATTAGGAAAACAAATTTCACATCAGTATTCATTGAGGGAACAATAAATATATTGTTTTATATTTTAAAATTAATTTCCTTCCACTCACATGATATATCAGAAGACTTGGCATGGAAAGGTAAATCAATAGTTCAGAGGGAAAAATACCGGTGCGTTCATCTCCAGTTTTGTAGTCTGATGACGTGTTTGAGTAGGACCATCCGACACCAGCAGGAGATTCAACAAAAAGAAGGTTTGACACTGCAAAAGTGAATATAGGCCTGTTTAGTTCCCACCCCAAACTTCACTATTCATCAAAGAGAATCTTACATGCATGGAGTATTAAACGTGTGTTAATGACAAAACCCATTCCATAACCCCCGGTAACTTTGCGATACGAATCTAATGAGCCTAATTTGGCCATGATTAGATAACGTCGTGCTACAGTAAACAATCTCTAATGATGGATTAATTAGGCTTAATAGATTCGTCTCGCGATTTCCCGTCCATCCGTGTAATTAGTTTTATAATTAGATCATGTTTAGTTCTCCTAATCTTAGGTTTAGAATTGCTACAGTAAAGTTCGCAAACTTTTTTCCTGAACTAAACAGGCCCTAAAACAATAGGTTGGCAGGGCACTGTGACTGAACTTGATGACAGGTGACCATATTCAAAAAAAAAAAAATTACCTTTGTTCCATGACTTATCATTTATTCTTAGGCCTCTACCATCCCCTTTTGGATAAAATGGGCCTAGCTCTGTGAAAGCCCCACCTCCAACTGAAGAACACCCAGGACCTGAAAAATACGCAAATTGTGGACTTCAGTTATCGATGCATATCGAACAGATTAAACAAAAAGATAAGAGTTATTTCTCATCTTTCAATTATTTACTCTTTGCAGCCCAGGCCTTCACTGTTACTGAATCATTTCAACATGCCAGATTTGAATGCAAACTCAACAAGCCTTGAGAATACCAAAAGCTAAAGAAAAGCTTTGTGAATGACATGGCACTCTGTCATCATGGTAAACCCTGGACTTGCCAGGCAGTGATTTGAAGTGTATCACAGACGATTACAGAACATAGGACTAGCCACTAGGGCCTGATTAACTTGTCATCCTGTCCTGGCTGGCAGATCAGGCGGCTAATAATATCTTTACAACTTTCACAGCTGGTGATGGAGCAGAGCAGTCAAAAAATGAACTGCCCCACGTGGGCAATCTTTCAGCAGCCCAAGACAATCTAATAGTATATTGCCATGGAAGACGACAACGTGGATGCACACCAAACAGATCAACAATCAACGAAACATCCGGGAAAGCAGCGTGGGCAGAGGAGCGAGCACGACCAGCACTTAGGGTCTTTAGATTGGGTTAACAATAATCAGCGTTTGGACGTTTTCATATTGTTTGCCTATAAGCTGCAGCGAATCACGGATAGCACCATCCCTCTCGGGAAATAAGGTACTAAGAAGAACATTAATCAGTACTGCTAGAAATGGAGGTTGAACCGACAATTAAAAAATGAACTGAAAACTGAAACTATGGCACGACGCTCTTACAAAAAAAAAAATTGTTTTCGGTCAGATGGTCGGCCCTGTTTAGTTGAGGAAAGTTTCACAACTTTTCACTATTCACCCGTCACATCAAATGTTAGAACACTAATTAAGGGTATTAAACGTGGATTAATGACAAAACTCATTCCATAACCCCCGGGTAACTTCGCGAGACAAATGATTAGACAACGTCGTGCTACAGCAAACAATCTCTAATAACGGATTAATTAGGCTTAATAGATTTGTCTCGTGATTTTCCGTCCATCCATGTAATTAATTTTATAATTAGATCATGTTTAGTCCTCCTAATCTTCGGTTTAAAATTGCTACAGTAAATTTCGCAAACTTTCTCACCGAACTAAACAGGCCCTAAGAACAATGTTCTGTGAAATTCCAGTGTCGTTCTAACATGCCCTGAGATGGAATGGAAGGCAGTCAACAGGAAATTAACATCAATGGAAGGTGACAGCTTTGAGCCTTTGGGCAACGACTACCATCTCCAACAGCAACAGTACGATACCACATTGATTCAATTCAAGAGAGGCGAGAAATCGATCGAACTGATACGCACGACGCACCTCCGTTGAGCCAGAGGGTGAGTGGCTTGGACGCCGCGGCGCCGCCGTCGGCCTCGGCGAGATAGTAGAAGAGGCTCCTCCCGGCGCGCTCGTCCACGTCCACGTACCCGGCGAACTGCCGGAACGCCACCGGCGGCTGCCCGGGCAGCCCCCGCACCAGGTCGGACTCAGGATACCCCAGCACGCAGACGCAGCAGAGCAGGAGCCAGGGGAGCGCCGCAGCTGCTGCCGGCAGTGGCGTCAGTGTCCAAGAACCAGCCATGGCACTGACTGACTACGGAGCTAGTGCTTTCTGGTGCTCTTGGATGGGTGCCGTGGTGTCGATGGTGGTTGCGCCGCAGCTTGAGGACGAGCGAGCTAGCGAGCAGAGCAACGGACTGAAGAGGAGCCAGAGAGATGACAAGGGAGCCCCTGTATACTGTGGCACTGTGCGGTGAGCTGGTGACACGATAATACGAGATGCAGATGATGGCGTGGATGGAGCATGACAAGTATGCCACGCGTTTGTTGGGTCATTAGAATTTGGTACCACTACCCCATCTCTCCGTGCTAGCAAGTTTAAATAAAATTGAACATGTATAGATAAATTTAGAGCCATCTCTAATAAAATTGCTTAACTTTCCTATAGAATTGTGCTTGCATTATGTTGTCCACATTTATTTTTGTTAAAACATGGAGAGTGGGCTTAAGTGTAAAACGGCTTTAATTTATATCAAGAAAATGGGACATGTTCAAGTTCAGTTCAT
>CM014272.1:84974833-85005162 GCA_004135705.1 Alloteropsis semialata | reverse complement strand
GACATCAAATTTGAATTACTGCTTTCTAGAACACACTAGTTGAATTATTGGTTTCTAGATGACAATGATTTCTGGTACATTGGTTCTGACGTTTCTAAACCTTGGCATCTCATATTTGACACAATAATGGTTTTCTTGTTGCTTCTTGATTTAGAGGGCTAGAAGGAAAGGGTGAATGGCCTAAGAATAAAGGGTTACTTTAGTTTTCTTTTATAAAAATACTTCTCATGTCCTATCCATAAGATGTAGATGAACTGAAAAATTGGTATTGCCGAAGGCTAGCTTGATTTGAAACGTGTGGCTGTGAGTCAAAGTGCTTCAAATGTAATGTTACAAGTACGGAGCCTTTCTATAACAGTTGATGTAACACATATTAGATTTATGGCAGACAATAACTGTGTATACTATGAAGTAGTAATTTTATCTATTTAAAGGAGTATTATCATAAAATTACAAAGGAGTAAAATAAAACAAATAATTTATATATGGTTGGCTATTCAAGCTATTTTTACTTCTCAAATTTTATAAATTACTTTTTCGGCATGTGATGGCAATGAGACAGCATGTAATGGATATTACTACTCTCAACTTTTAAATTCCTACTTCTTTCCTCACTCATACTACCCATGGTGAACCCAATCTTTTAAGCAACTTCCTGCTCGTTGTACAAATGATGTAGGATAACTTCAGTGGGCATCTCGTCAAACCGGTGGAGCACAAATAGCCAGCATTTACGGCCATAGATTTACTGCTGTGGCAACAGATTAACTGAACATTAAAATCAACTTATCAATTTTATGGTTGAGAACACCAATACATCATGTCTTTACGGCCATTTGTGAATCTCTCATGTTTCATTGTTACATGCATAATACACGGGGATATCTGTCTCCCGCCAAATCTCGTATATATTACCAATCGATGCGCATGCAGGCCTTAACTACTGCACCCAGAAATCCCTCGCACGCTCCAAAATCTCACTAATCGCAATGAAGTTCCATGCAGGCCACACAAACAGCTGCATGCAAAAACAGATCATGGACGCTGCACCATCAAGCAGCTGAAGTACTCATGCCATATATACTAATTGTACAATATACAGATCCTCGCGAAAGTCACCCAACAGAACCCGTTTAATTTTTGTATATGTGGAACAATTGATCAGCACAGGTTTTATACACGTATGTAGAACAATTACGGCTACACGCACCAACACATATCTGCATTCATACTGTTCTTTAATGCTCTCATTGACAGGAATGTATATAAGCACCCACAATTGTTAGCTTCTTCTTCTTCTGCTTTCTTGATTCTTCTCCTACTTTCTCGCGTTGATGATGCTTTGCATGCAGGATAACTGCATTTGGGGGAAGGGTGCGTCCATCACATAATGACAGTCAAGCATGCATGCGCGTATTAATTTGTAGAGTATTCTCAATGAAAATTAGGCAACTCGATGATGCTAACCTTCAAAACTTGTCTCCACATGTAATTAGTTGGAGAAAATCGAGGATCACCTGATGGATTTGCATGCATGCTACCGCTCGGTGTTGCCAGATTCAGGCTAATCTAATTGAGGCCCAGGCTTTAGGGCGGTCGAGCAGCCGCAAATTAGCTAGCACCATCGCGGCAGCCGTCGGGGCGTAGGATTGTCTCCCGCCACGCTCTCATCCTGTCCCGCCGCCGCCATCACCTTGGCCGAACAAGTCGCAGCGCCTTCCGCCGCCGCCGATGCAAAACAGGTTGAATAGGTCGCACCTCAAAAACGGGTGGAGGGAACACCATGCCGATGGTTTGCGGACGGTTTTTACGGTCCCGTGCCACTTTTTACGGTTGTAGAAGCTCGCCGGAGCTCCGGACTCAGCGCCGCCGTGGGCGTCGAATATACGCGTCGACAAATAGCCCTGTCATATATATATATACACACACACGCGTGTTGCTACTCCTCATCTTTTCCAGCATCTCCAAGAGACTAGGTATTATGTTAGTTAAATTTAAAGATTGTACCCCATTTGTAAAAATAGAAAACCATCTAAATGTGTGGGGTAATCCAATAGACTAGGTAAAACTTGATGGTTATATTCAAAACTGGGTCCACGTGGTCTTTTTCCCCATCCATCCTGTACGCCGCCGCCTCCGACGAGTGCCCACGAGAAGCCGACCACGCCCACCAGGTCGCCGTCGATGCTCCGGTACCGGAAGTCGTCGAGCATGCGGACGACATGGGCACGTTTGGTAGTCTTACTAGTTCCTGTGTTACCTCACGCCGGATCCATGGACTCGTGGCTTCTTTGTCGTCGGAACGGAGCTCCTGGGTTTGAATCCATGTCCACTACTCACGTGCATAGCAGGAAGAGGTGCAGGTCCAGAAACCCATCAAATCGAAATCGTCTGACCAAATTAAGGCCTTCTTCATCCTGAATCGAGGGAATCAGAGGGCAAATCCAGTAGAGCAGCCTGAGCGGAACCCACAGGAAGCAGTAGAGCGGACGGATCACGCACGGTGCCGCGGCGAGAAGCACGAAGACGAGCACAGACATCGGCACTCGTCGGAGAGCAGGCGCAGGTGGAGCGGGTGCGCGAGCATCAGCAGCTCCCCGTGCCCCTTGGCGCGACGTCCCCGGAGGTCGGGAAGCACCCGCGGACGAGGAACGTGCGGAGGGACGGCGAGACGTCGAGCGTGACGAAGAGGCCAGGTCGTTGAAGGCCGAGATGCGGTGGCGCTGCGCGAGCCTCGCGGCGGCGTCGGAGACGGTGAGGTCGGAGAGACCGGCGGGGGAAAAGCGCGGGAGCGGAAACAGGGCGCGGGCGTGGGAGGGATGGGATGGCGAGCGCTCTCGCTCGGCAAAGATGCCGAGCGACGCCGGGTGGATACCGAGCGAGGATACCGAACGAGGTAGATAGCGATTCCGTTGGATTCCATTTTTTCTCTGCTTTTTCTTTTTTTAGCTGGCCCAAGCCAGATAGAGAGGCTTTTTGGAGTTGCTAACAGGTCCGACGTTTCTTTTTTTTACGGGTCCGATGTTCTTTTTTTTAACGGGTCCGATGGTTTTTTCCCGGTGGATCCGAAACGGTACAAGCAGATCCTATTTTCGTGTTCTATTTATTTCAGATCCCGATCCCCTTTCCTCCGTACGTCCTCATCTATTCTACGCGACCATCTTTGAGGGCTTTCGGCGGCGGCGGCATTACGGCCTGTTCCTCATAGAAATCATATCTAGGTAATTTGCTGTTGTTTGGGGGTACACAAACCTTTCTATCGAGATCTTGCAGCTTGCTTTTTACTACTCATCAGCGTTAATATGATTGGAAGTTGTGGATGTTCTACAGGCTGATCGGATCACGAGGCAAAACATCGCACAAGCCGGCCGAGGATCTTGTCCTGCACGTACCTGTGCATGTGAAGCTAGATTGTATCGTGGGCATCTTGGTTCACGTCAATCTGAATCTGCTTGGCCATGGCGATTTCTGTCGGTCGGCATGTTTGCGGGCACCACGTGGGATGGCGACAGATTCCGATGCCAATGACATGAATCGGCCAGGAAGGTCTGTGTTCGCCGATGGACCACCACGCCCGCGAAGCGCTTGAAGGTCGACCGTGGTTACTGTGACTACCATGCATTGTTCCGATCGCCATGCCGGCCACCACGTCCATGGTCCCTCACCGGCGGCGACGGCCAACATCACGCCAGCAAAGCTATGACAGTCTCTATTAGTGGCCCCGTTTGGTTTTCCAGTGCTAGAAACTGTTCACAACTTTGACCACTAATTAAAGGTATTAAATAAAAGTATTTTACAAAACTAACTCCAGAACCCCTGCACTAGGAACCCTGAAGAATCTAATGAGGCCTTTGACCGCATGATTAGAGGATGATTAGAGAATGGTTACTGTAGCATCACTGTAGCCAATCATCGATTAATTAGGCTCATTAGATTCGTCTCGAAAAGTTACGCTCATCCGTGAAGAGGTTTTACAAATAGACTTCATTTAGTACTCCATGCAAGAAAGATTTCTCCGTGCTAGATGCTAGACTAGACACCAAACGGGGCCAGTATGTTAGGAAGTGACTACACGGAATATACATACGTATGAATTTACATTCTCCTTTTGATCTATCTATCTAAGATAAAAAAAATCATACTTAAGTATGGATTCATACATTTGTTCTAAAAAAAGTATGGATTCATACACTTGTTCTAAAAAAAGTATGGGTTCATACTCCCTTAGTATATTAATTGCTATTTTAGATGGCCTGCCTGGTATATGTATATACATATTTTAGAAAAAAATAGAGTATGCATGGATACACCTCGTTCAACAATGCATATAAGTATGTATACGTACTTGCTTGAGTGCATACTAATTTCTGTTGACAGACAAGTACGTGCACATACTAATTAATTTATAAGTACCAGTCCATACTATTTTCACCTAGATGCATACGGCAGTAACGGGTTGGAGGATCGGAGGCTGCGTTAACGGGTTTCTTCACTTGTACACACGCGGACCCTTTAAGCCGGAGGAATACATACATACATACATACATACATACATACATACATACATACATACATACATACATACATACATACATACATACATACATACATATCTTTACCTATTTCTAAAGAGAGGATTGCTTGGTCCGTCGTGACATGTGGGTCCAGATTTTAAAACTACGTATGTCTGTCTTGTCTCTGTTCTGATAGAACTCGGCTTACAAAAATTGGATCCGTTGTTGACTCATCGTCAGGCCCACGTTTTGGTCGTGCTCGTGTAATTGTCGGACCCGAATTCCTTCTGTTGTGTGCACGCTGGACTAAGCCATCATACTGGCAGTGGCCACCCAGCGGATGACAAAGCACGCTGAGACCCAGACCGCACACGACATGCAGCCGTGCAGGAACCGTAAAAAACCCAGCAAATGTCACTGTGATTCATGAATTTTCCTTATTCTTTCTGCCCTAATTTACAAATACTTGACGCCATGCATCCAGGTTGCTGGCTTTATCGATTTCAACATGCATGCAACATGCCTTATTCAAAACGAATCTTCCCTAAAACATTTGATTAACGGTTGTCACCGTTGGATTGCTGATATTTCTTACACGGTTTGAGATCTGTTTGAAAATATTTTTAAAAATATTTTGAAAACATAAGTTTACATTTTTTGAGAGATTTGAGGCAGTTTTATAGTTCAAACAAACAGCTTCTGAAGGTTGCACCGTCCACTGTTGTGGTGTGAACTAGAGTTCTTTATTTCTACCACTAGAGTTTTCTAGGAAAATAGTAGAGTTTTTACTTAATATATTTTTTTAACTAAATACTCATTGTGTTTCTATGTTTTATTTAAACAAGCTAGAGTAAAAAATAGGTGCAGCCATATATGTACCATATAATACGACCACATACATCTCCAATTATGATACCCAGTCCGAGTCAACGAGCACTATGTTTCACTTATAACCTGATCTAGCAAGCACCGTTGCTATCGCTTGAGCGTATCGTAGGCATGGGAGACTTGTATGACAATGTAAGTGCGACGACGGAGACATGACAGGCGTTGGCAAGGAGACAACTGAGCGTGAAGATTGCATTGGCACCCATGGTTACCGCCAGGCGCACCAACACATGATCGGGGAGGCAAGAAATATAAAAGCATGGTTGTCCCATTTCTCCTACTGCGGTGGCGCACTGGAAGCCAAATGAGCGAATTAGGAGCGATAAAATAATGACTTAAGAGACAGAGTACGGACCGTAGCAACGCGCGGGCATTTACGCTAGTGTATATATATATATATATATATGGCGAGGCTAAAATGCAACAAGGTACATTTTGTATACAAAATGCACAGACCCTATCAATACTACAGAAAACTACCGAAGAAGAAGAAAAAAACCGTAGCTCTCCCGCGCGCGCGCCAGCGCCCCGCACGCTCCCGCTCCCACTACTGGACTTTTTGTTTCCAGACTTTTTCTTTGTGGGCTTTTTTCGTGTTGGAATTTTTTTCTAGACTTTTTCTTCGTGGGCTTTTTTCGTACTGGATTTTTTTGAGACTTTTTCTGAGTAAAAATAGGATTTTTTTTGAGACTTTTTCTTGGAATTTTTATTATTTTTCACCGGGCTATGGGTGATAAGGGGGTTAACACGGGCGGGGACTTACAACTCACGAAACTAAAGTGACACAATGACTAAAACAACGGGTACAGACTTACAGCTCACAAAAATAAACTGACACAACGACCATTAAAAGTTTTTGGAACAAAAGACTCATTTGCAAACAGAACTACTACATGTTTGCAATAGTAATAACAGCTCAATTGCAATCAACGCGAATAGATTTCTGGAAGCAGACAAGCAGATAAGTTTTTGGAAAAATAGAATCATTTTCAAACAGAACAACTGCATGTTTGCAATACTAATAATAGCTCAATTGCAATCAAGCTGAATATATGTTTGCAAGCAGAAAAGAAGATGGCAACACGTTTGCATTGTAGCTGATACAAAGGCATTTGCAAGACTAATAGCAAGTCAGTTGCAACAAGGTTTAATAGTTGATTGCCGGTTTAACAAAATGTCACAAATGCTGTAAAATGAAATTACACACATGATAACTTTCAGTTTGCAAGTAGAAACATCTCATTGATCTCATGACTAGCAAAACTGCAGCTCGAACTTTATCCACCTGATGCAAATTAAAGGCAACCTTGGCAGCAACTTGTCTACTAGCAAAACAGAATTCTCTTGACTGTATTATGATGGATATTGTGTTCATAGTTCAGAATCTAAAACAACAGCTTTTGATGAAGTGGTAAAAGATCAACCTGAGAGAAAAGGAACAGGAATAATAGATCAACTTGCATAGAATGGTACAAGCAAATGAAAGAAATTAAAACAAGAAGAAATGTAAACTTCTTACATTCGAGAAAGCTGCAACCGAAGATCCATCAAAATACTGAGAGAATGTGAGCACAAATATGCCTGAGTCATATCTGTAAAGAACAACACATATACAAAGTTTGTAATGCAAGCTGCATATTATAATACATAATTTCAACAAAGCAAAAGATATTGTTAACTAAAAAAATTGAATGTTTGCTTCGATACATGGATATAGTTAACATTGAAATCTCTTATGTTGTATGAAACCCAACGTTCACACGACAGAAGAAACAAACATTTGAAATTGTGTATGACAGTGTGTACTGTGCTGCAAGACTTGGCAACACTAAGCTCAGGATTCAGAATGTCAAATCTTCTTTCCTTCAAATTTGCAACTAGTAAGATCCACTGCCTATCAATCTGGCATGGCATATAGACCTGAATTTCGAAGTAATCAAGTTATGATACTGGCATGGCATATAGACCTGAATTTCGAAGTAATCAAGTTATGATAGAACAAGAAAATATGCATAGCATATATAAGAAAATAGAAAAGGATTACAGATTTTACATGATCCACTTTATCAATCCGAATACCAAGTTTAAACTTGGAAAGCGTGTCTCTTACATCACTGTGTATCAAGTGGTCATCCATTAGAACATCCTGTAAGAACAAATTATATAAGGACAAACACAAATAAAGAACTGCATCAAAATTGAAAAGAAACGGCAGTACAAACATACAATTGTAGTGCTTGTCAGATGCAACTTCATCAGTGCCTTATCTTCAAATTCATTATTTTCCACCAGCTCACGTTGAGCATGGTTGAACATTGCAGAAAAAGCATCCATAACGTGAACATTCAACCAGCAGCCAGCTCTCATGGAAAGAGCTAAGGTCCTCTTGTCAACCCAATTATTGCCAATTTGAAAAATCCTGGGTCTGCTAGGAAAGATAAGCAGTTAATTTTCTTAAAAAAATTAACTGTAACAATTGTTCTAAAACTTTATGAAATTTACAGCATAAAAATAAAAAAACGTACTTCGGTTCATTACTGTTGATCACAGAAGTTATCTTGTCATACAAATTTATTTTCAACTCATTTGCAAAGACAACTGGAACAGGTGGAACATCAGAAAATGCAGAATGATTTATACATTGCTTAGATGATTTATGTGCATCCGTCAGCTTTCCTTCCTCATCTATCATATCTGAATATTTGCGGAAATCAGTAGAAACACCGTCTACACATCTTTTCTGATATTCCAACTTTGATTTGTAAGCAAATTTTAACATAGCTTCTTCATATGTTTCATTGCTATCATCAACATGACAAACTGGGCTCGAAGACTGATCCTTTGTGCTACGACTTGCAGGAACTGAAGATTTAGTAGAAAGATTCAATGTAGCAGCTATTTCAGGAGATTCACAAGCACCAGAAATCAAGTCAAAAGAATCCGAGGGATCAATACTATTCTTGTCGGACGATTGTGGTGATGTAGCAAGGCCATGCTTGCCCATGGACTCCATTAACCGTTCATTAAGAGACATAGGTTTAAGACCACGTGAGGCACTGGGTTTTGATTGTTCAACAACTGACGCATCTCCATGACTACAGGATTCGTTGCCAATCATATCACATCGATCAAGCTTTTCACTTAGCAGTGCATCAACGAGATCAACCCATGATGGATCAATGCGGTCATTAACACAACTATTGTAATTGCCAGCAAAAAACATATCACCTTGTGCACAAAGATCTTGCAAATCTATATTCAATGATCCAGAATCTACAATTGCAAGTAATTTGAACTAAGTGTAAGATTGTTGGCAGAAATAGGGAAATGAAGAGCAGATGCATTATAACATGAAAGTAAGTGGGAAATAGACTTTACCAGAATCTTCTGTTGAAGATGGGTAAACTGGACCATCTACTAGTGATATTGCATACTCAAAGAAATCAGAATACGGCGCTGAAATATCGTAACCAGGAAATTCCTCAGGAAAGGTCTCCAGTTCATTTATGATATCATGAAAACTTGGAGTGACAACAGCAACATGGTCAATCATATCATCAGGCAATAGCATGAAATTCTGGAAAAACTCATGGATAGCATTGCTTTCTTTTTCTGGTGTAACTTTGTTCCTCACAGCATCAGATGCAGGACTCCTTTCTACTTCTGCTGTAACTTCGTTCATCACAGCATCAGATGGAGGAGCACTACTTTGTTCTTCTGGTGTAACTTTGTTCTTGACAGCATCAGATAGAGGACTTCTTTCTACTTCTGTTGTAACTTTGTTCATAACAACATCAGATGGAGGAGCACTCCTTTGTTCTTCTGGTGCAACTTTGTTCTTAACAGCATCAGATGGAGGAGCACTATCGAAATAAGGAGACCTATACCTCTTTGGGTTGGAAATCAGCTGGTCAGTAGCGTTTCGTTTGCATTTAAATTGAGATTATTTTCAGAAACTTTTTGTTGATATCGAGCAATGTAGCCAAGAAGCCAATTTAAAACTAATGTACAACAATCAAATGAGATTATTTTCTCAACATCAACTAATGCAGGGAAGAAACATGGACTTGCAAACCGATGTGTGGTAGGACAGAGGAAGATACATAATGCCAGTAATAGAAAAGCACGGATCAAAGGAGGAGCAGTCAGATTAGCAGTAATGAATTGATTTAGCTCTCCAATAGAAGGGGAATTTCCATTGCAAGAAAACTCTTGCTTGATAGAAGCAGACGCAACTTGACTAAATCTCAGAGAAATAGAATTTGGGCCTAAAGGAATACCCAGTATTTCATTAATGGTTAATGCATTCAGCTCACATGAGGAACCATCTGGAAGCCTAAGCGATCTTGTTGCAGTGTCAAATCTACTGACAAGCCAGCATGCAAATATTCTAGGTGTGTAAGAGCAATTAAGATCAAGAAGTGGACCAAAGCCAACATCTGATATGTCCTTCTTCTGAACATCACTAAGCCTCTTTATCACATCAATCAACACCTTGTTCGACTGACGAGAACTATAAGACTGCACAAGAAAAAGACAGTTTGTAAATTTTGATTGCAACCACTAACACAAAAAAAATGAAAAGAGAAGTTAGATATGAAGATAACTAAATCACAAAATAAAAAAAACCCAACATTAACAAACAGAAACAACATTATAAAACATAAACAACAACATAGTAATAAACATAAATATGAAGACAACAGAGAAAAAATAAATACATACAAACAAAAAAGCTAACAACATTACAAATATAACAAAATATAACAAAAAACAAATGACACAACTTTACAAATACCACAAAAGAAGGAATAATATAGGGAGTAGAGTTAGATAGAGCAGACTGCAAATCAAAATTGAGCATGACAATAGACGTTGATTTTGCAGAAACAGTTGCAATTATAGATGCACAGAATGTTAAAATTTCAATAAATTTTGATATATGTTGCAAATGAAATTGCAATAGCAGTTGCAGCTTGCAAGTGCACGATGAAGCTCAAGTAAATGACCTATAACACGTAGTTGCAGTAGTAACTGCAAATAAGTTGTTACCAACACAAGCAGCAATCGATGGAAATAATGATCATTCAACATCAACAAATAGAGCAAAGCAGCTAGAAAATGGAATACACTGAACTCTGGTATTACAATAGTTAAACACATACCTACATCTTTGTCTAATCTTTTCTAAAGGATGGGCCAGTATTAAGACTGCCATCATTAGATCTTTTCTTACCAGCAGACATACTTGCTATAGGACAAAACAATTGTGTTTAATTACATGGAACAACTGAAATTTGTTCAACAACAAGATCCATCAGTTTAAGCAACATTTTACATATTACGAACATGAGCCAAATGGTTCAACCAAACAAACAAACACTAAGTAATGGTTTAACAAGAGACCAGAAATATGGCTCAGTTCAAAAGACTTTAACACAAATTGAGACTCTATTGTACGAAACAGTCTTCGTCCTAATGGATGAACATATGATTGATCCGTGCGCAACTAAAGTCTTCGTGCTAATGAAAGAATAATCGCATTTCTGTTAAAACACTCGCACGAGGAGAACAGAAAACAAAATACGGATGCCAGCACACAAGAATCAAGTAAGCAGTGAATGAAGTAGTAACGAATCGACATATCTTACCAATTGCGACGGTCGAATTGAAGATTCGAAGAGAGAAGAAGGCAAATCTTCATTCAATTGCTGCGCTGCGCTTCGCTTCGCTCCGCTGCGCACGACCACGACCCATACAGATGCAACAATCCAAAGAGAAAGGGGAAAGTAGTTTGCGTGGAGAAAGGGAAGAACATGGACCCCACTGCTTTATATTTTTAAGTGAAGATGGTGTACAATTTTATTTTTAAAAATACATTTGCAAGTGACGAAACATTCAATTGCAACATGGTTTGTATCACACTTGCAACACGGTTAGGTAAGAGACAGGAGAAAGCAGTTTGCGTGGAGAAAGGGCAAGAACGTGGACCCCACTGTTGTTTTATTTTTGCAAGTGAACATAGTGTACAATTTTATTTTTTTAAAAAAATACACTTGCAACTGAAGAAACATTGAATTGCAACATGGTTTGTATCACACTTGCAACACGATTAGGAGAGAGATAGTCACTACACATTTTTTTAAAAAAATACCAGTGCAGCAAATATAATTGAAAATCGCAAATCAAATAAAGAGTAACACCATTTGTCAGTTCAAACATTTGAAAGTGAATATTCTTTACAAATTTATATTTAAAAATATATTTTTAACAGAATAAACATTCAATTGCAACACGCTTTGTATCACATTTGCAACAAGTTTATGAGACAGATACTGGCTACACATTTTGTGAAGCGAAATCTACACACGGTGCAGAACATCTTATAAGAATTTCGTAAATATTATTCAAAGTATTCCAAGATTAAGTGTGTGTGGATTATTTTAAATTTATCTAATAAATTTTGAAACGTACTTTCAAAAAGAAGTTTCAAACGTACTTGCAAGTTGCTACCGCAACAAAAGTTGCACAAATTCAAAAATTGGTTTAAAAACTTTACAAAAAAAGTTTTGAGTCTCCGGCTGAATATGTAGAACTTAAAATCTGAATATATTACCAAAATGATACAAACTTTATACATCAATGATAAATATTTATTTCGAGTAGTAATGTAAGGAGCTACATTCAAGTATTCCTACTACAAACGTGATGTACTTATCCAAACTACTTTACTATTTTCGAAATACGTGGAAAATCGCCCTGCAAATCAATAAAAAATCTACAAAAATATTAACATAAGCTTTGTTATGCCACAATAGCAAATAAAAACAATAAATAAAAATAAATAAAATTAGAAAAACATACAGGTCCAAAATACTCTTCGACAACATCGATTTTGGATTTGTTGTCCTGACTAAATAGTAGACTATTCAAAATTTGAATACGAATATTGGGGATATCTTTTGCTGAGAAAGCATCAAGAAGTTTTCTACCATACTTCCAAAGCTCCATAAATTTGACAGCATAAATACCAGAATCAACGCTGCAAAAAAAAGAAATAATAAACTAAGAATATGAATCATATAGTATTAATCAAGGCAAATAGATGTAGGCAAGCAGAAAAGCACATAAGTTTTTCGAAGAAAAGACTCATTTCCAAACAGGACAACCACATATTTGCAATACTGAAACAGCTCAATTGCAATGAAGCCAAATAGATGTCTGCAAGCAGAAAAAGAAGATAGGAACACGTCTGCATTGTAGATAATAAAAAAAGGCATTTGCAAAACTAATAGCAACTCAGTTCCAATAAGGATAAATACTTGTTTGCAAGTAAGAACATCTCATTGAACACATAACTAGGAAATCTGCAACTCAAACTTTATCCAGCTGATGCAAAGGCAAGCTCGGCAGCAATTTTGCAAGAATTGTGATTTGGAAAGGTAAAAGTTAACTTATACCTCAGTATGTTGTGGAACGTGAGGGTAACATATCTGGAAGCTATCAAAATCAACTTCAGTACCTACAAATAATCCCCAAGCACGGCAGAAATTTCGTAAGCAAGACATAAAAATAAGAAACAAAAGGAAAATGAAATATGCAAAGAGTAACAGAAGCTTAACTTAGAATATATTTACCATAGGTTTCCTGCAACAGACTGCAAAGTTATCATGTTTGGTAAAAATAGAATCCAAGAACACAAAGAGCTTGTTGCGTAAATCAACAACAAAAACAAACCAATGCATCCCTTGAAAAGTAGAAAAAAACAGCTACAGCAAAATAAAAGGAAAATATATATGAATTAGTTTGTACCATATATCCACAAAATCATATGCCAAATAAATTTTGAAAGTAATAGAACCATTAACTCACATATTCAGATAAATGCAGTGGTAGAACTGAACCTGCCCCAGTAAAACACCTCTCAACATAAGAATAATCTTCACGGTAATTCAACAGAAAAGCCTGGTAAGTAATCAAAAACATATTACACAGATATATAAAACTAAGCAACTTCCTTAGCAGCGGTATACAAAACTGTAGAACATTTGAACAGTAAAACTTGAGACCTTACCGCCACTGAAGAAAAGAAATAATGCTTTTTTGATACCGTCGGTCTCTCATCTAAAAAATACTTGTGACACAAACAGTTGATTACATATGTAGACACTTTTTTGCCAGCTGTCAAAGAGTCACCAAGAGAAAATAGCCTGATTTTGCAACCACCAATATCAACAATTTCAAGCCTACAACAGACAGAAAAGATTATAAGAGATTACAAGACATAAAGGTTTAAGAAAATCACTAATATGTACTTCCTACTTACTTGGAATGTCTATAACTAGAAGCAAGCCTGCAAACAGCAAGATAGTTTCTTCTTTCTTTTTCAGTAACAATAAACATATTATTGCTGGCAGTAAAATCATTTTCATCAGTAGCTAGAGCTTTCTTTGATGATTTTCCATCATTGACAAAAGACAAAGATGAACAACAAGGTCTCTCTACGTTAACATGAGCTGAAGATGAATGAGTTTGTTTGAGAGAAGCATCTGTTTTACTGTAAACTTTATCCCTTCGATTGCATATAAGTTTAAGCTTGTCAATAAATGTAGGATGTCTGACAAACTGACCATCAGAATTCTGCTTAACATTAAAAGAAAGAAAAACATGAAAATATGGAGTATAAGCAAAAAGCAAAGCTAAATTTAAATGTATGCCAAGACTTACTGGAGAGATCAATGGTCTCACATTGAATGCAGCAGATATGCGTGGACTGGATTGACAATAATCAGGTAGCACAGAATCAACAACTGGTATTTCATCCAAACTTATGAAACTCAATGTTTCCTGTGTAAGCAACAAAGAAATGAGTTGCGTACCTAAAATAATAATACAATAAATGAACAAAAAAAATTAATTTCACAAAACAGCAACCTTATCAAGAATATTTGAAGTAGTTTGCATCATATGCTCAGGAGGCAATTTCAAAGAAGGATTTGTGCAGCTTGTAATCTTAGGCTCTGAAGCTGAAGAAATATATCAAATCATTGTCATCGCAAAAAACAAGGTTAAAAAATCATAACTAAAAACCAAAATGATAACACAAAGATTACCAGCCGAGCATGTGTTGATATTCAAAGCTCTCTTCTTGTTTACAACAGATGCTGAGGAATTATTCATAACTAAAAAAATAAAACTAATTATAAAAAACACTGTCATAGAATAAATAATATAATGATGAGTCATTGTGAAACAAAAAAAAGATTAAAACTTACAAACCTCTTTTCATGGAAGTATTACCACAATCATTCAAAACAGGATTGTCATCTGAAATAAGGTTAGGTGATTTTTGAACTCCTACAGATCGCTTAGCAACTTGCTTTCCATCAGACAACAGATTCTTGGTAACATCCAGACCTTCAATTGAAGAAATAAGTTCAGAACATCAAAATATTTAAATACAAAATGAACAAACAAAAACAATATCAGAGGACAAAATAAAATAACTAGAACATTAAGATATGCATCATTACCAGCAGAGTTCATAACATGTGCATCTTTAGAAGCTTTGTCATTACACTCAGCCTTTGAATGACATGTCACACAGTTAAACAGTTTTAGAATTGAAAACACCAAATCTTCAGAAAGGGGCTGCTGTTCTTTGGGCATCTTTGTACAGTGGGAGTTGAAAATTTCACAAATGCCATTTACAAGCTGAAACAAATTTAAAATATTAAAAATTGTGAAGTATAGACAACAACCAAAACAAAAAACTGGAATTAACACATAACCTCATTATTCATCATGTGCCCAAACAAAATCTCTAGCTTTGTTCTGAAGTCAATTTCACTATGATTGCCAACAGTGTCATGAAACAAATTTTGAGCAACAGCAGCAGGTGGATGCTAGAAAAAACACAAAAAATGAGATAGATAAGAAGATAACTAAATCACAAAATAAAAACAAACAACATTAACAAACACAAACAACATTATAAAACATAACCAACAACATAGTAATAATCATAAATATGAACAGAGTAGAGAAAAAAATACATGCAAACAACAAAACTAACAACATTACAAATAGAACAAAATATAACAAATAGAAAAAACAAATGACACAACTTTACAAATACCACAAAAGAAGGAATAATATAGGGAGTAGAGTTAGATAGAGCATACCTTAGATTCCTTAATCTGATTAGAAATGCAGGCACTAAGTCTTGCCTTCAATTGTTTAATTTTCTTCAAGAAAAAAAACATTACATGAAACAATGCTGCTATTAAAAGATAGTACCGAGACAAGTGAAACATAACACAGAAAAATCAACCTCTTCCTTGTGTAGCTTGAACAAAAACTCATCAACTTGAGCAGTATCAGTAGAATGATTAGAATCCTTCTTGAAATATTGAAAATAATTAGTATCGTTCAAAACTAAACAAAAGTTGAGTCCTTAGAGCATTTCCAAAAAAAAATTAAAAAGCACCTTATCAATGTTGTTAGCAGAGAACATGGGTTCGCTCAAATTTGACTTCAACTGGTAAATAGCCTAAACAAGTAAATGAATTGCATAAGGATGATGAAAATATAAACTATAAAAAAACATGGAACTACAAGATAATATACAGCATTCTATAACACACACAGACCTCTTTCTTGTATAGTTCGAAAAGCAACTCATCAATACTGTTGTCTTTCCAATTGTTTGGCACCTATAAAAGATTTCATTAATCATTGCTTGAAGTAATATTAGCATTTCAAATAACTGGGTTCGTATGTACAATGAACTTACAAGGTGTTCATCCTACAAATTGTTGTCATCACATTTATAGTTATGATTGTTGTCAGAACCACCTCTGTCGAGAACCATAATCGCAAACAACTGAAGAAGAAGTGGACCAAACGACATGAGACAGTATGCTTGCATCGTGCGCTACTAAGACGAGAATACCAAATCAAGTCTACTTCAAGTGAAATTGCAAAAGGAACACACAAAATCGACTTCACCTTAATGGATGAGTATATGATTGATTCGTGCGGAACTAAAATGATACTATTCAAGGGAATCAAACTTTGTCCTATATGTTGAATATCATTTCTGTGACAAAACTAGCACGGGAATCATAAAATCGGCGAATGAAGGAACGACGGATCGGGATATATTACCAATTCCGACGATGCAATTGAAGATTCTGACAGGATGGAAGGCCAAATCCGTAGCAGTCCGATCCGCTCGGACACGGGAAAATAATATGGAACAAGTGAAAGAGAAAAGGGGAAAGGTAGTTGCGTGCAGGAAGGGAAAGAAGGTGGACCCCACTGTTTTTAAAAAAACAGCTACCCACACAGAGATGATTCTGTTCGGTTGCAGAGTAACATTCAATTGCAAGTGAAGTAACATTCAATTGCTGGGTGCATTCTATCACATTTGCAACACTTGAGACACATTTGCTGGAAGAGATAACATCTAAATTGGAACTCATGATGCATTACAATTGCGTACACGTAATCGTTTGCTAAGAATATCTTCTTCTCTGGTAGGAATTGTAGATTACATTTGCAACTGAAGGAACATTCAATTGCACTGTCCTTTCTATCACATTTGCAACACGCTAAGACAAGAGACACTTCTGACACATTTTGCTGAAGGCATAATATTTACAGCATGTCCTTTCATAAGAATTCTAGACTTGAAAAATTCAATAACTTGTGATCAAGTGGATGTACAAAACTTGTGATGATGTTCACTAAACTACAAAAAATTAGTGCTCCGCATTATCAACATTGATCCCTGCACCTTCATTCAGTGATGAGTGGATCATGTTATATGCTGTTAACTTTCTGAATTGAAAGGCAGTTGCCTGAAAAAATGGACACGAAAATATATTAAAAAGGGGAAACATATAGTCACTGAAATTGATATGAAATTTTACTAGAATTGTTTAATGAATATGTCATACGAAAACTTACATGACAAACATTCTTAACAAACTGACCATTCCAATTATACATAAAAATCATCACATAAATACCACCATTGCTCCTGAATTTTTGTTTACCAGAAAAATAAAAATTTAGATAGGAAAAAAATTTTAATAATACAAACAACAATATATAAGATCAAGCACGGAATAATACTTTCGCAGCATATCATTCGAATGCTTTGAGCACTGCTTGAACTCGAAAGAATAATTTTTCAATTCTTTCATAAAGATATCTGCTAACTGGCATAATTTCTGCAAGTTGTTGAGCTACAAAAAAAGATGAAAAATATTAATTACATATTCTACAATAACAATTTCGCATAAAACAAACTCTTACAATTAGATTAAGGGACTTATGAAATTCTTCATGAGATAATTCTCAAAACCTGCCAAGTGATATTCTGATGTCCTTACAGCTGGATCAAGAATTTGCACTTGTTTTACTTCATGATTCACACAGATAAGGAGCCAACGACAATTCCAACAAATTGGGAAAAACAACTACAAAGACAAATAACACACAACGAAAACATAATGTTATTTTAAAGAAAGAAGAAATGTAAATTATAGAGAAAAACTGGCACAAGATATCATACCAATTTAGAATGTGAGATATCCATAACTTTATGCAATTTTTTCAACTTAGGTACTAATGTTTCCGGATTAACTTTCCATGCATTAAATGAGAGAAGAAATTCCTACAACAAATGATTAGAATGTATATCCATAACTTTATGCAATTTTTTCAACTTAGGTACTAATGTTTCTGGATTAACTTTCCATGCATTAAATGAGAGAAGAAATTCCTACAACAAATGATTAGAGGAAAAGTTATTTGTAATGAGAATAAAATATGATTCGCACTGGAGTATTAAAAAAAGATATTAAGTTGATACCGTAATATCTGTAGTGAAAGAAAATTTCTTAATAGGGTGAGTGTCACAGATGTCCCGATGATCATAGTTAAAGAATTGCAGAAAAACTTTCATCAACTCATCATAAATTTCACTATCAGGTTGTAGACATTCACGAAAACATTCATAAGAGCACTTGTATCCAAGAATTGAAACAAAAGAGCATTTGCTACATGAAAGTAAATAATCATCAGTGCTACAACCTTTTCCAAGTTAGAAACATTAAAATTTGGGAAAAAAAATCTGAAAGAGTAATTTATAAATACTTACGATAGATGATGCGGATAAGCCTCAAAATAATTCACATGAACATATTGATGATATGCAATTTTCATCTCATATGTAATGAACAATTCAACAGAATCACTGCTCACAACATTGTTCTTCTTCTTTTCTTCTCTTTTCAAATGCGTTTCAGTCTTCCTTTTTTACTATAAAACAACATTTATTTTAACAGGCAGGAAGTAAGTCACTGGTTGATGAAGTTAAAATTACTTATAATATATTGAATAACCCAAGTGTCGACATACAAGCTAAATAGGACAGAACAGAAGCATTTTAATATCGTTGCCTACTGCACTATCCACATCAACTTGCACATCATTGGAATTACGAGGCGTTTGTAATGAACAGTTCAGTCCAGACAGTGCAACAGAATAAATTTCAGAAGAAAGCAGAGATAGTCTATTCGCAACCGATGCATTCGCTGAGTTAGAAAGTGGCAAATTTGAGGTCTGACCAAGTTCCTTACTTAGTAGCTCAAAATGCTTCTTCACAATAGGCTGAATGTTCACATTAAGCTGAAATTTTTTTAAAAAAAGCAATTTTAATTATATTCATGGATAGAATAATATACTGGAAAAAGGTTGAACTGTGTTTGACAAGCAAAAAAAACTTACATCTACAAAGTTGGGGAATATTGAAACTGAATGATCAATAGATTCTAAAAGCATATCTGGAGAACTGAACAAATATTGAACAGGCTTTGAAGCAACCTTATTTTCAGATAACAATGAGTCTTGTGCATTAAAATCTTCACTACCTTGTAAATTCACATTCTCATTTTTTTGAACTGACTATGTATAGCATAGTTGAAAGATAGCAGGACTAGATGAACCTGGTTTTGCATTCACATCAACAACATCATGCACTGAAAATTTTTCAGAATGGTCGCCTGAACATCCATCATTAATTTGGAACAGATGAGCAATATCAGTAGCACAAAATCCATTACAGTAAGGAGTGGTTGCTATGTCTCTAAACTGTAATAGAAAAAATACAAACAAATGATAAGAAACATGTGAAGAATAAAAATATATGCATAAATAAAAGAATGATACTTACAGACAGGTTACCGAAAGATGGAGATTGCATATTCCGGTCCCAATCGGTTTCAATGACACGAACAAAATCTTCTTTGCAGACGTAGCAAAACCTTGGAGTTGAATAACAAATTTGATATCCAATAGAAGCATCACTAATAAAATCTAAGAAATCCATGTCAGCAATCTATAAAAAACATAAAGTGGTTCAAGATATTACGAAAAAATTTGTCAATAAAATGACAAGACAAAAACTTACTGCCAGAAATGGGAGGAAAGAACCAAAATAATGAGCGGAAGCTTTATCCACATTTTCAATAGAGGCTGCGTAATCTTGATATGTCTTCACAGAGTTCATAATCTCTTTCAGTATATAACCAGCCCAGTCAAACTCCTTGATCTTGGAAGGCTCCATTACAAAGGGTAGATATTCCAAAGATAGAGAATTTTGCTTAGAAGGACAGAGGACTGATGAAATCGCTACGAGCATGAATGAGTGCATAAAAGAATCTTCATTGTGATCAGTGCAGCAAAAAGAAGCAGCTTTCTCAATGGTAGACACGACCACCAACTTTGTAAGAAGAAGCAACTTGCCGGGCCTTTGATTTAACATCTTCTATTATATTCTTGAGATCAATAGGAATACATCCAAAAGGGATGCCAATAACATGTTGTATCATTGAACTAGACGGGTTGAATGACCAGTCCTTGTACTTGAACTCACAATTAGAAGTATCAACATTGCTCATGATCCATTCCAGCAAAGGCATAGGAACGTTGAAAATAGATAACTTGAGAAAAAAGCACCAAAACCATTCTAAATGATGAAACGCTTCTGAACATCATCTGATGAATCAACCACGTGTCTCAAGCGACGAGACGAGAAACGTGTTTTGAGAAGAGCAGCATACTGAACTGAGCTACAGAAAATTAAAATAAAATCAACCATCTATAGATAATCAGAAAATATATAGCACAGAGTAATACATTGTAAAGTCTTGTCCATCAATCATAACGATATAGCCAACCTATTGAGTCATTCAGTAGCTGAGGTTCAATAGGAACAGTAAATATAGCATAAACTTTACGCGTTGCAAGTAACTAGCGAAATCATGGATACAAGTGTAATCTAAACATAGATCCGAAATTGATGCTGCAATGTATGAAAAATATGAAGATTAATGATTTGCAATTCCAAGCATATGAGAAACAAAAATAAATTGATACAAAATGAAAGCATTAGATCCAAGTGAAACAGAAACTTAAGGGACATGGATTTGTTTATTCATATCCACCAAAAATTACCTGCGATTTTGCAGAGGAAAAAAAGCGAGAGCCCAGGAAGGATACGAGAGAAGAAGGCGGCGCGGTGGATAGGAACAGAGCTGAAAGCGAGGACGATGCGCTCAAAAGGTGGACACAAATCTCAAAGCACTGTCAGAGCCATAAATATTTCACATTACCAATAAAGTTTTGTGCAATTGCAGTTGCATTTCCAACTACGATTACAATTGCAATTGGGATTGCAAAAGTGGAATGCTGCAAGTTGCAACCAGCTTAACAGATGGACGAAGTGACAAAGAGCAACAATTTATATAAAAGTAAATATAGAATATCCAGAGTTCCGTTAAGATACGATTTTGAAAATATAGAGAAAACAGTACACAGTGAGAACTATTCCGTCCTGACACCAACCACGCAAGCTCTCTGTCTCCGCCTCCGCCTCCGCCTCCACCTTCCCCTGCGCCGCCGATGGCACCGTTTGAATTGGGATCGGATTCGAGAAATTGGGAAAGAAGCAGTAAGGATCTATGGATGCGTCATCTTCAATGACGCAAACATCATCAAAATCTGAGCAATGTGGAGATCAATTGGTGATCAGCTTCATGACATCCACGACTGATTCCCCACCAGCGTCGTCAGGATCGTCAGATAGAGCTTTATCGACAAATGCGAGAACACCAACAAGCATCAACACTCCAGTTGCTGCGGGGAACGCGAATGCTTATGAAGCGGATCCGCTCCATTACACATCTAGTCTGACACCTCCAGCTATGCTGCCTCCAGGAGCATTGGTCACGCCCGTGGCTCGTCCGGTTGTTTACCCGGTATGAAACAATGACACATTGATTTGATTCATTAAGCACCATGCCCTGAAAACTAGTTAATTAATCTGATGAGATGCCAATGGTAGTATATATTTTCATTATAATTTGATGTTTGGATGCAATTGTTTCCTTGAATTGTGTGGTAGCTGTTGTGAAACATTTGTTCTTTGATTGGAAGTAGTTCCCTGGTTTTTTCCTGTTGCAATTGTGTTTACTGTTAGTTTGCAAACTTGTTTACTTTAGAATTATTTGCAAAACTATTAGCTATTAAACATTATAAATGAACTACGAGTGCAACGGATAGAATTATTTGCACTCTTGTTATCATCATCAATTTGTCGTTTATTTAGAGTAAATATTGTGAACAGGCAGCAGACATACTTGATGTATTTGTGCCAAGGATACGTCAAGAGTTTGAAACTATGAAGATGCAGATGAATTCTATTTAGATTACGCAAGAATGGCTGGGTTTAGTTTAAGAACAGCAAGAACATCAATGCAGACAAGGCACTGGGTGTGCTACAAGGAAGGGAATTTGAAAGAGAATGAAGAAACTGCTTCTACAAAACAAACACAGAAAACTTCAATGAGAGTTGGGTGCCCTGCATTTGTCAAGGTGAAGCTACATACAAAGAGAAAAATATGGTACTATGACCACGTATCTGTGGTTCACAATCATCAGCTCTGTCCGTCAGCAAGAATGATAAGATTCATGCATGCATATAAGAATAGAGATGCATGCCTGAAGGACCTGTTTGGATTAATGACACGGAATAATGTTCCTCATCAAGCAGCAATGAACATTATGTCAGAGATGTATGGCGGGAGACAGAATTGGCCATCTACGGAAAAAGATGTCAAGAATTTGTATGTCATTTCTCATCTGTCATTTATTTTCTGCAAACAATATTCCAATTCTTGTTCAATTATGTGATATATGGCTAAAAAATATGCAGGAAAACAAATATGATGCATGAAGAGAGGGAGGATGACATTGGAAAGTTGCTTTCCTTCTTCAGAGAATGCAAGGCTCAGAATGAAGCTTTCTACTGGGATGTCGATGTGGAACCAGAAACTAATATACTGTGAAGCATCTTTTGGAGCCATGCAAGTCAAAGAGCTGAGTGCAAAGACTTTGGAGATGTTATTACATTCGATACAACTCATAAAACCAATAGAAAGAATATGCCTCTAGCACTATTTGTTGGCTCAAGTCACATGTTGAAGAATGTGACTTTTGCTCAAGCACTCCTACGTGATGAAACCACATCATCATTCAAATGGCTATTCACCACATTCAAGAAATGTATGAATGGACATCAACCATTCGTGATATTAACAGGTGAGGAATGCTAAACATCATAGGCATGATATTGTTGAATGCAATGTTCATTCTACACCATGTGCAATAACTATTTTTTGTTTCAAAAAAATTGTGACAGATGAGGATCCAGCAATGAAAATAGCTATTGCAGAGGTGTTTGACAGATCTCAGCACCGCAACTGCAGATGGCACATCACCAGACCTTGGAAATATGAACTAGATCAACTGTATGAGCAACACAAACAAAGGAACCTAAAGGAGAAACTAGAATCTCTGATAAATTATCCTCTTGGACCTACTGCATTTGAAAATGAGTGGAACAAGTTTGTAGATGAATTTGAAATTAGGGGACACCCAGATATTGAAGCATTGTGGAGCAAGAGAGAAATGTTTATTGCAGCTTACTTCAAGGGGTTATATTGTGGAAGAATGACATCAACGCAGCGTTCAGAAAGCCAGAACAGAGTGCTGAAGGATGGTTACGTAGCAGAAACAACATGTTTGCATATGTTTGCAAAGAGAATGCTTGATTCAATTGTACATTCAGATCATATGGACGCAACAGAAACACATTACTCGCAAGCTGAAGTTGTGAGGGCCAGCAAAGCAAAATTTGATGCACAGTTGAGCAGAGTGTACACAAGGCCTGTATACAATGAGTACAAAAGGCAATATGAAAACAGCACAACATTTATCATTGAAGTAGACACTGATCTGTCTATGAAGCTTGGTATCCTTGTAAGGCATGAGACTGGGGCAGGAAGCTTCTATTGGGCGAGTCATGCTTTCAGGGTAGTCGCAGACAAAGAAGCTGGTACATACAAATGCGAGTGCAAGCAGTGGAAACACACTGGTATGAATCATCCTGTTCACCAACAATATACAAGAAGAATGCATTTGTAAACAATAAAAAATCAACATGTGTACTAACATAAAAAAATTTTATAACCTATTTCAGGACTATTCTGCATGCACCTCATAAAGGCTTTCATGCATCTACATGT
The DNA here is from genome assembly GCA_004135705.1 of Alloteropsis semialata. Lineage (NCBI taxonomy): Eukaryota > Viridiplantae > Streptophyta > Magnoliopsida > Poales > Poaceae > Alloteropsis > Alloteropsis semialata. The sequence continues at coordinate 84,981,101 of CM014272.1, read as the reverse complement.
GCAGAAAATACCAGAGAAATACATTCTCAAAAGGTACACTCGAGATGCTAGGTCAGATGTGCCATGGGATAGACATGATATTCCAAGAGTAGGACCAACAGGAGATACAGAGCAGGCAAGGCTATCGAAGCTATTACCAAAGCTCATGAGGCTTGGCAGAGCAGGCATGAGATCCAATCAAGCTTTTGAGGAAACAACACGACAACTGGAATTGATAACACCTGGCATTGAGTTATTCCAACCTTCATCACTACCTCCTGATTCAATGCACCTAGATAGTGTTGTTCAACCAGATGAAATTAATTTTGACGAGGCAACACAGAACTCTGTTCATGCAGCTGATCAGCAAAATGTGCCACATGTGAGCACTAACTCTGCTTCTACAAACAATGAAGAGCCAGCTTCTGCAGAATTCTTTCATGACATATCTCTTGTTGAACCACCAATATCAAGGACTAAAGGAAGGACTCCAGGAAAATAGCCACCGCAGCAAAATGAAAACATGGTATATAGATAGTAGAGCACATACACAAAAGAAAATACAGGTACAAAAAGTTGCAGCATATGCAGAGTCAGAGGCACGCACTACATGACAACATGCCCACATAACCCAGACCAAAGCAGAGCAGCTGAAAATAAAGCAGCAAAAAAAAAGAGCAAGCAAGACAGTAGGCGGACCTCCTAGAAAAAAGGAAGACCCAGAATTCAAAGGGAACTACATGATGAAGCAAACATGAGAACAAAACAAAATGATGAGATGCCAAACAACATCACAATCAGTACAGCAAAAAGAGGAAGAGTGCAAGTGACAAGAGAAAGGCCAAAGACCAGAGGAGCACAAGTTAACTACCAGGGCATGTCATCTGCTGATGACCCTACAGATATTCTTTATGAGTCATAGTAATTTACAGATGTTATAAGACATAATAATACTTTTATTTATAAACATTATTTATCTCACTGACATGGGTATATCAAATAAGATTACAATGGTTGTATCTAAGCTAAGTCATTGTTCATACATATGATACACAATTACAATTGTAAAAACTGAAGAGTTGCATCTCGGTTCAAACAGATACACCAACACATACATCATTCAAACTGTTTAAAATACAAACATTAACGAGCATCCAAACTAATACAAATTTTAAAGACTAAAATATTAGAAACAAATATCCAACATAACAAGGTTGTTACCAAACACTTCTACTCGTCATCAGAAGAAGAAGCATCATTATGCGCATTCCCAGGAGACTCGTCATCATCGTTGCCAGACAACTCATCATCAACGCTCAGAACAACCGTTCCAGATGCACCAATGTTGACGGCATGGCCACTTGTTCCACCACCGTCATCAGCATTGAAGCGCCTCCTCTTCAGAGCTGGCTGCTCGAGATCCTCAAGATACCTCTCCTTGGCGACATCCTCGTCTTCGTCATAGACGTAGTTGTGGAAGGGATCTTCAAGTGGTTCTGGTGCACCGCCGGATTCGTCACTAGAGTCATCATCTTCCTCAGAATCATCATTTGAATCGTAATCGGAGTCATCTTGATCCCCATCAGTGCCATCCTCGTTGGTTGCTTCATCTTGTTCTTCTTCGTGATCAACGTCTTCCGAGTTTGTGGAAAGCATACCGTTGTCGGTTTCGTCAGCCGAAGATCCACGCTCTGACTCTGTCGACAAAGACAAGCACTCTTCCTCCTCCTCAGAGGAGGACTGCGGGATCTTTGGGGAAGGCATGGTGTGTGGAGTTGCTGTCTCGTGCATGAACAAATGAACAAGATGAAACAAGAGCGGCAAATACAAAACATACGTAGCGAGCAACATTTATAAGGGCAAAGGAAGTCGAAGAACAAAACAGCGCGTCGCCTCCGCTAAAGCATGCATGCGAGGCAGTTATGACAAACGCTCAATAACAACACATCAGTTGCAACTGCAACTGCAATTGCAAATAACACATTCAGTTCCTTGCGATTATGACAAGCGAATCACTTCGGCTATGAAAAAAAACGAATCACTACGGCTAATGCACGCGCGGGAGGCAGTTATGAGAAATGGTCAATAGCAATACATCATTTGCAATTTCATTTGCAATTGCAAATAAAACATTCACTTCCTTGCACGATTAAAAAAATAAGATCAATCGTCACATGTAAATTCTAAGAAAGATGTTTTAAAAAATTAATTTTTTCAAGAAATAAATTATTTAATCACGTAGTTGCAGTTTAAACAAATGTTTGATTTTATTATAAAAAATGGTTGCAACTGCACTTTTGCCTAAACCCAAGGCAAAATGCAGTTGTAAGCACCAGTTAAACTTAACACATCTGTTGCAGTTTTAATTGCAACAACACATTCTATTGCTTTTAGGATACCACAATAAGATGAACCATTGCACGTAAGTTGGAAGACTAAAATTTTGAACTCTTATATGGTACTGCAAATTAGTTGCAACTACAGTTGTAACGCAGAGTTAATTGCAATACATTAAACTTACAGGTACAAACATCGTTTCCATATGTACATGGTAGAGTTGCAAAAACATTAGCAACTGTAATAGATAGCTATATATGGTACTGCAAAAAAGGTTCAAAACAACAACAAGATATATAACCAATACAACTTGAATTATTTGTCCAATGTAACTCAGAAAATACAATACATACAACAATAAATACAACATATCAACAATATTGTAGCCATACGGAATATAACAACACATAAAGGTAGTGAACATATGTAAACACACACTCTAGGGTGTAATATTGGATCTATCCAAGTACCACCGGACATGCCCCAATTGCCATCAATTTCCTTCTCGATGCTTGCAACGTTGTTCTCAAAATTCCACTTGCACAGAAGATATCTTTCAAAACCATGATACCCGTGATAGTAGTACATGAAATAAATACAATTCCTGTCAAAATGTCCAATGACTTTGTCTGCACTGACAACATTGCACATGCAACGATGCAGACCTATGAAAATCACCTTGTCATGAATCCACTTTACGTTATCCCACTGAATAGGAACTGGCTCATCTTCAAATTCCTTTCTTATAGAGAAATGAACAACTGGCTGTAATGGCTGACCTGGCTCCTCAATGAACTCATCGACATGGTTTTGTGCTATGATATAAACTTGATCCTCATGCTCAATGACATAGTTGTGTGCTTCAATTGGATTATGATCAAGCCAATTCAGTTCCACAATATTCTGTTCCTCTTGATTAACTTCTTCCTGTAGAGCTTTTGCACCAATATTGATGAGTTGGTTCCTAATTAATGGCATTCTAGTCCAGAAATTTCCTCCACGTATAGTGCACCAGGAATCATCTCCAATGCGCAATATGCAAGCATAACCACCTTGAAATCCATTGATCGAAGACCAATCATAAATTATGACGAACATTTCCTCTTTACAATCACATGTGTGATTGACAACGAAACCTTGCTTCAAGATGTTTTTGAAAATCATTGGAATTCATGGTAGAGTGATAGTGTGCTTGGAGAATGGATTGACCAGAACTCCTTGCGTTCCGTGAGAAGAATCAAAAGCTATCATGTACCCACATCCAGAGTCAACTATTGTCATTTGCTTGCCAAAAAAGGATGGAATTTTGAACCTATGAATCTTGTTTCTCTTTGTGCAGCATAAATGGACAAGACCATTCTCACCGATTGAGTCTCCTTTGATGATCCAAGGCGAGAAGTACGGGTGGTCCTTCTTTGAAGTGTTCCTTCTTCACTCAGTACACACAAATCTCAAATGAACAAACTCTTCAGGATCATCAAGCTTGTCGCTGACGACCGAAATGCATGGGAGATTTTCCCATGGAACGGGCTTCCCCATGGTTGCTGTTTCTTGGATTGGACAGAGGAAAAGGCTCTCTATTGTAGGCAACAGATGAAAAGAAATAGTTAACGGACTAAGAAAGAAACTATTGCTGGCGTATTGCTGTCACATAAAGAACGAAGACGATAAGACATGTAGTTATTAAATTACGAGTTTACAACTGCAACGTGTGTGGCAGTTTGAAAATGGAAGAAACAATTCATTGCTAATACAGTTGCAACAAATGTTCCAACAAATTGTAACTGTAGAGGGCATCAATTTATAATATATGTTCAAAAATTTTCAAAAATAAATGTCCAATTGCATCTAATGTTTTAGTTTTATTATCGTGAAATGAAAATTCACTTAAAAATTAATATACAATAAAAGTTGAAATACATGCACACATTCAATTGCAATTAATGTCTGTCGAAGTTTGCAATTGGATGAAACAACTACAGTTGCAACAAATGTTCTAATACATTTTTAAAAATGGTTAAAATAAAGTTGCAATTACAACAAATGTTCAAATTTGCAACTACATCTGCAACAAATGTTCGAATAAATTAAAAATTGTTTAAAAGGTAAAGTAGAAGTTAAAAATTTAATTGAAAAATCAGTCAAAAAATGCAAACAATTAAACAATATTAAACAAATGTTTAAATTTGTAGATACAAGTGCAACAAATGTTTGAATAAAATCAAAACTATTTAAAGGAACCGTTCAAACTTTCATATATATATTTAAAGAAGAACATTTGTTGCAATAATATAAATTGTATCTCCAGCTACAATAACTTGTTTAAAAAATGGGCAAAATAAAGTTGCAATTACAACAAATGTTCAAATTTGCAAGTACATCTGCAACAATTGTTTGAATAAATTCACTTGCAAAATATTGTCAGTTGCAAAAGTATTTGAAAAACCAACAAATGTTTCCATAGTATAGATTGATACTGCAGCTGCAACAATTGTTCTGACAGATTAGAAAAAAATTTGTGTAAAATAAACACAAAATTTGAACAAATTTTCTAATACATGCAGGTATAATACTGCGAGAGACCACTTGCAATTGAACTTGCAATAACTGTTGGAAAATATTTAAAATTATTTAGAGTAAGTAAACTAAGTTTTGCAACAAATGTTCGAATAAAACATTTGCAAATGTTGAACTGTGTTGGTTGCAAAAGTATTTGCAAAACTCAATAAACTAAATGGCCGATTCATCCAGACGGTTCCACACACACGGTCCCTAACAGCCTTTACGTGACGACGTGGCACGTGGGGGGACGCAAACCGCTAGGCCACGATCATGGTCCACGCTTCTGATAATATACTATATAAACTGACAGGATCTGCAACACGCACCATACGCCGAAGCCATCACACATTTAGACTCGTTTTCCTCCACTAACCCAGAACCATGAAGTCCGGTGACCAAGCTTCTTCCAAGCGCCCACGCCGTGAAGATGACGCCGCTCCGGATGAGACCGCTCCACCGAGGAGCAGTCGTGGAAGCACTGAGCACAAGTGGGCAATGGAGATGCTGAGCGTTGCGTTCAACAAGCTCGACGTTTTGGTAAGAGATCTCGATCTGCAGGCCGTCAACGGACCGCTCGAGCTCACTCTGGAGCATTACGCGTCGGCGATTGACCGTGCCGCCGATTCCCTCGCCAAGCTGCCGGCAATCGTCACCGAGCGTTCCAAGGAGGAGAAACGCGCCATCGCCGAGGCAACAGCAGAATACGTCATGGCATCATACAAGAGTAGGATGGACGGCTTTGACCACACCGTCGCGCTCCAGGGGATCCACGCTGACGCCAACACCGACGAGGACGAGTGGCGCGACACGGTCCGCGCCGATGCTCAAGTCATCGCCAGCCATGTCATCACTGCCGCTGAAACTACAGATGACTTCGACTAGACGTGCCCCATCATCGACATGAAAGTCACTCCAAGTAGTAAGAGTCCATCCCAAAGTAATGTTAGTTTCATTATCTTAGTTAGACCATGTCAGTCATTAGGTTTTCGGATTCAGACATCTATGTGTTTCTCTCACATGCACCATTTGAACCTATTTGGTAAATCGTTCTATTTCACAGTTTACCTTTTCAAATGATGCTATTATTTGTGCAAATTTATTTCAATTGCTTATAAAGAGTGCGAATCTATATTTCTTTAAAACATCTCATGCGCCTACAGATCAATCAGATGACAAAGACAAAACAAGTAAATGAATTTGTTGAGCGACAGTGCGCAAAATATAAAAAGAAGACCAAACGACGCGTCGTTTCGGGTAGACCACGTTCGGGAGGCAGTTATGACAAGCTATAAATGACACTGCCTCAGTTGCAATTGCAATTGCAACAAAACATTGAATGTAATAAAAAAATGCACACAATACAAGCATAACAAATGTTTCTGTTTTATTA